>NC_069461.1:19946954-19956954 GCF_026875155.1 Cherax quadricarinatus
CTACTGACAGTCACACAACAGTGTCACAACTACTGACAGTCACACAACAGTGTCACAACTACTGACAGTCACAAAAACAGTGTCACAACTACTGACAGTCACACAACAGTGTCACAACTACTGACAGTCACACAACAGTGTCACAACCACTGACACACAACAACGTCAATTAACATCGTGCGATGATTGAACGGCCGAGAGACAAGGAAAACTTCTCAAAATATCCCATAAAGATCTCCTCCAGGAGTTTTCTCACTATTTTCTTGGGTTTTCCTTCCAGGAAAGTGGATGGAAAGTCGTGTGTTCTGGGAAGTAAAAACTTCAGATGGCTGCCTTAGTCCTAGTTAAACCAAGGAAAACAGAAAACAGTGTCCAGAAGAATGAACATCTGCCGTAAACGAAATGAGAGCTGTGAGTGATGAAAAACGTTTTATATAAAATATATTATATAAAATTTTTAATATATATATTATATATAATATAATATTTATATATATACTGATCTCTGGCTGAAGGAGACTCGAACCTACGAACCTTAGGAAAAAGGTACGCAGTGCTTTACCAATCTACCCCCACTGGACAATACCTTTGCGTGTAGCTTGCGCTACACGTTTGATCCAAGGCAGCCTTGGATCAACGTGTAGCGCAAGGGTACACGCCAAGGTATTGTCCAGTGTGGGGGTAGATTGGTAAAACACTGCGTACCTTGTCCTAAGGTTCGTAGGTTCGAGTCTCCTTCAGCCAGAGATCAGTGTTTTTGTATATTTCGCATGCTTTTCGCGAATTCCTTGCATATATTTATATATTTTATATATATATATATATATATTATATATATATATATATATATATATATAAAATATATATATATATATATAACGGTAATACAATTGCAAATAGTGTGTGACCTGAGGTCTGCAGTTTCAGCAGTTGGTATAAGGGATGGTGGGCAGTTAATTATAATTCAGGGATGTTATGTAGTCATTAAAACTTTAGCACTTGTAGTATGACATGTAAGGTTGTAACTCTAAGGACCGGACACGCCCACACCCACGCCCCCTTGACGGTGGTGGGCGGGTTATATTGGTGCAGGACATTATACCGTGTGCGTGTGTGAGGGGGGGGGATGGAGGATGTTACTGTCGTGCTGTGACTAACTATCCTCCTATCCTAATCCACCTTGCATTTAAAAGGGTTGAACTCGAGCAGCCATTTATTGGGCAATTTTTTTCAGCATTTCGGTGTTGTGCTGTGGTAATTTGTATTCTTACTCCACCTACGTTGCTGTGTACACTATTTACGAGTATTGCATCATCTGTAAACAGTGACATGGAAAACTGGGCTCATCTGCAAGGTACGTGACGTCTTTCAACAACTACACGGGGCCTTGAGCCGATCCTTCTGATCTCTTATAACAATTTCAGAGAGCATCGCCCCCGCTGCCCGGTCTCAGACCAAGTCTCTTCACTTGGAAAGGAAATATTACACGAATACGAACCAATAAAACACTGACAGGAAAATAATGACTAAATACTGAATGTAAGCAGAAATTTTTTAACGTTTATTTTGACCGTCTGTTTTTTTCCGTGTAGCTTAATAATAGTCAGGACAGAAGCAGACGCGGAACAAACAATGGTCCAAGCCGGACCGAAACGTCGTCATAAGCTTCTTTCTCCCATGTGCGGGTTATTTGTGTAAAAACACAGACATAAAACAACTGGCATAGAGCCACCAACACACACATGACAAATCAATCGCAACTCAAACATTGGTCGGGACCATTCGCTGGAACCTGGCGGCGTGAGTGACCATAAACAAACACGACCCAAACAGCGAAACAAACACTCAAGCCATGGCCCGACCACCAAACAACCACACAGGGCCAAACACCGATAAGGGACGAGGAACGCTGGTGTCACGGCTTCAATTGAAAGCTTGTTTACTGGATGGGATAATGGGAAGAGGGGAGGAGGAAGATGGGGAGGAAAGTGTGGGGGCACGGAAAGGACGATTTGGGGGGATAGGGAAGGAGATGGGAAGGGATGGTGAAGATGGAAGAGACGAAGGGACGGGAGAAGAGGGGAAGCTGTGAAAGAGACAGATGAAGATCATGCATCTCACATCTTACCTGTACACACAGATAATATCAAGCTGGTTTATCAGTCAGAACTAGCAGCCAGATCTAATAAATGTATCACTTACGTATAGGACAATAAATACATAACCAAAAAAATACACTATTAATCCAATAAATACATTAGTAACACAGTAAATACATCAATTACAAAATAAACACATCAATAACCCAATAAATACATCAGTAACACAATAAATACATCAATAATCCATTAAATACGTGAAAACACAATAAATACATCAATAACCCATACATAAATAATACAATAAATACATAAATAACACAGATACATAAATAACCCAATGAATATCTCAATAACAATAAATACATCAGTAACCCAATAAATGCATCAATAACGCAGTAAATAAGTCAATAACACAATGCAACAAAAATACAATAAATACAGCAGTATTGCAAAAAATGCATTAATAACGCAATGAAAACATTAATAACCAAGCAAGCATATTACTAAACAAAAGAACGCGCGAGTTTTTTGGGGGGGCAGGAGACGCAAGAATAAATGAAGAAGCTTTCTGGGATGAATAATTACCAGAAGAAATTCTTTGTTTACCGTCAAGTGCTGCTCTCTAGCGGCAGCTGCCACCACTAATGCCTCCCCTTGTTTATCTCTTTATCCTTGCTTATCTTGTCTTATCCTTGTTTATCTTCCGACTTGTCTCTCTGTGGTTCTCTGTTTATTGTTGTTCTTGTTTATTTTGTCTCTTTGCTTATTTTCTTTTTCATAACTTGTCTCTCAGGTTTATCTCTGACTCGTGTTTTGTTTAGCTCTTAATATAATATATAATATTTTATATATTATTATAAATATAAAAATATATATTTTATAAATATTATAAACACTGAGCTCTGCGAAGGAGACTCGAACCTACGAACCTTAGGACAAGGTACGCAGTGCTTTACCAATTTACCCACACTGGACCAATCCTTGGCGTGTGCATGGCTACACGTTTGATCCAAGGCAGCCAGCTTTCAGGAGAAGGCTTACAGTTTTTTCATCTCATCCCCTCAGCATCAGCCTTACTAGAGAGTTTTCCTTCAGCCAGAGATCAGTGTTTGTGTATATTTCCAATGCTCTCGCGAATTCCTTTGCATTTTCAAATCTTATTTTTTAAGGCTGTTTGAAATGCAGGGGAAATGAATGAAAAGCTGTAAAGCCTCTCCTGAAGCGGGGCTCCCTTTGGGAATCAAACGTGTAGCTCAGGGCTACACGCCAAGGTATTGGTCCAGTGTGGGTAGATTGGTAAAGCACTGCGTACCTTGTCTAAGGTTCGTAGGTTCGAGTCCTCCTTCAGCCAGAGATCAGTGTTTGTGATATTTCGATGCTCTCGCGAATTCCTTGCATTGTTCAAATCTCTATTAAGGCTGATGCATGCAGGGGATGAGATGAAAAAGCTGAAAGCCTTCTCCCTGAAAGCTGGCTGCCTTGGATCAAACGTGTAGCTCATGCTACACGCCAAGGTTTTTGGTCCAGTGTGGGTAGATTGGTAAAGCACTGGGGTCCTTGTCCAAAGGGTTCGTAGGTTCGAGTCTCCTTCAGCCAGAGATCAGTGTTTGTGTATATTTCGCATGCTCTCGCGAATTCCTTGCATATATATATATATATATATATAAAAATTTATATATTAAATATATATATATATAATATATATATATATGTAATGATTTATTTAATTATTCATAATTGCTGAGAGCCATCTATTGACTGAACCATTAACTAGGCGAGCTGGGGTTATTAAGCTAATGGCATTTGTTTTTATAGGCACTTTGGTATTGTGTAATGTGGCAGTAATCAAAATAAATTACTTATTGTGACTATTGGCTTTCAGAAACGCGAGGGGTAAGGGAATAGAAAAAAATTGGGAGGTTGAATTTCACGAGAGGAAAATATTGTGGGTGAGTCTATGGGTTTTCCAGGTGAAGATGCGTGGACTTTTTTTTTTTTTTTTTTGGTAACCAACCCAAAGTGGGTTTTTTTTTTGGTGGTTTATAAGATGAATAGAATCTCTTGTTTGATTTATTCAATTTTTTTTATGTTTATTGTTAGATTTGTTTAAAAAATTCTGTATTAGATCTTTTTTCTGTTTATTGTATTAAATTTTCAGTTATTTGCTGTTTAATTTTTTCCTTACTGTTATGTATATCATATTTTTTCTGTTCATTGCTATACAGGTATTTTTTAATTCTTCTGTCTATATGATGAGAAAATATACAACGCAATTTAAAATGATGAATGATTAAAAATAATAATAATAATAATAATAATAATAATAATAATAATAATAATAATAATTATTATTATTATTATTATTATTATTATTATTATTATTATTATTATTATTATTATTATCAGAAATATTTTTTTATTTTTAATATTGTTATCGCTGTTGTTACTGTTATTGTCAGAGAATAATCGTCGTTGTTACTGCTATTAATCACAGCTAGTTACGTCCAAACAATAAAACCTTTTGTCTATTACCTCTTTTATTTAGAGGCGCACCCTCGTCTCACGAACGGCCGGCTCCTTAATCCGGATTAGCGCCACGATCAGAAAACTTGAAACCGACTCCTCTGCGTCGTTCGCGACCCAAGTTGGCCATAACCAAGACAGGGAGTTACGGGAAGTTTTAATGGGAGGAGAATAAGAGGAAGATGCAATGTAATTTACGGCTGAAATATTTGAATAGTGTCAGGCTAGAAGAGCGGAGATAAAGAAGGCACAAAGACACAGGTCAGGCTAGAAGAATAGGGATAAAGGATGGACCTGAATAAGATGAGTTTGGAATGGGGGGAAAAAAATATCTGAAAAATGGTCGTTTGTGAGGAAGTTCGTAAGTTTGATAGATTTGCTTCCTATGTACTACGCAATGGTGTGGAATACCTGTGTACCACCAGCTGAGAGTAACTTTAATCCCTGAAAGAGGTGCTAAAGCAAAAGTCCAGTGTATACACACTGAGAGATATACATACACTACGGGACATACACTTCTCGGCGTATACACCCTTCTCGTGGTTCAACCAAATCCACAATGTTTATATATATATATTATATATATATTATTTTATATATATATATATATATTATATATATATATATATATATATATATAATATATATAATGTATAGAGAGAGAAAGAAGAGAGGAGAGAGAGAGAGAGACAGACAGATGGCTCCAACTTCATCTGTTTCCTACTTGTATGTCTCATAACAATAAAAATGCTTTCAAATGAGTGATGTAGATAACAGCTCTTAGCTTGCCAATAAAGTTAGGAATCCTTAACCTGTAAATAACTGTCAATAAAGTAGGGATCCTTAACCTTGTCAAACCCTGTGTAAAAAAAAAAAAAAAAAAAAAAAAAAAAAAAAAAAAAAAAAAAAAAAAAAAAGAGAGAGAGAGAGAGAGAGAGAGAGAGAGAGAGAGAGACAGACAGACAGACAGACAGAAAAAGACAGAGGCAGAGATAGAGATACACTTCTATAAACATCCTGTGATTTGTGACTTACATAAAAGATCGTCAGGATAGTATGGCTTCAGGCGATAACGAATGTTCAGAATTATTAATTTTAGACTTTACGAAGGAAGGAGTCGTGACGCAGCGTGCTCAAGAGGCAACCAGGGTGAGGGAAATATGTACATAAAACATAAGAAAGAAGGAACACTGCAGCAGGCCTACTGGCCCATACCAGGCAACTCCTTATCGAACCCAAACCCACGAACAAAAATATTTGCCCAATTTATTTTCAATGCTACCCAAGGAATAAGCTTTGATAATCCTATTAATTTACTCGCAAGTCCCACTCAAATCCAACTCCTCTCACTCATGTATTTATCTAGCCCATATCTGAAGCTACTCGAGGTTGTGAATATGTATCAGCATGAAAATTGTGACACATGTGCAACAGTTGGGTATCTTTATTGATGAAACGTTTCGCCTACACAGCAGGCTTCTTCAGTCAAATACAGAGGCAGCAGCAGTAATGAAATAAATAAGATGTAATCAATCCATCAAACACCTGAAATGCTTTTTCTCCAAGGCTGATGGACCGATCATCTATATTTAATTATTGCTACTCCAGTTGTATTTGACTGAAGAAACCTGCTATGTAGAAGTGTTTCATCAATAAAGATACCCTGGACAGTCCCACCGAAGTGTTCAGCTTCTCTCAAAGTGAAGCTACGGCATGAGAATGAGACCTTTCATATTATTTTAATTATCTAGCCTTTTTATGAAACAATTAATATTTTCTCGTACGTATAATGCTCTTCCCAACCCTTGAATATGTCACTCGATAATTATGTCCAGACTCTTTAAATTATACCATGTTTCAGTTATTGCAATAACATCAAGGTTTCTAGCACACGCTACCAAACGGTCTGGAGTTTTGAGACTCTCTGACCTCGGGTTCAATCCCGCCCGTGGTATGGTTTGATAATTCATTAATTTGTTTTCCTGGGACTTCGACTATTAGTCTAAAATACTTTATTATGTTTTTTTCTTCTGCCCATTTTCTTAATCGGCTTTGCTTCTCCACAGTTTCTATGATCATCATTACCCTGTGTTACTTTGTGACTGTTATTGTTATGATTCATGATCTTAAAGCATAAACCAACATATCGACACTCATTATTTTCCCGTCCTAAGCCCATACCTCTAATTAATTCTAGTTTAAAGCCCTAACATCCTCAACTAAACCAGCGAGAATACCCACACCTGCCCTGGATAAGTGAACCCCATTCCGTAGAAGTGGTCCCAGTTATCAATGAATGGTACTGAATTACCCTTACAGTATTTGTCCAGCCAACAATTTATACCAATTGCTCTAAATGGCCATTCATTTCCAAAACCCCTTGTAGACAAAATGCCACATATAACAGAGCACCCTCCCTTCTTCCTAATTATGTCTATTGCTGTCCTATACCTTCTAGCTAAATCCTGCGCTGCTTTACACTTCTCATGGTCTTTGTTGGGCTGATTCTTTCTAGCACGTGCTGATCTGGTAACTCTTTTCTTTTGTAAAGAACTCGAATCTTTTGCTTCTTTGCATACATGTCTGTCATACTTTGGTTCTGTTTTGGCTTTTCCTTCAATATCATTTTTCACATTTTCTTCCAGCTTCTTTTCTTATTCTTGTGAATTTATTTCTCTCTTTTCAGCCCTCTTGTTCCACCTGGTGGTATCTCTGCATTCTTGACTGAACTATGGACTTTCTCTCCTTTTCTAATTTCTTTTTCTCGATTGGAACAAATATTTCTTGCATCTTGGCACTTTGTCTGTATTACTTCCATCCGTTTATGTATATCTTTGCCCTTCGATTCTTTTTTTCATTACAAATACTGAGAAATGTTTCTCATTACATCAGTGTGTGAGTGTGTGTGTGTGTGTGGGTGTGTGTTGTGTGTGTGTGTGTGTGTGTGTGTGTGTGTGTATGTGTGTGTGTTTGTGTGGGGTGTGTGTGTTTTGGGGTGTACTCACCTAATTGTACTCACTAATTGTGGTTGCAGGGGTCGAGACTCAGCTCCTGGCCCCGCCCCTTCACTGATCGTACTGGGTCCTCTCTCTCTCTGTTCCTAGCTTTGTCATACCTCTTCTTAAAACTATGTATGGTTCCTGCCTCCACTACTTCACTTGCTAGGTTATTCCACTTGCTGACAACTCTATGACTGAGAAATACTTCCTAAAAGTCCCTGTGACTCGTCTGAGTCTTCAGCTTCCAGTTGTGGCCCTTGTCCTGTGTCCCCTCTCAAAAACATCCTATCTCTGTCCACCTTGTTTATTCCCCGCAGTTTTCTTGTATGTCGTTTTTCATGTCTCCCTGACCCTTCTGTCTTCCAGTGTCGTCAGTCCGATTTCCCTTACCTTTCCTCGTACGGGCATTCCCTTGAGTTCTGGGACTAGCCTTGATGCAAACCTTTGTACTTTCTCTAACTTCTTGACGTGCTTGACCAGGTGTGGGTTCCAGACTGGTGCTGCATACTCAAGTATGGGCCTAACATACACAATGTACAGTGTCTTGAACGATTCCTTATTAAGGTATCGGAACGCTATTCTCAGGTTTGCCAGGCGCCCGTATGCTGCAGCAGTTATTTGGTTGATGTGTGCCTCCGGTGATGTGCTCGGTGTTATGGTCACCCCAAGGTCTTTCTCCCTGAGTGAGGTCCACCTAGCCTATACTCTGTCTGCGGTCTTCTTTGCCCCTCCCCAATCTTCATGACTTTGCATTTGGCTGGATTGAATTCGAGAAGCCAGTTACTGGACCACATGTCTAGCCTGTCCAGGTCTCTTTGCAGTCCTGCCTCATCCTCGTCCGATTTAATTCTTATCATCAACTTCACATCATCTGCGAACAGGGACACTTCAGAGACTATTCCTTCCACCATATCGTTCACATATATCAAAAATAGCACTGGTCCTAGAACTGACCCCTGTGGGACCCCGCTCGTAACAGGCGCCCACTGTGATACCTCTTCACGTACCATGACTCGTTGCTGCCTCCCTGTCAGGTATTCCCTTATCCATAGCAGTGCCCTCCCTTTTACATGCGCCTGATCCTCCAGCTTCTGCACTAATCTCTTGTGGGGAACTGTGTCAAAGGCCTTCCTGCAGTCTAGGAAAACGCAATCTACCCACCCCTCTCTCTCGTGTCTTACTTCTGTTACCTTGTCATAAAACTCCAGGAGGTTTGCGATACAGGATTTGCCTTCCATGAACCCATGCTGGTTTTCATTTATAATCTTGTTCCTTTCCAGGTGTTCGACCACTCTCCTCCTGATAATCTTCTCCATGACTTTGCACACAATACATGTCAGAGACACAGGTCTGTAGTTTAGTTCCTCGTTTCTGTTTCCTTTCTTAAATATGGGGACTACATTAGCTGTCTTCCATTTCTCAGGTAGTTGCCCAGTTTCAAGGGATGTGTTGAAGATTGTGGTTAGAGGCACGCACAGCATCTCTGCTCCTTCTCTAAGGACCCATGGGGAGATGTTGTTCGGTCCCATCGCCTTTGAGGTGTCAAGGTCACTTAAGAGCTTCTTCACCTCCTCCTCAGTTGTTCGTATGTCATCCAACACTTGTTGGTATATTCCCTCTTGATGTTCCCTTCTGTGCTGTCTTCCCACAGCCCTTCCTGTCTCTACTGTAAAAACTTCCTTAAATCTCCTGTTCAGCTCCTCACATACCTCCTGATCATTTCTTGTGAGTTCTCCACCTTATGTCCTTAATCTGATCACCTGGTCTTTGACTGTTGTCTTCCTCCTGATGTGGCTATACAACAGTTTCGGGTCAGTCTTGATTCTCGATGCTATGTCATTTTCATACTGTCGCTGGGCCTCCCTCCTTACCTGTGCATACTCATCCCTGGCTATGCGACTGATCTCCCTATTTTCGTGTGTTCTCTGCCTTCTGTACTTTTTTCCATTCTCTATTGCACTTTGTTTTTGCCTCCTTACACCGTCGGGTAAACCAGGGGCTCGTTCCGGTCTTCCAGTTGTTACTGTTGCCCTTGGGAATAAACTTTTCCACTGCCTCCTTGCATTTTGTTGTTACATATTCCATCATTTCATTTACTGGCTTTCCTGCCAGTTCTCTGTCCCACTGGACCTCCCGCAGGAAGTTCTTCAACCCTATGTAGTCCCCTCTTTTATAGTCAAGCTTTTCCCATTCAACTCATGTTATTCTCTCCACTTGCAGCTCTACTATGTATTCAAAGCACAGAACCACGTGGTCGCTAGCTCCTAGGGGACTCTCATACTTGATGTCCTCAATATCTGAGCTGCCCAGGGTGAACACAAGGTCCAATCTTGCTGGTTCATCCTCCCCTTTCACTCTGGTAGTGTCCTTAACATG
>NC_069461.1:19961954-19986645 GCF_026875155.1 Cherax quadricarinatus
CGATAGTGATGATAATAAGTATACTGATAAAATGTAAAGATAATAATTATTTTTCGCTTAATGCAGTGGAAGAAGATGAAGAAGAAAAGAAGGAGGAGGAGGAGGAGGAGGAGGAAAAGAAGAAGTAGACATAACAAAAACAATATCAGAAGGAAAAGCAAGAACAATAAAATAACAACAGAACAAGAGTGCCGACGAACCTTGAGCCAGCAAGTGTGCTCATTACCATGGTACTTAAGACTTCAAACAGTGCCACCAGTGCCATCACTGCCAGCAATGCCACCAGTACCAACAGTACCAACAGTGCACCCACTGCCAACAATGTCATAGTGCCAGCAGTTCCAACAGTGTCAACAGTGCCAACAGTGCCGTCAGTTTCAACAATGGTACTGGTGCTACCAGTACTAACAATGTCAGCAGTGCCACTAGTGCTAACAGTGCCAGCAAGTGCCATCAGTTCCAACAGTGTCACCAAAGTCAACAGTGCCAACATTGCCACTAATGTCAACAGTGCCAGCAGTGCCACTATTTCCAACAGTGCCATCTGTGCCAGTCTCTACTCTCCCTACGAAGGCTCTCTGCAACCGGTTTTTTGGAACCAGTTCTCTTGGGACAACTTTTCTTGGAACCGATTTTTTAGAACTAGTTTTTTAGTTGTTTTTAGAACCGGTTTTTCTTGGAACCGGTATCTCTCAGTACCGCTTTTTTCTCAGAACCGGTTTTACTTGGAACCGGTTTTTCTTGGAACCGGTTTTTCTTGGAACTGGTTTTTCTTGGAACCGGTTTTTCTTGGAACCGGTTTTTCTTGGAACCGGTTTTTCTTGGAACCGGTATCTCTCAGTACCGCTTTTTTCTCAGAACCGGTTTTTCTTGGAACCGGTTTTTCTTGGAACCGGTTTCTCTCAGTACCGTTTTTTCTCAGAACCGGTTTTTGTCGGAAACTGTTTTTTTTATAAGAACCGTTTTTTCTCGGAACTTTTTTACATAAGAACCGGTTTTTCTGGGAACTGTTTTTTTTTCTCGGAATCAATTTTTCTCAGAACCGGTTTTTTTCAGAACCGGTTTTCTCGGAACCGGTTTTTCTTGAAACCTTTTTTTTCAGTCAATTTTTCTCAGAACCGGTTCTCAAACTGGACCAATCAGGTCCAGTTTGAGAGCCATTGAATGCATACGGTCCAAGACCAGTTTCAGAAATTCTCTCAGGCACAGACCAGGGAACCAGTGTCTGGACAGTTTAGGAACTGGACAATTTAGTAGACAGTTTAGTAGACACTTTAGTAGACAGTATAGTAGACAGTATAGTAGACAGTATAGTAGACAGTATAGTAGACAGTTTAGTAGACAGTTTAGTAGACAGTATAGTAGACAGTATAGTAGACAGTTTAGTAGAGAGTATAGTAGACAGTATAGTAGACAGTATAGTAGACAGTATAGTAGACAGTATAGTAGACAGTTTAGTAGACAGTTTAGTAGACAGTATAGTATACAGTATAGTAGACAGTATAGTAGACAGTATAGTAGACAGTTTAGTTGACAGTTTAGTAGACAGTTTAGTAGACAGTTTAGTAGACAGTATAGTAGACAGTTTAGTAGACAGTATAGTAGACAGTTTAGTAGACAGTTTAGCAGACAGTTTAATAGACAGTTTAGTAGACAGTTTAGTAGACAGTATAGTAGACAGTTTAGTAGACAGTATAGTAGACAGTATAGTAGACAGTATAGTAGACAGTTTAGTAGACAGTATAGTTGACAGTATAGTAGACAGTATAGTAGACAGTATAGTAGACAGTTTAGTAGATAGTATAGTAGACAGTATAGTAGACAGTATAGTAGACAGTATAGTAGACAGTATAGTAGACAGTTTAGTAGATAGTATAGTAGACAGTATAATAGACAGTTTAGCAGACAGTTTAGTAGACAGTGTAGTAGACAGTTTAGTAGACAGTTTAGTAGACAGTTTAGTAGGAAGTTTAGTAGGCAGTTTAGTAGAGAGTAGAAGAGCCACTCAGACAACTTCTGATCAAAATTCCTGCTGGACTGACTCACTGATGATCGCCTCGCATTTTTCCCAGTATTATTTATCCATTAAAATGTTGCTAATTGATCATTAAAAATGATTTTCTTATGTGTCAACAAATTTCTTTTGAAAATTAACTTGTTATTGCCTATAATTTTTTTCCATTTTTTTAGTTGTGATGGTGTTTTGTTCGTAAGAAAAGCCTTCCCTGAATTTTATATATATATATATATATATATTTTATATATATTATATATATATATATTTATATATATATATATTATTTTATATATATTTTTATATTTATTATTTTTATATATTTATATATATTTATATATATATATATATATATATATATATTATATATATATTATATATTTTTATAATATATATATATATATATATTATATATGCGTGCCCAAATATGTAAAACTGGTCAATTAGCAAGAACTCATTTAAAATTAAGTCTTTCTGAAATTTTCTCTTATCGTTTAAAGATATATTTTTTTCATTAATGTTAATGTAATAAAGTTGGTGAATTACCGACAATATGAAAAAGTAAAAGGACACAAGTGCAACTAATGTGACATTTATTGTGGCAAGTTTCGCTCTCCAGGAGCTTTATCAAGCCATTACAAACAATTAATGGACACAGAGGGTATATAAAGGCTCAGAGTGAGGTGAATAATAGTGAGGGTACCATTTCGATGTTCACATAGTGGTAGTAGTAGTAGTAGTAGTGGTAGTGACAAAAGAAATTAATTCGTACATGAGTAAAGGATATAAAAGCTAATAATGGGTAAACATAAAAATAGGTTGGACAAATATAAACTGGAATGAGGCAGGTTGTTTCAGTTTTCACTCTCTGTGCTTTGTGTGTATAACAGGAGGGATTTGTGATGGCAGGGTTTATGTTTCAGGAGGATTCTGGCCTAAGATTCGGGGGGGATGGTGAGCTGCCGTTGTTTTGTTTAATTGTATTCGAAACAGCGTTCAGTGCGGGATTCAAGGCACTTGGTGTGCGGAAATTAGTTTTTTTATCACTAATTGGGCGTCTATAAATTTCATAGATGATTGGTTTTGGATTTGGTTGTTGTACACAGGGTTGTTTAAGGGTTGTTGTCGTTCCTACATGCGTATAGGTGTTCATTTGAGGCGGGTTTCGAGGTTTCTTGCTGTTTCACCTACGTAGTTTTGTCACAGCCTCCACAGGGTATAGTGTAAACTCTGCATTGACTGGTTCGTGGTGCTTGGGTTTTGTCTGGTTAGTCCTTTATTGAAGTGGTAGAAGCGAGGCGACTCTGGTGTTTGCTTGTGAAAGTACTTTTGAGGGCGTTTTGTGCAACCTGGCTGTTGGGAAGAATTTAACTTTGTTGGGAGACGGTGTTGATGCGTGGAGAATTGATGATTGAAGAGCTCTTTTCTTGCAGTTTTTTATGAAAAAAAGAAGGAATTGTAAACTCAGTGGAATGTTTGGTGAATGTAAGTACATTCCTCGTCAAGAAATCAGGATACAATTCGGTTGCTCTTAGGAAAAACCCCATGATGATGCCTCTTTTGGTCTTGGTATTTGACTGGAATAGAAGTGTGTGAGATCATTTTTATTGGTGGGTTTCCCATAAACTTGAATCTTAGGTTGTTGTCTACTTTGTGAATGAGGCGTCGAGGGAAAGGTTTGCTTGTCATGGACTTTCTTTAGGGGTAAACTGAATCGCTGGTTCAATGCGTTGAGCCCTTTCCCGAAGATCCGTACATCAAACGTTTTGGAGTTATTACGAGGACATCGTCCACGTAAGTAACCCAAATGAGCTTGAAGGGATGATGTTAGCGAAGTGTTTGGACTATAGGTGTTCCATGTTTTAGTTGGCTAAAGGGCGGCACTTATTGGGGACCCCCTTCCATGCCGTAGGTTTGTTTGTAGAGCTTGTTATTGAAGGAAAAACAGTTGAAGTTAACACAGAGTTCAATCAAGTCAACAAAATCTCCGGGAGGTAAAGGAAGATTAAGGTCCTGGTTGACTTTACGTCGTAGAACCTCGATGGCTTTTTTGGTAGGTACTTTTGTGAAGAGGGAAGTCACAAACCAAACGGGTTAGTTTCTTGTTACGGATGGAGAGGTTACGGATGCGGTTGAGAAGGTCGCCTGAGTGTTTAAGATGAGCACGCATCAACACCGCTCCCAACAAAGTTATAATTCTTCCCAACAGCCAGGTTGCACTAAACGTCTCAAAAGTACTTTCACAAGCTAAACACAGAGTCGCCTCGCTTCTACCACTTCAATAAAGGATTAACCAGGACAAAAACCCCAAACACCACGAACCAGTCAATGCAGGAGTTTACACTATACCCTGTGGAGGCTGTGACAAGATCTACGTAGGTGAAACAGCAAGAAACCTCGATACCCGCCTCAATGAACACATATACGCATGTAGGAACGACAACTTAAACAACGCCTGTGTACAACACCGAAATTCCCAATCATTTATGAAATTCATAGACCCCAATTAGTGATAAAAGAAACTAATTTCCGCACACGCAGTGCCTTGAATCACCCACTGATCGCTGTTCGAATAAAATTTAAAAACAAAAAAACGGCAGCTTCACCTCTCCGAAGTCTTGCAAGAATCCCCCGGGGAAAACAAAAAACCTCCCATCACATAGTTTTCCCCTGTTATACTCAAAAAGACGAGAGTAAACACTGAAAAACCTCCCTCTTTCCAGTTTTATTTGTCCAACCTTTTTTTATGTTCCCCATGTTTTGCTTTTATTCCTTTTACTCATGTACGAATTAATTGCTTTTGTCATACCACTACTACTACTATACTACCATAGTGAACTCGAAATGGTCCCTCATAGTTTCACCTCACTCTGAGCCTTTATTCCTCTGTGTCCATGTATTGTTTGTTATGGCTTGATAAAGCTCCTGGGAGCGAAACGTTCCCAAATAAATGTCACATTAGTTGCACTTGTTCCTTTTAAAGTTAAAGTAAAAAAAATTTTAAAATTTTTCACCAAAAAAAAACTTAGAAACTTACCTAACCCTTTTTATAACAGAGCAATTTATTTTTAGCCTAACCCCAAATTTAAAAAAATTTTAAATACGTTTTCAATAATTTAATACTAAAAAAACCAGGAATATATTTTTTTTTGTTAGGTTAGAATGATTTTGGCGAATTATTGCATACACAAAATTTTTCCTTTTCCTATATGGAAGATGAACGTTTTATTAAGCCAAGATCGCAAGTTCTGCCTATTCGGCACGACATATATATAATATATATATTATTTTTATATATATATATTTTTATATTATATTAAAAATATATAAAGAGAGAGGAGAGGAGAGGACGAGGTGAGAGGAGAGAGACAAGAGAGGAAAGGGGAGAAGAGAGGAGGAGAGAGAGAAGGGGAGAGAGAGAGGAAAGAGAGAGAGAAGAGAGGAGAGAGAGGGAGAGAGAGAAATTGGAGCCCTATAAAGGTCATCACTCGACGGTGTTGGAAGTTTAAGCAACTTATTAGTGGGCCCCCTCGTGCTGCCGGAGGGGGGGCCTGAAGGTGGGCCCGGCGATACCCCCGGGGCTGTCTGTCTCGTTGTCTGTCTGTCTGTCTCGTTGTCCCTCTGTCTTGTTGTCTGATTGGGCATACATCTCTCAGTCTGTCTGCATGGCTGGCTGTCTCTCTCTCTCTCTCTCTCTCTCTCTCTCTCTCTCTCTCTCTCTCTCTTCTCTCTCTCTCTCTCTCTCTCTCTCTCTCTATTAATTATCTTAACCAATTCTAATTAACAGGTAGCAGCTGGTACTTCTTAGTCAGGCTGACTGACTGTGGTAATAGAGGGAGGAGGGGCAGGAGCAGCAGCAGGAGCAGCAGCAGGAGCAGCAGCAGGAGCAGCAGCAGGAGCAGCAGCAGGAGCAGCAGCAGCAGCAGCAGGAGCAGCAGGAGCAGCAGGAGCAGCAGCAGGAGCAGCGCGGGCAGCGCAGCAAGGAGCAGCAGCAGGAGCAGCAGCAGCAGCAGCAGCAGGAGCAGCAGCAGCAGCAGCAGCAGGAGCAGCAGCAGGAGCAGCAGCAGCAGCAGCAGCAGGAGCAGCAGCAGGAGCAGCAGCAGGAGCAGCAGGAGCAGCAGCAGGAGGCAGCAGGAGCAACAGCAGGAGCAGCAGCAGGAGCAGCAGCAGGAGCAGCAGCAGGAGCAGCAGCAGGAGCAGCAGGAGCAGCAGCAGGAGCAGCAGCAGGAGCAGCAGCAGGAGCAGCAGCAGGAGCAGCAGCAGCAGCAGCAGCAGCAGCAGGAGCAGCAGCAGCAGCAGCAGCAGCAGCAGCAGCAGCAGCAGCAGCAGCAGCAGCAGCAGCAGCAGCAGCAGCAGCAGCAGGACGACGAAGAGGAGGAAAAGAAGAAAACAAGGATGAGGATGAAATGATAAACATGGAAAAACAAAATGCGACTTGGAAAGAAAAATAAAAAGTGGAGAATGAGGGAAAAAAGAGAACTTGTAAGAAAACCCGAAAAAAAAAGAGCAATGAAAGAAAAGAAAGAGAGAATAATACGAGAGTGTGAAAAAAGAGAGGAAAAGAATGGAGTGAGAAGAGGGGTGACAGAGCGAGGGGCGTTGGAACAACTGTAAAAAAGAGGGGAAAGAGTAAGGGAAAAAGTGAAAGAAGCGGGGAAAGGATGAAGAAGATGTGATTGAAACGAGGAAAGAGATGGATGGGAAAGATGAGAGAATTGAGACGTGAAGGGGGTGAAAGAGGGTTAGTGGGAGAGAGAGAGAGAGAGAGAGAGAGAATTGAAGAGTCTGCGATGGAGAGAATAATTCCCCTCTACCCTTGAAGTATCCCTCTCAACCCTTGAAGTGTCCCTTTAACCCTTAAAGTATCCCCCTGTTAACCCTTGAAGTATCTCTCTTAACCCTTGAATTATCCCTTTAACCCTTAAAGTATCCCCCTCTTAACCTTTGAAGTATCCCCCTGTACCCTTGAAGTATCCCTCTCAACCCTTGAAGTATTCCTTTAACCCTTAAAGTATCCCCTCTTAACCCTTGAAGTATCCCTCTCGACCCTTGAAGTATCCCTCTCCACCCTGGAAGTATCCCTCTCCACCCTGGAAGTATCCCTCTCCACCCTGGAAGTATCCCTCTCCACCCTGGAAGTATCCCTCTCCACCCTTAGCAAGGAGTGTGACAATTTACACTGGTTAGTCAGGTATCCCTTTTGACCTCACAAGCACAGTTGACCTTCATCACAAAGTATTCCCTTCAACCCTTGAAGTATCCCCCTCAACCCTTGAGGTATCCCTCTCAACCCTTGCAGTATTCCTCTCAACCCTTGAAGTATCCCCTCAACCCTTGAAGTATCCCTCTCAACCCTTGAAGTATCCCTTTAACCCTAAAAGTATCCCCTCTTAACCCTTGAAGTATCCCTCTCAACCCTTGAAGTATCCCTCTCGACATTCAAACGAGTGTGTAAGTATCCCCTCAAGTCCACACAGATTTGTTCTTTGGGTTAAATATTAGCTTCTTAGAGGTAACTCCAGCCTGTTCAGATATAAAAAAAAACGAGCAAGCAACTGAGCGAGACATTAACTTCTGCGGGCTGGTTGGTGCTAGTGGTGCTAGTGGTTGTGGTGGTGCAACGATTTATAGTACTACTAGTGGTGTTGATGCCACCATCACTATCATCAATTGTAGTAATGCTCGTATTGGTTGTGAAGGAAGGGGAACGGGGGTCATGTTGTGTCTGGGGAATGGGGTGTGGTCAGGTGTGAGCGAGGGAAGGGGAGTTCCTCTTTCTTGGACCAGATGCTCTTCACCAGCTTCACGCTCGCTGAAGAGCTCTACCAATCTTCGGCAGAGCTGTACGAACATCTGCGTGTAGGTGGGATGTTCTGCGTTCCCTGCTTTAGAAGCCACCACACCTGACGGACCTACGACTTAATTAGCTTCAAAGACGCGTATTAAACGTTCCTCAGAGGCAATGCCAACCAATTTGGTCCCAAACAGACGTCGAGAGCTTCCAGTCTTAAGGTCCCAAACAGACGTCGAGAGCTTCCAGTCTTAAGCCGCCCAGAGAAATGCATCGATTACTTCCCCGTCTCTTTCGCCCTTACAACCAAAATGTTCCATTACTGACAAGAGTCCACGAACATAAATCACGATTCTCTTTTCTTTTAAATCTTTGGCCATAGTTGATATTATGAGATATGAGCACTTTTGTTGACATATTCAAGAAGACGAATACTCTGTTGTTTTTAATGTTAATAGCTGCGTTTTAGAGGCAAGTTCGTCCGCTATACAAGCAGTGAGTGAAATTGTAGAACGAATTCGGTATCCTGACTTTAAAAAAATTGCTCATTTTTTTGGAAACTAGTTACGAATTTCTTCTCGACACGAATATTATTTGACTACCGCCCACAGGATGGGTATGGGGTGCATAATAAACATATTAAACTAACACGAATATTAATTGTAAAGTAGCCAGCACATATATTGTCTTAGACAATGTTTACAAAGTTCCAGAATGTTGAAAATATTGCAGTAACACGGGTTATGAACCTTACAAATGCACACGCCACACACACACACACCACACCACACACACACACACACACACAACACACACAACACACACAATCAACCATTTTTTTCAGGAAAAAAAACAAAAAAATCATTAAAGGCTCATTGATAGAGTTTAAGGTTTATTTAAAAAGGGGTTTTAATTTAAAGTTTTATGTGGGTCAATGAAAAATTAAATTCCATTTCCTGGGTTTAAAAGGTTTGGGGGGCGTTTAAATGCTAGTTTAAGGGCCCCCGTTGTTGTTTTTAAAGAGTGTTGGGAGTGTGGAGGGGGATTGCGGGGGTTTTTCTTGTTCCCCAGTCTGACAGCACGCTGAGGAAAAACCCTTTGCTTTTTTGTCTTGGTAAAATAAAGGATTTGCCCCCTCTTCTTACTTTAATTTTTTGTCCCAAAGGAACAAATTACCACACACACACACACACCCCACCAACAAAAAACACACACACACCAACACACACCCCCAACGCCCCGCACGTACACAATTTTGCAGGGCCCTTCCCCGAGAAAAAAACAGATCAAAGACTATCTTTTAAAAACTTTAAGACTGGGGTGGGGGAAAGTTGTGGAGGGGTGAAAGAGGGGGTGTAGGGGGTGTGGGGGTTTGAAGGAGGGGATGGGGGAAACGGGGGAAGAGACAATATGAATGAAAGAGTTGAATTTCCTCTCCCCCCCCCTTTCCCCCTTACCCTATTTTCTCCAAGCTCATACTCTCTCTGTTCATCCCCCTTACCCCCTTTCTTCTCATTCCCCCTTTTCTTCCTTCCCCCTTTCCTTCCCCCCCATCCCCCTGTCCCCCCACCCCCCCTTTTCCCTTTTCCCCCCGGACGTGGGCCCAATTATAGCGAACTGGGGGAAAAAGTTACGCCCCTCTTTTTTAAATATCCCTTTCCTTTTTTCCGGCTGTCATCGTTTACAAAAAAAACTATACAAAATTTACGGGGCAGTCCCCCCTTCCCCCAAAACATTACCCCTCTCCCCCCCCTTCCCCAGGGGTTCAACCCTCCCCCCCCCAAAAATTTCCCCCGGGGGCTTTCCCTAGGTCTCTCCTCATGAGAGACACTCAAGGCCTTTTCCCTCCCTAAAGGGTTAACCCCTCCTCGGGGTTCACCCCCACAGGGTTACCTACCCCGGGGTTTCCCACCTCCTCACCCCCTCGGGGTTTCACCTCCCACGGGGTTCCCCCTCCACAGGGTTCACCCCCCTCAGGTTCCCTCCACGGGGTTTTCACCCCCTCGGGGTTTTTCACCCCCACGGGGTTTAAACCCTCCTCGGGGTTCCCCTCCACAGGGTTCCCCTCCCGGGGTTTCACCCCTCAGGTTCACCCTCAGGGTTAAAAAACCTCGGGGTTTTTTTTTCTCCTAAGGATTCACCCCCTTTTGGGGTTTAAATTCCACGGGGGTTCCCCTTTCCTAAAGGGTTCATTTTTCTCCGGGTTCGCCCCCTCGGGGTTTTCACCCCCTCAGGGTTACGTGTCGGGGTTTTTACCCCCAAAAAGGTTTTCACCTCCTCGGGGGGTTACTGCCTAAAGGGTTTCCCTTCCCTCGGGTTCATTTCCTCATTTTTCACCCCCCGCAGGGTTTCACTTCTCCGGGTTACCTCCTAAAGGTTCCCCTCCTCGGGGTTTTCACTGCCTCATGGTTCATTTCCCTTTCGGGTCTTTCCCTCTGGGTTTTTGCGAATTCAAAACAATGTAAAAAATTTTCTCGTCGGGGGATGTATGCAGGGGATGAGATGAAAAAGCGGGGAAACCCCCGGTCTGACAGGGCTCCCTTGGACCTAAAACGTAAAAGCGTTAGGGGGGACGCCATGATTTTTGGGGACCAGTGGGTACGGGGGGTTGAGAACTGCGTACCTTTTTCCCAAAGGTGCAAAAAGGGTTTTCGGGGTTCCTTCGACCTGAAATTATTGATTGCGAATATTTCCAATGTTTGGGGAATTTATATATATTAATATTATATATATATTATTTTATATATATATATATAATATTATATTTTATATGAAATGTAGTATGTTAGTGTAGGTTGGTAGACAGAAACCACCCGGGGAAAGTACTCCCGCCCTGCCAGTGACTGTGAAACAGAAACTTGAAACCCTGTTTTGCTGAGGGTTAGGTTTGGGCTGGTTTTTTTTCTGTCTCAAAAAACACGCTAGAAAAAGGGGATATCTTGTACTCCTACTTCCCATTTTGGGGGTCACACTTCACAAAAACGAAACAATATATATATATTACAAAAAATCTAGGTTTTTTCCTTTTTCTAAATAGCTCTTGTTTTCTTTATTTCTTCTATTGTCCAGGGGGAAGGGGAAAAGAAATCTTTCCCTTTCCGTAACCCCATGGTTGTTTATGGGGGCGACTAAAATGCCGGGAGAAATTTTTGGTTTAGAAACCCCCTTCTCCGGGAAAAATTTTCAAAAAAAGGGAAGAAGAAAAATTTAAAAAATGGGATGCTTGAATGTGCGTGGATGTAGTGCGGTTTAAAAGAAACGGGAAGTTTGCTGATGTTATGAATAAAAAGAAGTTGGTTTGTCCTGGCCCCAACAAAAACAAAGCTAAAAGGGAGTGGGGGGAGTTTCGGGGGGGGGAAAATTTAAAGGGGATTAAATCGGGGAGTATCTGAGAGAGTTAGACCCAAAAGGAAAGGGGGTTTGGCAGTAATTTTGGGAATGATCTTTTTTGGGAAAAGGGAAAAAAGAGAATTTTGAATGTGTAAATTAAAGGGAATTATGTGGATTAAAGAAAAGGGTTTTGGATGCAAAAAAAGGGGTCATAAAAAGCGTGTATGAACCTGGAGAAGGGGGAAATTATGAAGAGGGGGGGGGGGGGGAAAGGATTTTGGGAGATGTTAAGTGAATGTATAGGAGTCTTTAAAACCCAAGTGAGGGGGTTAATTGTGGTAGGGGAAACCTGAATCCCTAAAGTAGGAAAACTTTTAGGAGGGTGGGGTAGGTAAGTTTGGGGTGCCGGTTTGTAATGATAATGGGGGGCCCTTTGTTTGAACTTTGTTTTTAAAAAAAAGGGTTTTTTGGTTTTTGATAATAAAAATATCTTAAAAAAAAGAGGAAAAAAATAAGTATACAACTTATGTTTGGAAAAGGCAAAAATGGCGTAGTTTGTTGGTTAATGTTTGGTAGAAAAAGGACTTTTTGAGTAGACTTCAGGTTGTACATTTTTATAGGGGCCACAGATATAACAGATCACTTTCTTAAGTTGAGCTAACTGAGAGAAAAAGGGTTTGAGGGGGATCAAGGAAAAATAAAAGCATCGGGGAAAGAGAGAGGTGAAGGTTTATAAACTAAAAGAGGAGGCAGTTAGGGTAAGATATAAAAAGCTTTTGGGAGGAATAGATGGGCAAATTTAAAAGAAAAGGAAAAGGGGGTCAAAAGAGGTAGGGGGTGGGTTTTTTAAAAAGGTAGTGTTGGGAGTGTTCAGCAAAAAAATTTTTGGGGTTTTACGGGGAAAAGTGGGGGGCGGGAGGAAGAGGGCGTTTTGGGGGAAATTGATGATGAAAAAAGAGATAGTAAGGGAGAAAAAGTTGATTTTGAAAATTTTTTAAAAGTAGAAGTAAATGCAAGGGGAAGAGTATATGGAAAAAAAGAAAAGAGGTTAAGAGAGGGGGAACCCAATGTAAAAAGAGGCAAATGAAAGAGGGGGTTTGACATTTTATCAAAAAAATTTTTTGTTGAAAAAAAGGGAAAAAAGTTTTGGAGTGGGGATTACCCAATTTAAAGGAAAGCTAGAGAAAAAAAGGGAAAATTTGTATTTAAAAAAAAATAAGGAAGGATTTATTAAATGGAGGTTAGAAATTGGGAAGGGGAAGGGAAAATATTTTGGGGAAATTTTTTAAAATTTTGATGAAGATAGGGAAGCTGTGATTTGTGTATAGGGCAAGAGGGAAAAAAAATCTTGAAAGGAGTGGGGAAGAGCCAGTTGTGGGGTAGGGGAAGTTCGGAAAAAAGTGGGTAAAATAAAAGGGGGGTTTAAGGCACCCGGGTTTGGGAGGGGGAAAAAAGATAAAAATTTTAAAAACCCGGTGGGGATATTTTTTGGATTGGTTGGTGCAAATTATTTAAAAAAAGTATGGAAGAGAGAAACAAAGGGCCTTTGGTTTTTCAGGAGCGGGATGGGTTTTTTGGGGGTTTAAAAGGCAAAGGGGGAAAAAAGAGAGTGAAAAAATTTAAATGGGGGGAAAAAGTCTGTTGGTTTTCCCGGGGTAAAGTGAAATGGTAGAGTTATTTTTGAAAGAATTAAGAGAAAACGGAGAATAGGACGGCAGATGAACAAGGGGGCTTTAGCAAAGTAGGGGGTGTGGGGACTAGGTGTTTACAGTAAAACATATAAGTAAACAGTATTTAGATAAGGGAAAAAGGGGTCTTTGGGCTTTTTGGGTTTTGGAAAAGGGGGATGACAGGGTGGTTTTGGGGGGCCCAATGTGGCAGATGTTACAGGTTTTTGGGGTGTAGGGGGTAGGTTACTGAAAGCAGTGAAGATTTTTTCCGAGGATAGTGAGGCTAAGTTGAGTATGTGGGAAAGAGGGAAATTTTTCCCAGTAAAATTTAGGCCTTAAAACAAGGATGTTTTGTTGTCACGGGGTTTTTTAAATATTTTTTATAGGGGGGTTGTAAGAGAAGAAAATGCGAGGGTCTTGGCAAAAAGGCGGGGGAATTAAAAAGATAAAAAATTCACACATAAAGGGGGAGTTTTTACAGTTGTCTTTGCTGATGACCTGTGCTTTGGGGAAAAGTTTCTGGGGGAAAAGGTTTGCGAAAATTGGGGGATGAATTTGGTAGGGTTTGTGCAAAAGAAAAAATTTTTAAAAAGTGAAAAAAGGAAAAGAGTAAGGTTATGGGATAAAAAAAGGGTTTAGGTGTGAAAGATTGGAATCAGATTGGAGGGGGGAGAGTTTTGGAGGAGGTGAATGTATTCAGATTTTTGGGGAGGGGACGGTCAGGGGGAGGGGGGTTCTTGAAAGATGAGGTGAAATAGAATTGATGGGGGAAAAGGGGTGGTGGTGCACTTGGATTTCTGTGGAGACAAAAAAACTTTTGTCCTTGGGGGGCAAAGGGGGGTTTGTTAAGAGCATAGTTTCCAACACTCTTTATGGAGGGTAAAAGCATGGGTGATGAATGTTGCAGCGAGGAAAAGGCTGGAGGAGTGGAGATGTCATGTCTGAGGGCCCTGTGTGGTGTGAATATAATGCGAGAAATTTGTAGTTTGGAAGGGTTTGGGGATGTGCGGGATTACCAAAAATGTTGTCCAGAGGGCTGAGGAAAGGGGTTTTTGGAAAGGGAGTTTTGGACCCTGTAGGGGAGAATGGGGCGAAACGGAGTTAAATTCAAAAAGTGTATAAACCTGTGTGGAAGGAAAAACGGGGTAGGGGTCCCCGGCCCAGGGAAAGGTTGGAGGGAGGGGGTAAAAAGGGGGTTTTGTGTTTTCGAGGGGCTTGGACTTCCAGCAGGCATGCGTGAGGGGTTTTGATAGGAGTGAAGGGGGACAAATGGTTTTTTAAAACTTGACGTGCTGTTGGAGTTTTGAGAAAGTAAATTTATAAAGGGGTTCAGGGAAAAAAGGCAGGGGCCGGGGCTTGAGTCCTGGAGTGGGAAAGTTAACCGTGCCTGCAAATTTGAAGGAGGGGTGTTTAAAGTTTTCAGTTTAAAAAATGTAATGTAAAGCCCCTTCGGCAAGACAAGGGGAGGGTGAATGATGGGGAAAGGGTTTTTTTTTTTCGGGGCCACCCTGCCTTTTGGGGGGAAACGGCCAGTGTGATAATAAAAATAAATTAAAATTTTTATTTATATAATTTTTATATATATATATATTTTTTTTATATATATATATTATATATATATATTTATTTTATATATATTTTATTTATATATATAAATATATATTTTATAAATTTATATTTATACACGTTTTTTAAAAACATTACTCTCTCCAATTGTCGCCTCCTTTTTCCTCCCCCCTTTTTCCTACCATGCCTTTTCCCCCTCCCCATTTTCCCCTTCCCCTTTTCCCCTCTCCCCTCCCCTTTTCCCCTCTTCCCCCCTTTTTCCCCTCCCCCCACCCAAAAATAATTTACTCTTAAAAACCCTTTTTCATCCCCCTTATTCCCAATTACATAGGGGTTTTTGGGAATTTTAAATTTTTAAAGGGAAATAAAATTTTTTTTTTTTTTGCCAATTTGTAGTGTCTGGGTGAAATGGGCCCGCGTCAATTTAATTTTTTTGATGGCCGGGGGTTTTAAGTAAAAAAAAAATTATGTATTGTTAAAAATTTTTATTATTTTATTGGGATGTCTTGCGGGTTTCTTGATGGCTGTTGTTGTTCTGGGGTGTTGTGTGTTTGTGGGTGTGTGTGTGTGTGATGGTGTGTGTGGGGGTGTGTGTGTGTGTGGGGTGTGTGTGTGGGTGGGGACTCATATTTGTAATCACCCATTTTTGTTGGAAAAGGGGTCGAAGTTCCCCACTCCAAGGCCCCGCCCCTTCCCGGGGTTTCCCAATTTGGCCCTTCTCTCCCCCCTCCATGAAAAACTTTTTTTCCCAACCTTTTGGGCTTTAAAAACTGTGTATGGTTCCGGGCCCCCACTACCCTCATTTTCCCAGGGGGGTGTGTGTGTGTGTGTGTTTTGTGTGTGTGTGGGTTTTGTGTGTGTGTGTGTGTTGGGGTGTTTTTTTGTTTTTGTTGGGGTGTGTGGTGTACTCACCTTTTTTTTATTTTAAATATTTTTTGTTGCAGGGGTCGAGTTTTCCTTCTCCTGGCCCCGCCCTTTCACCGGTTGCTACTTGGCCTCTCCTTTTCCCCCTCCTACAGGGTTTTCCAAAACCCCCGGGGCTTAAAAAAAGGTTTTATGGTTTTCCCGCCATACGTCATTTTTTTGTGTGTGTGTGTTTTGTGTGTGTGTGTGTGTGTTTTGTGTGTGTGTGTGTGTGTGTGGTTTTGTGTGTGGGGTATTTTTGTGGGAATTTTTTAAATTTAAATTTTTGATTTCTTTTTTTTCTAAACAATTTAATTTAAAAAAACCAATTTTCTTTTTAAATTTTTTTTTTTTTTAAATTTTTTTTAAAAATTTTTTCATTTTCCAAAAACTATATTTTTTTTTCCCGAAAATTAAGGAAAATGGGAAAATAATCTTTTTTTTTCTAATTTTTGTTTTGGGTTTTTTTTTTTCAATATCTTGATAAATTCCCTGGGTAACCTTTGCGGAAAAATCCGGGGGGAAAAGGGGGGGGATAACCTTTCAGAACATCCCCGGGAGAAAAGGGGGATTTCCCAAAAGAACCCTCCCCGGAGAAAAAAGGGGGGTACCCCACAGAAAAAAACCCCGGAGAAAAGGGGGGATACTACAGAAAATTCCCAAAGGGGGAAAGGGGGGTTACCTACAAAAAACAATTTTTCCCGGGGGAAAAAGGGGGAAAACCTTCAGAAAACCCCCCGGGGAGAAAAAAGGGGGATAACCCACAGAACTCCCGGAGGGAAAAGGGAAAATACCCACAGAAAAAATCCCCAGGTACAAACATTCCCCAAAGGGGAAAAGGGGGGGTACCCACAGAACATCCCCGGAAAAAGGGGAAAGGGTACCCACGAAAAAACCCAGGTAAAGGAAAAATTCCCCGGAGAAAAAGGGGGGTACCTAAGAACTCCAGGAGGGAAAAGGGGGGGATACCTTTTCAGAACATCCCAGGAGATAAAAAGGGGTTTCCTACGGAACCTCCCAGGAAAAGGGGGGGTTTCCCAAAAGAAACATCCAGGAAGGGAAAAGGGGGAACCTTTTCAGAAAATCCCAGGGGAAAAGGGGGGATTTTCCCACAGAACATCCCGGAGAAAAGGGAAGATACCTACAGAACAAACCAGGGAGAAAAAAGGGATGATACCTACAGAAACCCTCCCAGGGGGAAAAAGGGAATCCTACAGAAAGTCCCGGAGAAAAGGGAAAATATTTCAAGGGAAATCCCAGGAGAAAAAGGGAAAAAATACCTTTGGGAAAATTCCCCGGAGAAAAGGGGGAAAATACCCTACAGAACATCCCCAGGAGAAAAGGGAAGATATACAGAAAAATTCCCCGGGAAAAAGGGATGTACCTCAGGGAAAATCCCCGGAGAAAAGGGAAAAATACCTAACCCGAAACATCCCAGGGGTGAAAAAGGGAAGATTTCCTACAGAAAAAAACCCAGGAGAAAAGGGGAAGATTTCCCACAGAAAAATCCCCGGAGAAAAAAGGGGAAAATACCTACGAACATCCCAAAGGGGAAAAAGGGGAAGATACCTTTCAGAAAAATCCCAGGGGGGGAAAAGGGAAAAGATTTCAACAGAACAATTCCCCGGAGAAAAGGGGATGATTAAACCTTTCAGGGAAAATCCCAGGAGAAAAGGGGGAAAAAATACCTAAAGAACATTTCCCCGGAGGAAAAGGGGTGATACCTTTCAGAACATCCCACAGGAAAAGGGAAGGATACCCCCACAGAACATCCCAGGAGAAAAAGGGAAAATACCTACAGAACATCCAGGGGGAAAAAGGGGGGGGGAACCCCAAAAGAAAATCCGGGAGAAAAAAGGGGGAACCTACCGAAACCCCCAAGGGACGATACCCTTTTCCCCCACTTTCCCGGGGGGACAGAATCCCTTTTTTAAAACACCCAAAGGTAAACTTTAGCAACATTATCCCGGGGGTAAACCCTTCCCAAAAATGCAAAAACAACACTTTTCGAACACTTTACCTACGGAAAAAAGTGTACTCCCCTCACCCTTTTCCCTTAACACAAGCGCAAGTGAAAAGCGGGACCCCCCGATTTTAATCATCCCTTGGCGCCCCCCACACTTAAAACCCCCTTATTGGGAATTTTGGAAAACAAGTGGAAAAACTTTTACCTGGAGGTAATTTCCCGGGAGGGAAACTCCCCCGCCCCTTAAAGACCTGGAATCCTGGGTCCCCTTTCCCATAGTTCTAGTTTCTGGACAAGGGGGTGTTTTAAAAAGGATATGTGTTTACCCGGGGTGAATAATCTTTAAGGAAAATAAAGGGGCAAAGGGTGAGCAGGGGTTAAATGAGGAGGTTTTTTCCTTTTTTCCCCCATTTTTGGTTTATCTGTCTTCTCTTCATTATTTTCTTTTCCTTTTTATGCCTCATTAACTATCTCTCAATATCTACCTGCCTACTTTTTCTGCCTGTCTATTTCTCAGTAACTATTTTTCAGTAATTATTTTTCAGTAACTATCTGTCAGTAGCTATTTCTCAGTAGCTATTCTTCAGTAACTATCTCTCAGTAACTATCTCTCGATAACTATATCTCAGTACCTATCAGTAGCTGTCTCTTAGTAACTATCTCTCAGTAACAATCTCTCAGTAACTATCTCTCAGTAACTATCTCTCAGTAACTATCTCTCGATAACTATATCTCAGTACCTATCAGTAGCTGTCTCTTAGTAACTATCTCTCAGTAACAATCTCTCAGTAACTATCTCTCAGTAACTATCTCTCAGTAACTATCTCTCAGTAACTACTTACCTGTCAAATGATTCCATTTTTGTTTAAATTCCAGTGAAATTTCAAACTCGCGTCAACTCAGACTAAACTTACGGGGCGTAATTCTTCTCACAGATCGCATCGCCGTTACTAGTTTGAAGCCGATCTGAAGAGGCATTCTCCAGTTATTGAATATAAATGAATATCACCATTAAACAAAATTAACGAACTGGGACTTTTGCCGCCCAATAAAAGTGTGAAACTTGCTTCAGGAAACCACGCCAATGGTGAAAGTTTGATCCCGATCGGATGAGTCATTCTCCAGCTACTTCACGGATTCCAACGATTTCAAGTTCTTTTTCTTTAAGGACCGCGGGGGTCAATGCCCCCCGCGGTCCGTCCTGTGAGCAGGTCATATACAGAGTTACTGTCCTGGTCTTAAGATGCTTCAGCCATTAAATACTGAAGACATTCAGAAGAGGTTAACAGAAATTTATTTAACATGGTTAAATTCACTCCCACCGTTGAATTCTCTCTCTTTCTCTCTGTCTCTGTCTCTCTCTCTGTCTGTCTGTCTGTCTGTCTCTCTCTCTCTCTCTCTCTCTCTTGCTCGTCAAATTACGAGGCATCTTTTCAACGCTCGAAGCACAGCAGCTGAAGCTTTTGGAAGCTATCACAGCCATTCCAGGATACTGGGGATGGGAACAGCAAGGTTGGATATACCTGCACCTGTTAGATGATACGGTAACAAAGACTCTGCTCCAGTCACCGTCCACAAGAAATGAAATTTTTGGAGCCTATGAATGAGGGAGTCTCGAGGCAACAACGAGAGAATAGCGAAAAGTTGAAGAAATTAAAAAAAAATAAATTCCTGGAACCACTTGGAGATCACTCTTCAGAGATGTCTAATTACATCCTCCACTGACTTTCTCCACCTCCTCGCTCATTCTCACAACACAACGTTTTGAATCCATCGTTTCGCTCTACAGGGAGAGAAGCGCAGTCAATAAACCCAACCACCGAGACAACTATAAACCAGATAAAAAAAATATTTTTTTTTATCTTCTACTAAAATATAGACGAATGAAGCAAAGTCTTACCTAGAGTGAAGAGCCTAAACGAGGTCTTCAAACTCAGTCCATCTCACCCTGAGTAGTGTTGGATCCTACTTTATACTGGATTCAACTCCTTAAGTAAGGAATCAGAAACTATTTTTTTTTTCTCGCCAGTATTTCGAACTTTTGCCTTTTACCTGAGTTGAGAAGAGAAAGATAAAAGTATTATTTCAAGAAACAAATAAAGAAAAAATACTAATAAGTATATATATATATATATATATATATATATATTATATATATATATATATATATATATATATATATATATATATATATATATATTATATATTATATATGTGTTGTTGTATTGTGTGTGTGTGTGTGTGTGTGTGTGTGTATATATATATATATATATATATTATATATATATATATATATATATATATATATATATATATATTATATATATATATATATATATATATATATATATAAGACACAAACAGTACCACTGGGACAAACCGATCATGGAAAAAATCGCCAACACAATGCTCTCCAACGCCTCAGGAAAGGACAAAGCTCGTCTCCTGGCAGTGAAGGCACCACACTCAGATTTCCTGTTAGCTGTTCCCAGTTCCTCCCTGGCACTCGACTAGACCCACAGGCCATTCGGATTGGTGTTGCTCTTCGCCTAGCCGCCCCCATTCTCACCGACCATAGGTGTATTTGCGGCAGGGCGACAGCTGATCAAGTATGCCAGGCATTAGGAGGTCAATGACATCATAAAGAGAAGCCTCGCCACAGCCCGTTGCCCAGCTCAACGGGAACCCTAAGTGCAGAGGTCTGACGGAAGTCAAAAGCGTCCTGATGGAGCCACTATGCTACCCTGGAAGGAGGGAAAGCAGATTGCCTGGGACTACACCTGTACCGCCACATTGGCAGACACCTACTTGCCATACTCCGTAGTGGAAGTGGGTGGAGCTGCCAGCCACAGGGAGACCCAGAAGATCCGAAAATATGAAGACCTTCCCCTTGCTATAACTTCATTCCAATAGGGTCGGAGACCCTTGGAGCATGGGGCAAGTGTGCTCTAAAGTTCCTCAAAGAGCTGGGTGAAAAGCTCATCATAGAAACCAAGGACCACAGGGCGACCAGCTTCCTTTTCAGAGACTCAGCGTTGCGATCCAGAGAGGAAATGCCTGCAGCATTCTGGGCACGCGGCCCACCGCCGGGGAGCTGGACGAAGTATTCGAGATGTAGCTCTGAGTTACCTATGTTGTTTTACTCTCTATTTTATCTTTGTGAATGTTTTGTTGATGTATTTTGCCTTTAAATAAATATATATTAAATATAGGGGGTGGTAGGAGAAAATTCTCAAACAGCTTCAGAGAGAATCTTGAGTTTTCCCTGAAGCAAGTTTATTCTTTTCTCTGAGGATGAGGGTCCCTAGGACAGTTCTAGAGGTATATATATATATATATATATATATATATATATATATATATATATATATATATATATATATATATATATATATAATATATATATATATATATATATATATATATATATATATATATAATATATATATATATATATTTCATATATATATATATATATATATATATATATTTATATATTATTATATATATATATATATATATATATATATATATATATATATATATATATATATATATATATATTATATATATATATATATATATATACCTGGAGTATGCCTGGAGAAGGTTTCGGAGTCAACATCCCCGCGGCTCTGTCTGAGACCAGGTCTCTTGGTGGATCAGGGTCTATCAACCATGTCAGGTACTGACTTTAGGTGCCTGTCCAGTGCCTTCTTGAAGACAGCCAGGGGCCTATTGGTAATCATCTTTATGTATGCTGGGAGGTAGTTGAACAGTCTTGGGCCCCTGACACATTGTGTTGTCTCTCAGTGTACTCCTGGCGCCCCTGTTTTTCATCGGTGAAATGTTACAACTCCTGCCAAGACTTTTGCTTTCATAGGGAGCTATTTTCGCGTGCAAGTTTGGTACTAATCTTTCTAGGATACATTATCATGTATCTCTCTCGCCTGCGTTCCAGGGAATACAAATCAAGGGACTTCAACCAGTCTCAGTAATTTAGGTGCCTTATCGCACTAATGTGTGCCGTGAAAGTTCTTTGAACACTCTCCAGGTCATCAATTTCCCCTGCCTTGAAGAGAGAACAAGCCTCGCATGGGCCATTAGGCATACTGCAGTGTGCCTTCTTTCACATGTTCTTATGTTGTTATCATGGGCTTTGTGCCCCTAGTTTGAAGGTTCTCATTATCCATCCTATCATTTTCCTAGCAGATCCGGTAGATACATTATTGTGGTCCTTGAAGGCGAGATCCTCTGGCATTATCACTCCCAGGTCCTTCACATTACTTTGTCGCTATATTATATCGTTAGAATTTGTTGTATACCTTGATACAGTTTTAATTTCCTCAAGTTTTCCATATGAAATTTCTCTTTATTGAGCTTCATATTGTTCTGAGTGGCGCATTTAAAAATTTGGTTGATGTCCGCTTGAAGTCTCGCGGTGTCTTCGATGGAGGTCACTGTCATGGCAATTTGGGTGTCATCAGCAAAGGAAGACACGGAGCTATGGCTTACATCTCTGTCTATGTCAGATATGAGGAGGAGGAATTGAATGGGAGCGAGTACTGTGCCTTGTGGAACAGAGCTTTTCACCGAAGCTGCCTCGGACTTTACTCTGTTTACTATCACTTTTTGTGTTCTATTTGTCAGGAAGTTATAGATCCATTTACCAACTTTTCCTGGTATTCCTTTATCACGCATTTTGTGCGCTGTTTCACCATGGTCACACTTGTCGAAGGCTTTTGCAAGGTCTGTGTATACTACATACGTATTATGTTTATCCTCTACAGCTTCCAGGACCTTGTCATAGTGGTCCAGTAGCTGGGACAGGCAGGAGCGACCTTCTCTAAACCCGTGTTGCCCTGGGTTGTGTAAATTATGGGTATCTAGGTGGTTAGCGATCTTGCTTCTTAGAGCCCTTTCAAAGATTTTTATGTAGAGTGGGGCAATGTCTGTTGTTTTTAGTGAGTGTGGGATGACCCCTGTGTCCATGCTCCCTCTTCATAGAATGCTGAAGGCACGTGATAGGGGTTTCTTGCAGTTCTTGATGAACACGGAGTTCCATGAGTCTGTGCCTGGGGCAGAGTGCATGGGCATGTCATTTATTGCCTTTTTAAAGTTTTGTGGTATTAGGATAATATCCGAGAATTCTGAGATGATCAAATTTTGGGCCTCGTTCATCAAGAATTTATTTGGATTTTCGACCCTTAGTCTGGGTAGCGGCTCACTGAGCACTGAGTCGTACTGGGACTTTAGTATCTCACTCATTTCTTGGCTGTCATCTGTGTATGTCCCATCTCGCATAAGCAAGAGCCCAGTACTGGATGTTGTTTTTAACTTAGATTTGGCATAAGAGAAAGAGTATTATGATTCTTGTTTCCTGTAAGATTCCTTCAGCTTAAGTTCGATATTTGCAATTTCAATGACCAAGGCCTCCCTTCGTATTTCAGACATATTGGTCCCCCTTAGCAGCTCTGTGACTCTTCGCCTTTGTCTCTATATGGAGCATCTCTCTCTTTCTAGTTTACATCTTCTCTTTCTTTTTCTTAATGGAATGTGTCTTGAGCAGATGTTAAGAACCACAGAGTTTATTTTTTCTAGGCAAAGATTCGGATCCGTGTGTGTGAATACACACACACACAAACACACACACACACACACACACACACACACACATATATATATATATATATATATATATATATATATATATATATATATTATATATATATATATATATATATATATATGTATATATATATATGTGTGTGTGTGTGTGTGTGTGTGTGTGTGTGTGTGTGTGTGTGTGTGTGTGTGTGTGTGTGTGTGTGTGTGTGTGTGTGTGTGTGGGTGGTGTGTGTGTGTGTGTGTATTCACACACACGGATCCGAATCTTTGCCTAGAAATAATAAACTCTGTGGTTCTTAACATCTGCTATAACAACACTGCGACTAGCCGAGAACTCGAACCCGTGTCGTTTGGCCCGCCTCATGGTGAGTGAAAAAACACACGACGCTCTAACCCACAGGACCACCCAATCCTACAAAGATCACTGGTTAGAGCGTCGTGAGATTTTCGCTCACCATGAGGCGGGCCAAAACGATACGGGTTCGAGTCCCCCCTCCCTAATGTTTAGAAAGAGACAAGTTGAAGGCCTCGAGTCTATGTGTTTAGACCATCAATCTTGAGACTGATGGTCTAAACACATCTTTCACCGTTCTTCTCTGTACTGGACTGAAGAAGCCATTGGCTGGCTAAACGTTTCCTCAGTAAAGATTCCCAAATGCTGCGAGTTTTGCTGTCCTTCTCTGCTCACTCACAGGTTAGTCCTTGACTTTAATGAGATTTTGGTAACAAAACTTTGGCAGCAAGTTGAAGAAGAGGTCTGTTGAGTGTATTGCAATGTTTTAAGGTTGTGTCTGGTGTTTTGAATGAAATTTTGGAAAGGTTTCGTCCACCAGGGCGAAACGTCTCTCAAATGAAGGGTACCCTGGTGTTGCACGTGAGTTGTTCATCAAGAATGTTTTTCTTCAGTATTTGTAAGTCTTCAGATTAAGTAGCTCATTTTTGGTCTCCGTACTACAGAATGGTCAGAAATGCGCTGGAGAACGTACACAGAAGAGAGAGGACTAAATTAATTCGCTTTATACGGAATCTTACACACGAAGATTGATTAAGAGCCCTGAACCAGTGCTTTCTTGAAAGCCGAAGAATGAGGAGGAGATAGTGACTGAAATATACAAATCAAAGACGGGCTTGAACAAGGGCTACCTCAAATTATCACATAGAAACCAAACCCGGGAATGGTTTAATCAACATTGACCAGAAGTGAACTGGTTCATCAGAATGGTTTATAAATCTGGCAAATTTTATTATAAATAGATCTAGCTTATACAGTCCTGAACTTCGGTTCAGATTGTTCCTGCAGCTGCGAATAGTTGTACGAATCTTTATTTATTTACGGTATACCAGTGTTGGAAATGTGAAGCCAGTCTGATGAGGAGTTCTCAAGGTATAAACGAAAACTTCTCGCAGGAATGAAAAAAAAAAATAATCAGGCAATGACTAGGAGAGTTATCCCTCGCTTCCCACATATCTAAATATTTTATAAATATATAACTCAGTCATTTCTACCAGGGTTATCAATTACATAATGATACCCAGTTTACTCACACTGAATATTTCAATGTTACTGTAGAATATTTTTTCTGGGAATACTTTTTTTTCGCTACTATCGAAATCGTCATCACTTGCAGTAGTGAAGCTTTTATCTTGTTACTGTTGTTTTGTTGTGCAAGAATGGTATATAATACCGGCAAGATGAAATTAAGACACATGTGTCTTAATTTGTATTGATAAAGCCACTGGATGGTGAAACGTTTACAATAAAGATACCCAGATGTTGCACATGTGTCTTAATTTCACTGTTGTTATGCGTTTACCAGTCAAAG
>NC_069461.1:19987145-20007145 GCF_026875155.1 Cherax quadricarinatus
CCAAAAAAACCCCCCAAAAACTATCACCACAGCCACACAAACTAACCCATAACCACCAAACTACACCCCTCCAACAACTATCCCCCTCTCCACACAAAATCCCCCACAGCCACACAAATATCACCCATCTCCCACACAAACTATACCCATCATGCCACACAAACTTCACCCATCACCACCAAACATTACCCATCATCCACAAAACTATCACTCCCCCATGCCACAAAAAACTACCACCCAAACATCCAAAAAAAACTAATTAAACCCATCTTCCCACAAACATACCCCATGCCAACAAACTATCACCACATCCACAAAAATTTCACCACAGCCACCAAACATACCATCATGCCACACAAACTATCACTCACCATGCCAACAACTATCACCCCATGCCAACAAACTATCCCCCCATCCACACAAACTACCCCCATCATCCCAACAAAATTCACCCATCACCACACAAATATCACCCATCTCCACAAAAACTACACCCATCATCCACACAAACTATCACCCATCATCCCCAACAAAAACTATCACCCTCATGCCACACAAACTATCACCCCATGCCCACAACTATCACCCATCATCCCACACAAACTTACCCATCATGCCACACAAACAATCCCCACATCCCACACAAACACACCCTCATGCCACCAATTTCCCATATGCCACAAAAACACACCCTCATCACACAAAAATCACCCATCTGCCCCCAAAAAATTACACCCACACCCACACAAATTCCCCCATCATCCCACAAAAACATCACCCATCATCCCACACAAACTATCACCCATCTGCACAAAAACATCACCCACATCCCACACAAACTATCACCCCATCCCACACAAACTTCACCCATCACCCACAAACTATCACCCATCGCCCCCCTATCACCATCATGCCACACAAACTACCCCAAATCTGCCACACAACTATCACCATCATGCCACAAAAACTATCACCCATCAGCCACACGAACATACCCACATCCCCACAAACTATCCCCATCATGCCACCAAACACCCCCATCATGCCACAAAAAACTAAACCCATCAGCACCAAACACACCCTCATGCCCACAAACACACCCATCATGCCACACAACACACCCATCATGCCACAAACTATCACCCATCTGCCACACAAAACACCCATCATGCCACACAAACTATCACCCTCATGCCACCAAAAACACACCCCCCATGCCACCAAACTATCACCAAACACCCCACAAAAACTACCCCAAAACATGCCACAAAAACTACCCCATCATGCCACACAAAATCACCTCGCCACACAAACTATCCCCCATCAGCCCACAAACTATCACCCTCATGCCCACAAACTTCAAAAAACATGCCACCAAACTATCCCCCATCATCCACACAAACACACCCATCTGCCACACAAAACTATCACCCATATGCCAACAAATACACCCACATCCCACACAAACATCCCCATCATGCCACAAAAACTACCACCCATCATGCCACACAAACATCACCCTATACAAAAACAAAAAAAACAACAAAAACATACCAATCTCCACACAAACTTCCCCCAATCTCCACACAAACTACACCATCAGCCACACAAACTATCACCAATCAGCCAACAAACTATCCCCAAACCACACAACTATCACCCTACCCAAAACCAAACTACCCCATCATCCACACAAACTATCACCCAAAGCCACAAAATCACTCCCAGCCCAAAATTTTCACCCTCATCCACAAAAACATCACCCATCACCCACACAAACAATTCCCATCACCAAAAAACTATCCCCCATCAGGCCACAAAATTTCACCCACATCCACAAAAACATTACCCTCTGAAAAAAACCAAACTCACTACCATCCCCAAATAACCCTCACCACAAAAACACCCCCAAGCCACACAAATTTTAACCCATCATGCCACACAAACATTACCCTCATCCCCACACAAACTATCACCCATCAGCACACAAATATTCCCCATCATGCCACACAAACTATCACTCACCATGCCAAAAAAAACTATCCCCATCAGCCACACAACATTACCCCAGCCACCAAACATCCCAAAACCAAACCACCAAACATCACCCCACATGCCCCCACCTCATCAGGCCACACAAACTATCACTCACATGCCACACAAACTATCACTCACCTGCCCCCAAAAACAACCCCATGCCACACAACTATCACCCACCCATGCCCACAAACTATCCCCATCATCCACAAAAGCATCACCCATCTCCACACAAACTACACCCATCATGCCACAAAACTTCACCCTCATCCCACACAAACACCCCCCCATCATCCACCAAACTATCACCAATCGCCACAAAAACATCCCCCATCAGCCACACAAACACCCCCCATCCCCCAAAAAACTACACCCATCATCCACAAAAACATCACCCATCTCCCACACAAACATCCCCTCATGCCCCAAACTATCACCCAATCCACACAACATCCCCATCATCCAAAAAACAAACACCAAATCACCCACACAAACATCCCCCACATGCCCACAACTATCACCCATCATCACCGAACTACCCCCTCACCCCCAAAAACTATCCCCCTCATCCCACCAAACTATCCCCATCTCCACACAAACACACCCATCATGCCACCAAACATCACCCCATCATGCCACACAAACTATCCCCCACATCCCACACAAACTATCACCCTCAGCCACACAAACTATCACAAATCATCCACACAAACAATCACCCATCATGCCCCCAAAAACACACCCTATCCACACAAACACACCCATCACCACACAAACTATCAAAATCATCCCAACCCAAACTACCCCAATCATCCACACAAACTATCACCCACATGCCACACAAACAATCACCCACCCACCACAAAAACTACACCCATCAGGGCCACACAAACTATCACCCATCATGCCCACAAACTACACCAACTGCCACACAAACATCACCCATCATCCACACAAACTATCACCCATCATGCCACCAACTATCACCCATCATGCCCACAAACTATCACCCTCAGCCCACAAACTATCACCCATCATCCACACAAACTACCCCCCCACATCCCACACAAACTATCACCCATCTCCACAAAAAACATCCCAATATGCCACAAAAACACACCAACATGCAACACAAACATCCCCAAATCATGCCACACAAACTATCCCCAAATCATCCCCCAAAAACTATCACTCATGCCACACAAACATCCCCCATCATCCAACACAAACAAAACCCATCATCCACACAAACATCACCCACATCCACAAACTATCACCCACATGCCACACAAACTATCCCCACATCCCACACAAACTATCCCCTCATGCCACACAAACTACACCCATGCCACAAAAAACACACCCATCATCCCCACACAAACTTCACCCATCATCCACACAAACTATCCCATCACCACAAAAACTATCACCCATCAGCCACACAAACTATCACCCTCACCCAACCCAAATACACCCACCCCACACAAACTATCACCAACATCCACAAAACTATCACCAAACATGCCCCCAAAAACTATCACCCATCATGCCCCACAAACTATCACCCCATCCCACACAAACTACACCCATCATCCACACAAAATATCCCCCCAGCCCAACAAACTATCACCAATCAGCCACACAAACATCACCCATCATGCCCCAAACATCACCCATCTGCCACCAAACATCACCCATCATGCCCCCAAAACTCACCCATCATCCACAAAAACTTCACCCATCATGCCAACAAACTATCACCCATCCCCAAAACTATCACCCTTTCCCCAAAAAAACATCACCAATCAGCCACACAAACTATCCCCAAATCATCCAACAAACATCACCAACATCCACAAAAACTATCCCCAACACCACAAACTTACCAATCATGCCCCACAAACTATCACCAACATCCACACAAACTATCACCAATCACCCACAAACTTCCCAATCATGCCCCAAACATCACCAATCACACAAAAACTTCACCAACAAGCCACACAAACTTCCCAATCATGCCACAAAACTATCACCCCACCACACAAACTATCACCCACATGCCACACAAACTTTCACCAATCAGCACACAAACACACTCACAGCCCAAAAACATCCCCAAATCTGCCACAAAACTATCACCCTCATCCACAAACTATCACCCATCAGCCACACAAACATCATCACCATGCCACACAAACTATCACCCATCACCCACACAAACTATCACCACCATGCCACAAAACTATCACCCATCACACAAAACTATCACTCACCATGCCACAAAAACTATCACCCATCACCACAAAAACTATCACTCACCAGCACACAAACTACCCCCACAGCCACAAAAACTATCACCACCACCACACAAACTATCACCCATCCCACACAAACATCACCACCATCCACACAAACATCACCCATCAGCCACCAAACTATCACCCATCATCCCCACAAACTATCACCACCATCCAAACAATCACCCTCATGCCAACAAACTATCACCCATCATGCCCCCCGCTATCACCCATCAGCCACACAAACTACACCCATCATCCCACCAAATTTCACCCATCATCCCACAAAAACTACACCACCATGCCAAAACAAACTACCCCTCATGCCACACAAACTATCACTCATCATCCACACAAAACCACTCATCATCCCACACAAACATCACTCTCATCCACACAAACTATCACCATCACCCCCAAAAACTATCACCACCATCCAAACAAACTACCCCCCATCAGCCACACAAACAATCCTCCCATGCCACACAAACACACTCACATCCCACAAAAACATCACTCACCATCCCAAACAAACAAACCCACGGGGCCACCAAACACACTCACCATGCCAAAAAAATACCCCAATCATCCCACACAAACTATCACCCATCACCACACAAACTACCCCCATCATGCCACACAAATATCACTCTCATCCCACAAAAAATTTCACTCATCACCACACAAACTACACTCATCAGCCCCCAAAAAACTATCACCTCACCCACACAAACTATCCCCAAATGTGGGGGAAAATTCTATAGATGGTTTAGAAGGGAGATATAGTAACAATTTCTTGCCGCTATTTGTTAAGGTAGGAATCAACTTCCGCTATTCCCCTTTTTTTCCCCCACCCCGAAAGGATAGTTTGACTCCCGGGCTGCTTGTAAGGGGGGCACCCTACCCCGTTTCCCCTTCCCCCCTTTTTTCCCCCCCCCCGAAAGGTACTGGGGCTTTTCCCAAACAGTAATCACAACCACAGCTCCCCACAGATACATTCCTCCCTTGTATACATGGATTTATGGGGAAAGCTTCACTTTTGACAATAAAAATTGCCCCTTTCTTTTTGCCTGGGTTGACTGTTGAATAATCACCACTTTTTTTAGGTTTTGTACTTTCAGGGAATGTTTTCTTAAAGCATGTCTCCTTTCCAGCGGTACAAGGGGTCATCCAATAAACTGTGGGATACTAACGCCTGAATTTCCCCCTTTTTTGGATTTAATTACCTTCCCCCTTAAAGAAATTGCGGGCTAACCCCCACATTGCGCGGTAAAGAACCTCTTTCCTGTCATCGGGATATATCCCAAAGCATACGGAAAACAACCGGGGGGTTGAACCAACACCGAACCCCCCCCCCATCACCCAAAACCTACGTTTTCAACAACACTAGGTCCCAAACCAGACACCCTATATATATTAGCGTTAATTCAGTTATTTTTTATATTTTTCATTTTCTTTTTCTTAATGTTTTAAATATTTCATATTTAAGTTTTTAATTTTCTATATAAAAAGTTTTTATTTTTCTGTTATTATTTCTTTTCTTTTCACTAATTTTTTTTTTTTTGCGTTATTATTTTTTTTTCTTTTCACAAATTTTCGGGGAACCACCTTTGGTAATACTGCTGAAGTTTTACAGGCTGATGCCTCAAAATGCGACTTGCCAGGATAAACCCTACTGAATCAAATTCAACTCCATTCGAATCTACCATTAACTTCAACCCGCATACCACGAGGGTTCCACCACCAAAAAACATTCCTAGGTAGGCTACGGTACAGTTTTTTAAAATTTTTGGGATTGTTAAGCCAAAATTTATTGAAATCAAGTAAAGCGGGAATACTTTTTAATTCTCCACATTTTTTTACTTGAAACATTTGGAGGATTAGACCTAGGACCCAATTTTTTCCATGAAATTTTTTTCTTTGACTCTTTATTAATAAAGGGGAATGCAAGACACTCTTGTTTTGTTGGTGAAAAGGGGATGGTAAAACCCCCCTTCTACTTACTGTTTGCTCAGCCGCATAGAACCCTTCTTTTTAATTTAAACATATTTTTAAAAATTGAATAGGGATCGACCCTTTGGTTTTTATTTACAGTTTGACGGAGCGGGAATTAAACCCCTCCGTTTCTTTATCCCCTTTCATTTCCCTTGGGTTAATTATTCTTGCAAGATAAAAAATACCATTTTGATGAATCGGGAAGAAATTAAAAAACGGGGAAAAATTTAAATCTTTCATTATGCAAACCGGGGAAAGACTTAAAAGAAAAATTGAGAGAAAAAAAACAGAAGGGGAAAAGAGAAAAAAGGAGAAAAGAGAACGAAAGAGAAAAAAAAAGGAGAGAGAGAAAATTGAAAGAAACCCAAAAAAGACATTTAAAAGAGAAGAAGACAAAAAGAGCGTATAACTTGATCGTGGGGAAGAGCTAGAGTCAGAAGAAAAAGTTAAATTAAGAAACTTAAAAAGAGAAAGGAAAAATTAGAAAACAAAACGGGGGAAAAAAGCAAGAACTGAGTTAATAGAAAAAAAGTTGCGAGCTCAAAAAAATCCATTTTAATTAGAAAATGAAAGAAAACTCTTACACAACAACTTAAAGGGGAAGGAGTAATTAACATCATGCGAGTGCACATATTCCAAACCCCAAATTTTACCTCCCTTCCAGGGGGGAAACATAACTTCATACATTATCATTTTAAAAATCCCGGCTAGCCCTTAAATGGCCAGCGACACCGGGCTACCATTAGAATGTTTTTCCGGTACGGTTTGAATATCTATGCAACTTTGTCGAGGATTTATTTTAAATTTAAAACCCTACTGAAAAGGCAACCTTAAAGCATCCCAAAAAACCCCAAAATTTTTTTTCAGGAAAGTTTTCAGGATGCCCCCTACACCCGGGGCCAAACTTTCAGCATTCCACTCTTTCTTTTGTTCGACTTTTGATGGGGTTTTCAGGAATTGACCATTATAACCATAGAGATTCATGGGTTCTGACCAGTTCCGACAGCTCTTCCCCACCAGAACAACATCTTTAAAAACGTAACCCGATTTAAAAACTGAGGAATTCGAGCTGCGACCTGTACTGACTCACAATTCCTATAAAGACCTAAAGGGGTCGAACCCTAAGGCAAGGGTTTACAAACCTTTAAAAATAAAGCCTCTAGTGGAAAAAAAAAAAACTTTTTTTATTCCGTTGTCATTTGTGTGGGTTTTAAGGGGGCAAAAACCCAGATTCCTTCTAAGAAGGCCAAAAATTGGGAAGATGTTTTAAAAAACTGAATGACCAACACCCTTTTGTTCAGAACAGTTAAAGGGCTTTAAATTTTCTACCATTTTCGAACACTGGGGCACATTATATTTAATTTTTGATAACTGTTCCAACCTTAAAGAAACTCATTCCTCTGCTATACTTTCAATATTGGGGGGGGGGACGGGCACTTTCCTACCCTCCGTTGTTACTTAGGGCTAAAAGGTTCACATTGGTCGAACCACTACTCCCATCACTTCTGCCCTACTAATAGGGAATGTAAAAGGGGCCATTCTTCCTTTTGAGTTGACCTTTTATCACCAAAGGGGGCATAATTTTCAAACCTCTCCTGAATCAGAAGCCCCTCAAATTCAATAGACAAAATCTCGTGAATTCAGTGGGTTAAAAACCCGTATCACCTCAAAAACGAGGGATAGGGCCACCCGGGTTTACTTTTAGATAAAGTGAAGAATCACCCCGATACCATAATGTCTTACTAGGGTCAAACCCAAACCCAGGGTTTTCCACGTCCATCCTTTGATTTTTTCCCGACTTAACTTTAAATTCAAGGGCCCTTTGTCAATTTACAACGTAATTTCCCTTCTCTTTAGAATTTCCATAATCCACTAAACAAAACAAGTTATCCAAAGGAAAACTTCATATAAATTTGAATATATAAAATACTTTTACAAGTCATATTTAAAATTAAATTCAGATGAGATAGACTATTTCCATTTATTTTCCAATCAACAGAGAACTGTTTTAAAATGGCCCTGACCTGCCCTGGGCCGACATTTCTCCATCGTAAAACCTAAAAAAAATTAGGGAAAACCTATTTTGCCAAAAAAGTCCTCAATTCCTACCTATTTAGATCGGTAAAATTTGCCAACTTTTCCTCCCATACCAGGGAGTACCATGGGCAAAAGCCAGTCTTTAAAATACCTTTTGAAAGATACTATTTACACGTGTCCTTTACTCCCCTTTTATCGGGGAAAATAGATTTTATTAAATTAGTTGATTATGCTTCGATTCCCGAAGCCCTACCCCTTTAAAGACCAAACACAAAGGGGGGCGAAGCCCTTTGTCCATCTTCTCTAAGTGGGGACCCTAGAGAAATTTTTTTCTGCCGTGGGAACAAATTTACTCTGCTTAATCAACATCTATACCAATTTTTAGTGAAGCCTCCTTCCCACCCCCCCACACCCACTGTAATGGGAATGACGCCACATCGTTTCTCAAAATCCATTTAAGGAAACTTTGCTCCCTTAAAAATAAATGCATCGTTTCCTACCCTGTGCTTTTTTTCCATGAGGAATTCCCAGTCCTTTTGGGGTTTTTTACCTTTTTTAAATTCTCTATGGTAACAGGCCAAGGCCCAAAAAATTTTCCCTCCTTCAACTTATACTAATGGGAAGAGGGTATTCAGCTCTACCAGTTTTTCCTTACCTTAAAACCCAAAATTTAGGGGAAACCCCGACATATTTCAAATACTAAGCTTTCAAAAGACCATACAAAACCTATTTTATTCCAAAAAATCAAGGGGAAAATTTTTAAAATAAGATAAGTTCTGTACTTTTTCCTATCAAATCAAATAAATAAAAGTACATGGAAAGGCCAATAAAAATTAAAAATTTGTGGGAAAATTGCTACCCATAAATCAAGGGGAAAACCCAAAATTTTTATATCAACATCCTTTAAAAATATTACCCAAGAAATTTTTAACCCCTAAAACTTTGAATTATTTTTCCCCACGAAATTTTTTAAAAACAACTGAAGAATTTAAAGTTGAATGACACCCCTAACTTTATAGAAACTACATCTTGGGGACTCTGACCATTTGACCAACCCCATTAATATTAAAATCTTTTGGGTGACCTAAAGAATACTACTCAATGTTGGTAACTTTTTTAGACGTCTTTACTGTATTTCCGGGGTTACCCCCCACATCCATAAGTCTTAGTGACGGACAATCCCAAAAAAAATTATACCCATTTTTCCAGTTCACCTTAGGGGTGCATTTGACCGAGAGTAACAAATTATTTAAAAATAAAGTCATTGAACCTTTTTATCTTCATATTATTCACCAGAGTCATTTAAGAAGGAGATAATTTATAAAATTCAAAAAACTTCAACCTAATCTATAACCGGGGGGATGCTGACCATCCCTTAAAAAATACGATCTACACAAATTTTTTACCTTCCCCCTTCTTTTCAGAGATGTATTCGCGGCATATCTCATAATTTAGATCCTTCTTCTAACATACCCGCTTTTCCTACACACCAAGGACTGATGCAATATAAAACAACCCTTGGTTTGGTACTGCCGGGGCACCTATTGGAATATAAAAGGTTTTGGAAAATATCCAAAGTTAGTTTATTTTGATAACATTTACGTAAGACATCCACGGGGGCAACTTTCCAACTTTAAATCTTTTTTGCGTGGGTTAGCTCACATGCCTCACTGAAAACAAGAAATGTTTCCCCGGGGATAACAAGTTAATATTTTTGACTGATACTTTCTAAAACTCCCAGCCCCCCCCATAAACAAAGCTTTAATAAATTTAAATTCCCCAAAACCCGAACTCATGCGTACTTTCTGTTCTGAAAATTTTTATGCACGTTTTATCCCGAACCTTACTGATCTTCAGGCCCTTGGGGGGATCTCCAAATTAAAAATTTTATTTTTTTGGGAAAAAAAGAAATTCATTTAAAAAACGACCACAAACCTTTGATATACCAAAAATTTTTAAAGGGGACCAACAGTCCCTTTTGAGGGGCTTTGGGCACCCATTTTTAAATTTCCATATTGTTAATCAATGGTTCACCATTATTTCTCGCTTTAAGTCGTGACCCCCAGTAGAAGTTTTCTTCCTTATGCGCTTCCACAGTTAGAATTTTTTCCCCCACCATCCCCCTTTGACTTAATCTTTTTTATGGGGGATCGAGGGAAAAAATTCTATAATAGGGGTAAGAGGGGGTATATAGTACAATATTTTTATTGCCGGGACTTGTTTAATAGGGCAGCCCAGCTCCCGATCCCTCCCCCCTTCTTCCCCCCCCAAAGGGGAGGGGTCTCTGGCCAAACAGTAAACACTAGACCCCCCACACTCCCCGCACTACTGTAATTCATTCCTGCCTTGTATACTATGATTTATTGGAAAGTTCACTTTTTGACCAATAATTAACTTATCCCTTTTAGTTTTGCTCAGGTTACTTTGTAAAATCACCACATCTTTTTGGTATTGTAATTTTCATGAATGATTTTTTAAAGGGGAACCTTCAACTTTTCCCTTGGGTACAAAAGGGTCACCTGCCCCCCAAAAAGCAAATATGGGGAAAGGACTAACATTCAACTTCCCCCTTTTTGATTTTAATTTTCCTGGCACCTTATGAAAATGCGGAGAACCCCCTCACATTTCACTAAAAAACCGCTTTCCGTCATAGATATAATACCAAGGCAAACTTAAGAACAACCGGTTTTGTAACCAACACTGAACCCCCCCCCCCTCATCACAACGCTACATTTCACAACACCATTCACCAACACCAACCCCCATATATTTTACGTTTAAAACATTATCATTTATATTTTTTATTTTTCATTTTTTTTTATTTGGGTTAAAATTTTAATTTAAGTGTTTTTTATTTTTTTAAAAAAAAAAAATTTTGGGCTTTTTTTTTTTCCCAATTTTTTGGGGGGGCCCCTTGGGAAAAAACCAAGTTTACAGGCTGAGTAAGCCTTCAACTCCCCCATGCACACAACCTATCACCCTCATGCCAACAAACAAACCCCATCATGGCACAACAAACTCCCATCATAGAAAACTATCAACCCATCAAGCCACAAAACTATACCCCCTCCACACAATTTAATAAACTCACATGCACACAAACTATCACCCATCATGCCACACAAACTTCACCCATCATGCACACAAACTATCACCCATAAATGCCACACAAACTATCACCATCATGCCACACAACTATCACCTCATGCAAAAAACCCTTTAACCTTCATTGCACACAAACTATCACCCATCATGCCACACAAACTATCACCCATCATGCCACACAAACTATCACCCATCATCCACACAAACTACACCCATCATGCCACACAAACTATCACCATCATCCACACAAACTATCACCCATCATGCCACACAAACATCACCCATCATGCCACACAAACTATCACTCCATCCAACCCACACAAACTATCACCCATCATGCCACACAAACTTTTCCCCCATCATCCACACAAACTATCCCCCATCATGCAACAATCACCCATCATCCCACACAAACTACACTCACATGCCACACAAACATCACCCCACCATGCCACACAAACTATCACCCATCATGCCACACAAACTATCACCCATCATGCCACACAAACTATCACCCATCATGCCACACAAACTATCACCCATCATCCACACAACAATCACCCATCATGCCACACAAACTACACCCATCATCCCACACAAACTATCACCCATCATCCACACAAACTAACACCCCATCATGCCACACAAACATCACCCACCATCCAACAAACTATCACTCACCATGCCACACAAACTATCACCCATCATGCCACACAAACTATCACCCATCTGCCACAAAAACTATCACCCATCATGCCACACAAACTATCACTCATCATGCCACACAAACAAATCACCACCATGCCACACAAACTATCACTCACCATGCCACACAAACTATCACTCACCATGCCACACAAACTATCCCACCATGCCACACAAACTATCACCCATCATGCCACACAAACATCACCCATCATGCCACACAAACTATCACTCATCATCCACACAAACTATCAACCCATCATGCCACACAACTATCACCCATCATGCCACACAAACTATCACCCACCATCCACACAAACTATCACCCATCATGCCACACAAACTATCACCCATCATGCCACAAAAAACCCATCACCCACCATGCCACACAAACTATCACTCATCATGCCACACAAACTATCACTCATCATGCCACACAAACTATCACCCATCATGCCACACAAACAAACCATCATCACCATCATGCACACAAACTATCACCCATCATGCCACACAAACTATCACTCATCATGCCACACAAACTATCACTCACCATGCCACACAAACTATCACTCATCATGCCACACAAACTATCACTCATCATGCCACACAAACTATCACTCATCATGCCACACAAACTATCACCCATCATGCCACACAAACTATCACTCATCATGCCACACAAACTATCACTCACCATGCCAAACAAACTATCACTCATCATGCCACACAAACTATCACCCATCATGCCACACAAACTATCACTCATCATGCCACACAAACTATCACTCATCATGCCACACAAACTATCACTCATCATGCCACACAAACTATCACCCATCATGCCACACAAACTATCACCCATCATGCCACACAAACATCACCCATCATGCCACACAAACATCACCCATCATGCCACACAAACTATCACCCATCATGCCACAAAACTATCACCCATCATGCCACACAAACTATCACCCACATGCCACACAAACTATCACTCCATCATGCCACACAAACTATCACCCATCATGCCACACAAACTATCACCCATCATGCCACACAAACTATCACCCATCATGCCACACAAACTATCACTCATCATGCCACACAAACTATCACTCATCATGCCACACAAACTATCACTCATCATGCCACCAAACTATCACACCACCATGCCACACAAACTATCACTCATCATGCCATACAAACTATCACTCATCATGCCACACAAACTATCACTCACCATGCCACACAAACTATCACCATCATGCCACACAAACTATCCCCCACCATGCCACACAAACTTTCACCCATCTGCCACAAAAAAATTTTTCACCCATCTTTGACAAAAACTTTTCCCCCCATCTTGCCCCACAAATTTTATCACCCATCATGAAACACCAAAAAAACCCCTTCTTCCCACAAACAAACTATAAACCCCATCTCCCAACACAACTACCCCTTTGGGCCCCAAAAACTTTCACTCACCATGCCACACAAACTATCACCATATTTCCCCCAAACAACCCACCCACCCATGCCAAAAAAAACAAACCCATTCACCGCCACACAAACTTTCACCCATACACCCAAAAACTATCATTCCATAAATGCCCACCCCAAAATTACCCCAATTTTCCCACCAAACAAACTATCCCCATCATTCCCAACACAAACTATCCCCCCTCATGCCACAAAAACTGTCACTCACCGCCCCCACAAACTATAAACCCCCACACCTTTCCCCCCATCAGGGGAACTACACATCTACCCACTAAATCCCAAAAAACAAAAAACTATCCCCCACAGCCACCCCAAACTTAAACCCCTTTCCAAGGCAACAAAAAAAATCACCCTTTCTTTGGCACCCCAACTTTCACTAAAAAAATGAAAAACCCAAACTACCCCCCCACCAGGGCCAAAAAAAAACTTTCCCCCATCATCCCACACAAAACTTTTTCACCCCCCAAATGCCACAAAAACCTACCCCCCCAAAACTCCCACACAAAACACCCCAACATTGGGCCAAAAACAAACTACTCCCCAAAAATGCCACAAAAACTATCACCCAAAAACCCAACAAAAACCCAAAATCACCCACCCGGGCCACACAAACTTCACCACCTTTCCACACAAACTAACACCCCAAAAGCCAAAACAAACTTTTCCCCATAAATTCCCACAAAAACCCCTATCCCCACATCTATCCCCAAAACCCAAAAAAACTTCACCCAAAAAGGGGGCCCAACACAAAATCCCCATCATGCCAACAACCTATAACCCATCATCCCAAACCCCTATCACCCATTTGCCCAAAAATTTTTCCCCTTTTTTGCCCAAACCACAAAACTTTCACCCCACCATCCCAAAAAAACCCTATCACCCATCATCCCCACAAAAAAACTTTCACCCATCATGCCACCCCCAAAACTAAAAACAACCCATTTTGCCACCAAAAAACTATCCCCATAAATGCCACACAAATTTTCCCCCTTTCATGCCCCAAAACTATCCACCTCATGCCACACATAACTAACCCCCCCAAATCATGCCACAAAAACAATCACCCCACCTTGACAAAAACTTTTACTTTCCACCAGGGCCAAAACCAAACTATCCCCCTTTTCATGCCACCCAAAACAAATCAAAATCATGCCCAAAACTTTCCCCCATCTTGCCCACCAAACTTCACCCATTTTGCCCAAAAAAATCACCCCAATTTCCACCAAACTAAAACCCCCACCTTGCACACAAACTATCCCCCAAATTTGCCACAAAACTATCCACCCCCTTTAATGAAAACAAACAATAAACCCAAATCCCAACCCCAAACTTTTAAACCCACCATCCCACAAACAAACAAACCCCAAATAAAAGCCACAAAAACTATCCCCCACCCTTCCCACCCAAAAACTATCAACCCATCTTGCCAACAAAACTATCACCCAACAATCCCCAACACAAACTACCCTCCATCATGACAAAACAAACCCCCTCAGGGGCCAAAAACAAACTTTTCCCCTTCTTGCCACACAAAACTATCCCCATCAGGGGCCAAAAAAAAACTATCACCCATAGGGGCCACACAAACTAATCACCCCTTTAAAATCCCACAAAAAAACTATCAAAAAATTCATGGAACAAAAACTTTTCACTCTTCTTTGGCCACACAAACTTTCCCCAAAATTTTGCCCCAAAAAACTATCACCCCATCCCTACCAAACTTTCAATCATCATCCCCAACCCCAAAATTATCACCCTCTTTGGCCACCAAAAACACAAACCTTTCACCCCTACACCAAACTATCACCCATCATGCCACACAAACTATCACCCATCATGCCACACAAACTATCACCCATCATGCCACACAAACTAATCACCCATCATGCCACACAAACTATCACACATCATGCCTCACGAACTATCACCCATCATGCCACACAAACTATCACCCATCATGCCACACAAACTATCACTCACCATCCCAAACACAAACTATCACTCATCATGCCACACAAACTATCACCCATCATGCCACCAAACTATCACCCATCATGCCACACAATCTAATCACCCATCATGCTACACAAACTATCACCCATCATGCCACACAAACTATCACCCATCATGCCACACAAACTTCACTCACCTTTCCACACAAACTATCACTCATCATGCCACCAAACTATCACCCATCATGCCACACAAACTATCACCCATCAGGGCCACACAAACTAATCACCCATCATGCCACACAAACTATCACCCATCATGCCACACAAACTATCACCCATCATGCCCACAAACTATCACCCATCATGCCACACAAACTATCACTCATCATGCCACACAAACTATCACCCATCATGCCACACAAACTATCACCCATCATGCCACACAAACTATCACCCATCATGCCACACAAACTATCCCCCAAAATCCACACAAACTATCACCCATCATGCCACACAAACTATCCCCCCATCATGCCCCACAAACTATCCCCCATCATGCCACACCAAACTATCACCCATCATGCCACACAAACTATCCCCCATCATGCCACACATACAATCACTCACCATGCCACAAAAAACTATTCCCCATCATGCCACACAAACTACACCCATCATGCCACACAAACTATCACCCAATCAGGCCACACAAACTATCACCCATCATGCCACACAAACTATCACCCATCATGCCACACAAACTATCACCCATCATGCCACACAAACTATCACCCATCATGCCACACAAACTATCACCCATCATGCCACACAAACTATCACCCATCATGCCACACAAACTATCACCCATCATGCCACACAAACTATCACCCATCATGCCACACAAACTATCACCCATCATGCCACACAAACTATCACCCACATGCCACACAAACTATCACCCACCCATGCCACACAAACTATCACCCATCATGCCACACAAACTATAAACCCATCATGCCACACAAACTATCCCCCATCATGCCACACATACTATCACTCACCATGCCACACAAACTTTTCCCCCATCTTTGCCACACAAACTATCACCCATCATGCCACAAAAAACTATCACCCATCATGCCACACAAACTATCACCCATCACCCAAACACAAACTATCCCCCATCATGCCACACAAACTATCACTCACCATGCCACACAAACTATCACCCATCATGCCACACAAACTATCACCCATCATGCCACACAAACTATCACCCATCATGCCACACAAACTATCACCCATCATGCCACACAAACAAACACCCATCATCCCACACAAACTATCACCCATCATGCCACACAAACTATCACCCATCATGCCACACAAACTATCACCCATCATGCCAACAAACTATCACCCTTTCATGCCACACAAACTATCACCCATCATGCCACACAAACTATCACCCATCATGCCACACAAACTATCACCCATCATGCCACACAAACTATCACCCATCATGCCACACAAACTATCACCCATCATGCCACACAAACTATCACCCATCATGCCACACAAACAAGCTGTGACAAAAAAAAAATTCTACATATTCAGTCAATTTAATAAATGGATTTCTTGTTAATCTGTCGCTCCAACACATACTATGTGGTCAACGATGGAGACCAAATCGAGTTTACGAGATGGACAATCGAGTCTCCAAATTTACAATCCTCGACTCTTTCCAGAGAACGCTAAACGATCTCACACTGGCGTACTACTCCCGTAATGGACGCTTTTCTTTGACTGGTAAACGCATAACAACAGTGAAATTAAGACACATGTGCAACATCTGGGTATCTTTATTGTAAACGTTTCACCATCCAGTGGCTTTATCAATACAAATTAAGACACATGTGTCTTAATTTCATCTTGTCGGTATTATATACCATTCTTGCACAACAAAACAACAGTAACAAGATAAAAGCTTCACTACTGCAAGTGATGACGATTTCGATAGTAGCGAAAAAAAAGTATTCCCAGAAAAAATATTCTACAGTAACATTGAAATATTCAGTGTGAGTAAACTGGGTATCATTATGTAGTGGATAACCCTTGTAGAAATGACTGAGTTATATATTTATAAAATATTTAGATATGTGGGAAGTGAGGGATAACTCTCCTAGTCATTGCCTGATCATTTTTTTTTTCATTCCTGCGAGAAGTTTTCGTTTATACCTTGAGAACTCCTCATCAGACTGGCTTCACATTTCCAACCCTGGTATACCGTAAATAAATAAAGATTCGTACAACTATTCGCAGCTGCAGGAACAATCTGAACCGAAGTTCAGGACTGTATAAGCTAGATCTATTTATAATAAAATTTGCCAGATTTATAAACCATCTGATGAACCATTCACTTCTGGTCAATGTTGATTAAACCATTCCCGGGTTTGGTTTCTATGTGATAATTTGAGGAAGCCCTTGTTCAAGCCCGTCTTTCATTTGTATATTTCAGTCACTATCTCCTCCTCATTCTTCGGCTTTCAAGAAAGCACTGGTTCAGGGCTCTTAATCAATCTTCTTGTGTAAGATTCCGTATAAAGCGAATTAATTTAGTCCTCTCTCTTCTGTGTACGTTCTCCAGCGCATTTCTGACCATTCTGTAGTACGGAGACCAAAAATGAGCTACTTAATCTGAAGCCTTACAGATACTGAAGAAAAACATTCTTGATGAATAACTCACGTGCAACACCAGGGTACCCTTCATTTGTGAGACGTTTCGTCCTGGTGAACGAAACCTTTCCGAAATTTCATTCAAAACACCAGACACAACCTTAAAACATTGCAATACACTCAACAGACCTCTTCTTCAACTTGCTGCCAAAGTTTTGTTACCAAAATCTCATTAAAGTCAAGGACTAACCTGTGAGTGAGCAGAGAAGGTCAGCAAAACTCGCAGCATTTGGGAATCTTTACTGAGGAAACGTTTAGCCATCCAATGGCTTCGTCAGTCCAGTACAGAGAAGAACGGTGAAAGATGTGTTTAGACAATCAGTCTCAAGATTGATGGTCTAAACACATAGACTCGAGGCCTTCAACTTGTCTCTTTCATCAGCAAACTTGGTGGCCCTGATGAGCACACCAAAAAAAATATGGGCAAGTTATTAGAATCAATTATAGCTGACATTATCAGAAGTCACCTTGAAGAGCATAGCATGATAAATGAATCTCAGCATGGATTCACGAGAGGTCGTTCCTGCCTGACAAACTTACTGACGTTCTTCAATAGAACATTTGAGGCAGTTGACAGTGATAAGGAATATGATATTGTTTATTTGGATTTTAGTAAAGCCTTCGACAGAGTACCTCACAAGAGACTCTTAAGAAAAGTGGCAGCTCATGGTATAGGAGGTAAAGTTCTAGCATGGATTGAGGCATGGCTTACCAATAGAAAGCAGAGAGTTACCATTAATGGAGTGAAATCTGAATGGGGATTAGTCACTAGTGGCGTTCCACAAGGATCAGTTTTAGGCCCTCTCTTGTTCATAATTTACATTAATGACCTTGTAAAGTAAAAGGACACAAGTGCAACTAATGTGACATTTATTGTAGCAACGTTTCGCTCTCCAGGAGCTTTATCAGGCTTGATAAAGCTCCTGGAGAGCGAAACGTTGCTACAATAAATGTACATTAGTTGCCTTGGCCTTTTACTTTATTTGTCGGAATTCCCCAACTTTATTAAAATTAATGACCTTGATGAAGGGTTATAGTGAAGGGGTAAGTTTGCTGATGATACAAAAGAAGGGCCCGTATAATTCCTCTGAGGAGGATTCAATGAACTCCGGGACGATTTGAAAAATTTTTAATGTTTGGTTGAAAAAGGCAGATGAAGTTTAATGTGGAAAGTGAAAAGGTATTTCCCTTTGGAAATGAAAATAACCCTCGAAGCTTAATTAGGGAAGTAGACTTGGTCATAAGAATGGAAAAGATTTGGGGAGTCAGGAAAACAGAAATCAAACCCAAGACAGCAGTCCCTTTAGTGTGCGCAACAAGGCCAAAGATTACTTGGTTTTTATTAAAAGTTTTTAAGTAAAAGAAGTGGAAAAAAATGGTATAAAATACCGACAAATGGCAAATAAACACAAATGCAGTATAATGGACCCTTTATTGACTACTTTTGGGCCCCGGTTGGCCGGTGGTAAAGCCCCCGTTCCCACGGAGGCCCCGGTTCGATTCCGGCGGGGGAAAATTCGAACGTTTCCTTACCTGTTGGTTACCTAGCAGCAAAAGGTACCCGGGGGTTTAGTCGTGGTGTGGTCGCATTGGGGGGCAAGATTAAAAGGGCCCCAATGGAAAA
>NC_069461.1:20012145-20014645 GCF_026875155.1 Cherax quadricarinatus
GTGGCGAGCTTCTCTTTATATATGTCATTGACCCCCTAAAAATGCCGTGCATACTTGATCAGCTGTCGCCTGCGCAAATACACACTATGGTCGTGAGAATGGGGGCGGCTAGGCGAAGAAAGCAACACAATCCGAAGGCCTGTGGGTCTAGTACGAGTGCGCAGGGAGGAACTGGAACAGGCTAACAGGACAATCTGAGTGTGGTGCCATCACTGCCAGGAGACGAAGCTTGTCCTTCCTGAGGCTTTTGGATAGCATTGTGTAAGACGATTTATTTCCTCAATGATCGTTTGTCCCAGTGTTACTGTTTGTGCACTCAATATATTATATATATATATAAAAAGAAACTATATATAAAAATAATTATATAAATATAAATATATATATGATATATAACATATAAATAAAAATATATATATACACACACACACACACACACATCAGCACGACATCACAGTCACACACACACATATAAATATATATATATTATATATATATAATAATATATATAAAATCATCTAAATAAATATATATAAATATATCTAATAATATAAGCGTAACTTATGTATTTTAACCTTTTATTTTGATTCTTGAACATAATACTTATCTTTTCCTTCTCAACTCAGGTAAAAGGCAAAAGTACGAAAATACTGGCGAGAAAAAGAAAAATAGTTTTCTGATGTCCTTAACTTAAGGAGTTGAATCCATATAAAGTAGGATCCAACACTACTCAGGGTAGATGGACTGAGTTAGAAGACCTCTTTAGGCTCTTCACTCTAGGTACGACCTTGCTTCAGTCGTCTATATCTCGGTTATAGTAGAAGATAAAAAAAATATTTTTTTTATCTGGTTTAAATAGTTTGGTTCGTGGTTGGGTTCTTGACTGGCTCTTCTCTCCACTGTAGAGCGAAACGATGGATTCAAAACTTAGTGTTTGTGAAGAATGAGCGAGGAGGTGGAGAAAAGTCAGGATGGAGGATGTAATTAGGACATCTCTGAAGAGTGAACTCCAGTTGTTCCAGGAATTTATGTTTTTTTTTAATTTCTTCAACTTTTCGCTATTCTCTCGTGTTATGCCTCGAGGACTCCTCATGTCATGATGCTCCGCAAAAATTTCATTTCTTGTAGACGTTGACCTGAGCAGAGTCTTTGATTACCGTATCATCTAACTAGGTGCGTATATCCAACCTTGCTGTTCCCATCCCCAGTAACTCCTGGAATGGCTGAGATAGTTCCAAAAGCTTCAGCTGCTGTGCTTCGAGCGTTTGAAAAGGAGCCTCGTAATTTGACAGCAAGAGAGAGAGAGAGAGAGAGAGAGAGAGACATACAGACAACCGACAGAAGAGAGAGACAGAGTACAGAGAGAAAGAGAGAGAATTCAACGTGGGAGTAATTAACCATGTTTAAATAAATTTCTGTTAACACCTCTTCCTGAATGTCTTCAGTATTTAATGGCTGAAGCATCTCAAGACTCAGGACAGTAAACTCTGTATTATACCTGCTCAACGAGGGACGGACCCGGGGGGGCATTGACCCCCGCGGTCCTAAAGAAAAATGAACTTGAAATCGTTGGAAGCCGTGAAGTAGCTGGATACGACTATCCGATCGGAGTCTAAACTTGCATTCACCATTGGCTGTTTTCCTGAAAGCAATTTCACACTTTATTGGGCGCAAAAGTCCCCAGTTCGTTAATTATTTTTAATGGTGTATATTCATATTATTATCAATAAACCTGGAAATGCCTCTTCAATCGGCTTCAAACTAGTAAGGCGATGCGGATCTGTGAGAAGAATTACAGACGCCCCGTAAGTTTTAGTCTGAGTAGAACTGCGAGTTTGAAATTTTCACCTGGAATTTAAACAAAAATGGAATCATTTGACAGGAAAGTAGTTACTAGAGAGATAGTTACTGGAGAGATAGCTACTGAGTAGATAGTTACAGAGGGAGATAGTTACTGCGAGATTGTTACTGAGAAGATAGTTACTAAGAGACAGCTACTGATAGTACTAGAGATATAGTTATCGAGAGATAGTTACATGAGAGATAGTATACTGAGAGATTAGTTACTGTAGAGATTGTTACTGATAGATAGTTTACTAAGAGACAGCTACTGATACGGTAGCGATATATAGTTATCGAGAGATAGTTTACTGAGATATAGTTACTAAGAGATAGTTACTGAGAAATAGCTACTGACAGATAGTTACTGAAAAATAATTACTGAAAAATAGTTACTGAGAAATAGACAGGCAGAAAAAGTAGGCAGGTAGATATTGAGAGATAGTAAATGAGGCATAGAAAGGTAAAGAGATAGATGAAGAGATAGACAGATAAACACAGACAAACGTACTCATTCTAATCCCTGCTCACCCTTGTCCCTTAATCCTTAAAGATTCGTTTCGATTTTTAAAAACTCCCGGAGTTAGCCACCCAGGATAACCCAAGAAAGTCAGTGCGTCATCGAGGACTGTCTAACTTATTTCCATTGGGGTCCTTAATC
>NC_069461.1:20019645-20027263 GCF_026875155.1 Cherax quadricarinatus
TCAACTCATACATGTCCGAACAACCTCAATAACCCTTTTCCTCAGTCCCTCCTGGACAGACAGTTTTCGTAATCCGCACCTCCTCCTAATCTTCCAAACTAACTACGAAATCTCTGCATGATAATTCACAGCACACATGTCCCCCGCCCTGGCCCTCAGACAAGACATACTTCCACTGGCCTCCAGCCTTTTCCTCGCTGCAACATTCATCACTCCATGCTTCCATCCATATAAGAAGCGTTGTAAGAAACTAAAACTCACATAATTACCACTCATTGCCTCCAAGGAACAAAGTTCTTTGTCTCCACAGACTCCTAAAGTGCACCACTCACCCTTTTCCCACATCATTCTAATGTTCACCTTCATCATTACATAGACCCATCCGCTGACACGGTCCACTTGCCAAATATCGGATACCATTCACCTCCTCCATACCTTCTCCCTCCAATCTGATATCCAATCTTTCATCACCTAATCATTTTTGTTATCCTCATAACCAAACATTTACTCTTTCCTGTATTCACTTTTAATTTTCTTCTTTTGGCATCACCATACCAAATTCATCCACCAATCCTGCAACTTCTTCTTCAGAAATCTCCCAAGAGCACAGTGTCATCAGCAAAGAGCAAACTGTGACAACTCCCAACTTTTATGTGTGATTCTTATCTTTTAATTCCACGCCTCTGTCCAAGACCCTCACATTTACCTTCTCTCCAACCCCATCTATAAATGTATTTAACAACCACGGTGACATCACACATCCTTGTCTAAGGCGCTTACTATACTGGGAATAATTTCCTCTTTCCTACATACGCTAGACTTGAGTCTCACTATCCTCGTAAAAACTCCTCCACTGCTCTCAGTTAACCTACCTCCTACACCAAACACCATAACATCTGCACATTGCCCCCCTATCCACCCCTGTCATAGTAGACGCCTTTTCCAAGCTTCCATAAATTCCACAAAGACCTCTATATAGCCTTATGCATAGAATAATGTTCACTTATATGTTTCACTGTAAAAGCACCATGGGTACCACACACCCCCTACCTTTCCCTAAAGCCTCCTTGTTCAATGCAGCTATCCTATTCTCCGTCAAACACTTAATTCTTTCTTCAATAATAACTCTATCGCATATCACTTTACCTAGGTATACTCAACAGACTTATCCTCACCATTAATTTTTGCACTCTTCTTTTATCCCCTTTGCCTTTATACAAAGGAACTATGCAAGCTCTCTGCCACTCCCTATTACCTTAACCACTCTTCCATACATTTTCTTAAATAATTGCACCAACCACTCCAAAACATATCCCCACCTGCATTTAACTTTTCTATCTTTATCCCATCAATCCAAGCGGCCTTACCACCTTTCACATTGTACCCTACTGCCCACGAACTTCCCCCACACTCACAACTTGCTCTTCCTCATCCTACTAGAAGTGTATTTCACTCCTTGCCCTATCACAGCTTCCCTATCTTCTTCAATCATTTAACAATTTCCTCAAAATATTCCTTCCATCTCTTCACCAATTCCCTCTAACTCTCCATTTAATAACTCTCCTCTCTCTATTTTTAACTGACAAATCCATTTGTTCGCTGGCTTCCTTAGACTTGTTAATCTTCAACTCCTCCGAGAAACTTTTTCTTATTTTCAACAAAATTTGTTGATAACATCTGCAACCCATCTCTTTCTCAATTGCTCTCTTTTTATCATTACTTCACCACTTTCTTACCTCCTCCTTTTTCACCATATAACTTTTTGGTCCCTCCTTGCATCACTTCTACTTTGTAAAAACTTCTCATATGCAAACTTTTTTCTCCCTTACTACTCTCTTTCCATTATTCAAAAATTCCCCACCAATCGCCTCCTCTTCCCTCCCGCACCCGACTTTTCCTGTAACCACGAAACTTCTGCCTGAACACTGCTAAAACACTACCTTTTAAAACCTACCCCAATACCTCTTCGACCCGCAGTGCCTAAGCCTCTCATTAGCCCATCTAATCCTCCGAATAGCAGTTTTATATCTTTACATACCCTAACTGCCTCCTCTTTTAGTTTATAAACCTTCACCCTCTCTTCCCTGATCTTCTATTCTCCTTGTATCCCATCTACCTTTTTACTCTCAGTGTAGACTAACAACTAGAAAGTGATCTGATATATCTGTGGCCCTCATAAAACATGTATTCTGAATCTACTCAACAGTCCTTTTATCTACAATACATAATCCACCACAAACTACTGCCATTTCGCCCTACATCAATGTGTGTATACATATTACCTCTTTTTCTTAAATATGTATTATCTAATAACTAAACCCTATTTCTATACAAAGTCAATCAAAGTCTTCCCTTTCTCATTTACACCTGGCACCCTGGCCAAACTTACCACCACATATGACAGGACCCTCTCTAAAAGTTTCTCCTACATTATCATTCAGTCCCTACCACAATTACTCTCTCACTTGGTTCAAAGGCTCCTATACAGTCACTTCACATCTCACCTCAAAATCCTCTCTCTCCTCATTCTACATTCCTCTCTTCTCCAGGTGCAACACGCTTATAATGACCGCCACATTTTCGCATCCAACCTTTACTTAATCCACATAAATTCTTGATTACACACATTCATATTCTCTTTCTCCTTCCATAAACTTATCATTCAACATTACTGCTACCCCCTACCTTTGCTCTACCTCTCTCAGATAACTCCAATTTAAACCCATTTGATTACCCCCACCGAAACTCCCCTAGCCACCTTCAGCTTTTGTTTCGCTTAGGTCCCAGGACAATCCAACTTCTTTTTCATCAAGAAACATCAGCAATCATCTGTTTTCTTGTCATCCGCACTACCTCCATCTCCATTTGAGCATCCCAGTTTATTAAAGATTTCTTCTTCTCTTTTAGTAAATGTCTACAGAGAAGGGGTTACTAGTGCCATTGCTCCCCGCATTTTAGTCGCCTCTACGACACGCATGCTTACGGAGAAAGATACTTATTCCACTTCCCCCCATGGACAATAGAAGAAATAAAGAAGAACAAGACTATATTTAGAAAAAGGAGAAAAACTAGATGTATGTATAATATAAATATATGATGCATGCGTGTCTGTGAAGTGTGACCAAAGAGTAAGTAGGAGTAGAGCAAGATATCCCTTTTATCTAGCGTGTTTATAGACAGAAAAAGAAACCAGCATCCTAACATCATGCAAAACATTACACAGGTTTCTGTTTCACAGTCATCTGTCAGGACGGTAGTACTTTCCCTGGGTGGTTGCAGTCTATCCAACCACTACTAACACACACATACACACACACACACTACATATATATATACTATATATAGAATATAATATATATATATATAAATAGATATATATATATATATAGATATATAAATAATTCGACAGAACATGCGAAATATTCGCAATCACTAATTTCAGGTCGAAGGAGACTCGAGCCTTCGCACCTTGGAACAAGGTACGCAGTGCTCTACCACCGTACCACACTGGTCCAATATCTTGGCGTCCACCTAACGCTATGACGTTTTAGGTCCAAGGGCAGCAGCTGTCAAACAGGCGGCTTTCACTCAACTCATCCCCTGCAATACATCCACCGACGAGATATTTTTACATTGTTTAGAATTCGCAGAACCCAGAGGAGATGAGCCCTGAGGAAGTGAACCATGAGGCAGTGAACCCTGAGGAGGTGAACCTTGAGGAGGTGAACCCAGAAAAGTGAACCCTGCGAGGTGAACCTTGAGATGTGAACCCGGAGAAAGTAACCCGCGGAGGTGAACCCTGAGGAATGAACCCTTAGGAAGTGAAAAACCCGTGAGGCGTGGACCCAGAGGGAGGGGAACCTTGAGGAGGTGAACCCCTGAGCACAGTGAACCCTGAGGAGGTTAACCCAGAGGAGGTTCGAACCCGGGAGAAAGGTGAACCCTGGGAGGTGAAACCCATGTGGGAGGTGAAAAACCTAAGGAGGTGAATCCCTTAGGAGATGAACTCTGAGGTGGTTTAACCCTGAGGAAGTAGAACCTGAGAGGAACCCGTGGAGGTGTCCCTGTGGAGTGTGAACCCTGAGGAGGTTTAACCTGTGGATGTGAACCCTGAGGAGGTGAAACCACATTGGAGGTGAACCTGAGGATGTGAAAAAAAAAAAACCCTGTGGAGGTGAAACCCAGTGGAGTGAACCCTGAGGAGGTGAGGAGGTGAACCCTGTGGAGGTGAACCCTGTGGAGGTGAACCCTGAGGAGGTGAACCCTGAGGGAGGAAGAGGCCTTGAGTGTCTCTCATGAGGGAGAGACCTAGGAACGTCCCTGGGAGATTTTCGGGGGGGGGAGGGTTGAACCCCTAGGGGAAGGGGAGGGAGAGGGGTAATGTAGGGGAGGGAGACTGCTGTAAATCTGTATAGTTTTTCGTAAACGATGACAGCCGGAAGAGGATGCATATTATAGAGGGGCGTAACTTTCCTTCCAGTGTCGCTATAATTGGTCTCCACGTCCGGGGGAAGAGGGAAGGGGGATGAGGGACAGGAGGATGGAGGGAAGGAAAGGGGAGAAGGAGAAAAGGGGGAATGAGAGAGAATGAGGTAGAGGGGATGAGACAGAGAGAGTATGAGCTTGGAGACATAGGGTAAGGGGAAGTGGGGTGGGAGATGGAATCTCAACTCTTTCATTCATATTGTCTCTTCCCCCGTTTCACATCCCCTCCTTCTACCCCCACACCCTCCTACACCCCCTCTTTCACCCCTCCACAACTTCCTCCACCACAGTCTTACGTTCTTAAATGATAGTCTTTGATCTGTTTCTTCTCGGGTAAGGTGCCATGCTAATATGTGTGTACGTGCGTGCGTGTGTGTGTGTGTGTGTGTGTGTGTGTGTGTGTGTGTGTGTGTGTGTGTGTGTGTGTGTGTATTCGTTCCTTGTACATATAGTATGTAAGAAGAGAGGCAAATCTTCATTTACCAAGACAAAACGCAGAGTGTTCTCTCAGCGTGCTGTCAGACTGAGAATCAAGAAACACCAGCAATCACCCTCCACACTCCCAACACTCTTAACAACAACAACGAGGCCGTTAAACTCAGCATTTATCGCCCGAAACCTTTTAACCCAGGAAATGGAATTTAATTACATTGACCCACATAAAACTTAATTAAACCCTTCTAAATAAACCTTAAACCTCTATCAATGAGCCTTGAATGATTTTATTGTTTTTCTTCCTGGAAAATATGGTTGATTGTGTGTGTGTGTGTGTGTGTGTGTGTGTGTGTGTGTGTGTGTGTGCGTGTGCATTTGTAAGGTTCATAACCCGTGTTACTGCAATATTTTCAACATTCTGGAACTTTGTAAACATTGTCTAAGAACCAAAAAATTTTGTGTTGTTATGGCCCTCCCCTTTACAATAATATTCGTGTCGAGAGGAAATTCGTAACTAGTTTCCAAAAAAATGAGCAATTTTTTTAAAGTCAGGATACCGAATTCGTTCTACAATTTCACTCACTGCTTGTATAGCGGACGAACTTGCCTCTAAAACGCAGCTATTAACATTAAAAACAACAGAGTATTCGTCTTCTTGAATATGTCAACAAAAGTGCTCATATCTCATAATATCAACTATGGCCAAAGATTTAAAAGAAAAGAGAATCGTGATTTATGTTCGTGGACTCTTGTCAGTAATGGAACATTTTGGTTGTAAGGGCGAAAGAGACGGGGAAGTAATCGATGCATTTCTCTGGGCGGCTTAAGACTGGAAGCTCTCGACGTCTGTTTGGGACCAAATTGGTTGGCATTGCCTCTGAGGAACGTTTAATACGCGTCTTTGAAGCTAATTAAGTCGTAGGTCCGTCAGGTGTGGTGGCTTCTACGCAGGGAACGCAGAACATCCCACCTACACGCAGATGTTCGTACAGCTCTGCCGATGATTGGTAGAGCTCTTCAGCGAGCGTGAAGCTGGTGAAGAGCATCTGGTCCAAGAAAGAGGAACTCCCCTTCCCTCGCTCACACCTGACCACACCCCATTCCCCAGACACAACATGACCCCCGTTCCCCTTCCTTCCCAACCAATACGAGCATTACTACAATTGATGATAGTGATGGTGGCATCAACACCACTAGTAGTACTATAAATCGTTGCACCACCACAACCACTAGCACCACTAGCACCAACCAGCCCGCAGAAGTTGATGTCTCGCTCATTTGCTTGCTCGTTTATTTTTTATATCTGAACAGGCTGGAGTTACCTCTAAGAAGCTAATATTTAACCCAAAGAACAAATCTGTGTGGACTTGGGATACTTACACACTCGTTTGAATGTCGAGAGGGATACTTCAAGGGTTGAGAGGGATACTTCAAGGGTTAAGAGGGGATACTTTAAGGGTTAAAGGGATACTTCAAGGGTTGAGAGGGATACTTCAAGGGTTGAGAGGGATACATCAAGGGTTGAGGGGATACTTCAAGGGTTGAGAGGGATACTTCAAGGGTACAGGGGGATACTTCAAAGGTTAAGAGGGGGAATACTTTAGAGGTCAAAAGGTGACTACCTAATTCACAAGGGTTTGAGAGGGATACTTCCAGGTGTATCCCGGGGAGGATACTTCCAGGGTGGAGAGGGGATACTTTAGAGGGTTTAAAGGGATACTTCAAGGGTTAAAGTAAAAAGAAAACTCAAGGGGGGATTAAACAGGGGATACTTGTTAAGGGAACTTAAGGTTAAAGGGACACTTCAAGGGTTAAGAGAGATACTTCAAGGGTAAGAGGGGATATTTGTTAAGCGGACACTTCAATTGGGGCTCTCTTCACTCTTTTTCTCTCTCTCTTCCTCCCACTAACCCTCTTTCACCCCCTTCACGTCTCAATTCTCTCATCTTTCCCATCCATCTCTTTCCTCGTTTCAATCACATCTTTTCATCCTTTCCCCGTTCTTTCACTTTTTCCCTTACTCTTTCCCCTCTTTTTTACAGTTGTTCCAACGCCCCTCGCTCTGTCACCCCTCTTCTCACTCCATTCTTTTCCTCTCTTCTTTCCACACTCTCGTATTATTCTCTCTCTCTTTTCTTTCATTGCTCTCTCTTTTTCGGGTTTTCTTACAAGTTCTCTTTTTTCCCTCATTCTCCACTTTTATTTTTCTTTCCAAGTCGCATTTTGTTTTTTTCCATGTTTATCATTTCATCCTCATCCTTGTTTTCTTCTTTTCCTCCTCTTCGTCGTCCTGCTGCGCTGCTGCTGCTGCTGCTGCTGCTGCTGCTGCTGGCTGCGCTGCTGCTGCTGCTGCTGCTGCTGCTGCTGCTGCTGCTGCTGCTGCTGCTGCTGCTGCTGCTCCTGCTGCTGCTCCTGCTGCTGCTCCTGCTGCTGCTCCTGCTGCTGCTCCTGCTGCTCCTGCTGCCTGCTCCTGCTGCTGCTCCTGCTGCTCCTGCTGCTGCTCCTGCTGCTCCTGCTGCCTCTGCTGCTGCTCCTGCTGCTCCTGCGCTGCTCCTGCCTGCTCCTGCTGCTGCTCCTGCTGCCCCCTGCTGCTGCTCCTGCTGCTGCTCTGCTGCTGCCCCTGGTCTTCCCCGCTGCTCCTGCTGCTGCCCTGCTGCTGCTTTTCTGCTCCTGCTGCTGCTCCTGTGTTTTTTGGGTC
>NC_069461.1:20030263-20055598 GCF_026875155.1 Cherax quadricarinatus
GGGATGTGGGAAAAGGGGGGTAAAAACGAGAAAAGGAGTTGAGAAAAAAAAGATGGCAGGGGGGGGAGGGGGGGAAAATTTTAGTGAGGGGGGGAAAAATTAAGGGGAAAGGTGGGGGAAAAGAAAAAAGGGGGAAAAAAGATTTGGGGAAGGATTAGGGAGTGATTGGGGGGGAAAAAGGTTGCTAGCTTGCTGGCTTGAGATGTGTTTTGTGTGTGTGTGTGTGTGTGTTTTTACTCATATTGTTTTAGGGGGGGAAAGGGGTTTTTTTGGCCAAAATTGGCCCCTTGGCCCGTCTCACAAGTTTTAACCTTGACGACATTCACAAACGGGTTTCTGCCCCCCACTGGCCTTGTGTCTCTATTCTTAAAACGGGCGCAAAAAAGCCCCACCCATCCTCATTTCTCCACCCACCTTGCCCACTAAAATAAAAAACCCCCTTTGTCCCCAAAAACTTCCCCAGCTGTGTCTCAAAAAACCCCCAAACCCCCTCACCCCAGTAAAATCCCTGTAGTTTTTTCCCAAGGGACGAAAAAAAACACTACTGGGCTCCTCGGGTAACCCCGGGCGTGAAGAAAACACATTCTACAATAGCTAAAATCCTGCTTTTTTAGTTTAAAACCCCTTGTGTTTTTTTTTCCGTTGTCTTCAAGGGGCCTATTTTTAAACAAAATTTTAAATTTTTCCCCCAAAACCTCTCTCCGTGAAAAGGGCCCTGTGAGTTTAATTTAATTTTAAAACTTCATCACTGTGGGTTTAAGATCACTAACTTTTTCCCATTTAGATGAGGGGGTTTGGGAGGGGTTGAAACACTTGCCGGGAGTGCCAGGTGCTGTTTATGTTTTTATTTTAAACCTTGAGGTGTATTTTAAAGGCCTTGGGGTTTTTTTTTTAAACCGGGAAAGGGTTTTGGTGCTGGTGGGTTGGTCAAGGGGGTTTTAAACCTGCCCATTTACACAACGTTTTTAGGCCTCACGTCACTTGTACACCATTTGTCAACAAACGGGGAAATCTTTTAAAAGGGGATTTCATGAAACCCCTCCAGGTACAAAAACACGGGGGAAAAGTAATTCTCAAGTTTTTATATACTGGGGGAAAATAAACACTCTTAGTGTTATATATTGAGAAAAACACATCCCTCACTTTTTAAAATTACACTGAAAGACATAACAAAACCCCCAATGTAAACTTACATAAAAAATTTTACCCCAATTCATTTAAATTTTACCTTGAATTACAAAAACTCAGTGTAAATAAAACTGTGTGTACCCTAAATGTTATACACTGTGGTTGTTATCTCAGTGTAAAAAAAACTTTTAGGGTTTGTTTTTCCCAGTGTTTTTTCACTGTGTGCGTTTTATTTCAGGTATATCACTGTTTTGTGTATCCCCAATTGTATATACACTGAGTGTGTATCTGAGTTTTTAAATCCCCCCTCATGTTAAAAAACCCTTTGTTTTAAGCCTTTTTTTAAAGGGGCAAAAATTTAAAAAAAACCTAACCTAACCAAACCCAAACCCTTTAACCAAACCCTTTTCCCCAAACCCAAACCCAAACCCAAATTTTTAAGATACAAAAATTAGCTTTCTTTTGTTAAACAGTTCGTTGTAAATTAGATTTTTTAGGTTGCCCTTTAAATTAATTTATTTTTTATAAAGAAAAATTCTAAAATTAACAAATTTAAATAAGGGGTTTTTCTTGCTTTCCGGGCCCAGCGTCGGAGCTGGAAAACCTTCTTTGGAGCTTTGGGTTTAACCCACACACCATGTTGGTATTTTAAAAAAACAAGGACGGGATACCATAAATACTAGATACTAACGATACTAGTTTTAATTTAGAAAAAGAAAAATACTAAAATACAAAAAATACAAAGAATTTTTTAGATGTTATAGTTATTTGATAAAATAGAGATACTTGAGAAAATTTGATACTAGGGGTTTCCCAGAAGATACTAGAGATACCAAAAAAATGCTAAAAGGTACTAGAGTACCAGATATAAAAAAGATACCAGATTTTTACTGGAGATACAGAAAATAAAAAAAGATGATTTAGAGTTTATCAGAGACACTAAAAGATATTTGGGTTATATCGAGTTTTTAACTAGAAAAATACTAGAGAAATCAAAAGACACGGAAAATTTACTAAAATTTCTGGGAAGATACAAAGAAAATTTAGAGATACGGGGAAGAAAATAGGTTTATTTAGGGGTTTACCGGATTAAAACCTGTATTTATTTTGGAAAAATACTAGAGAGCTAGAAAAAATAGAGAAACAGAGTTTACCAAGATCTAGAGACACTAGAGAAAACAGAGATACTAGAAATACTAGAGATAAGAAATACTAGAGTTTACTGGAAAATTACTAGAGATACTAAGATACTAAAGATACAGAGATACAAAAGGGAAACTAAAAATTTTACTAGAGGAAACTGGAGATATTAGAGATATGGGGAGAAAACTAAAAATATTTAGAAAATACTGGAAATAAAAGAATACTAACAAAAATTAAAATTTATTTGAGATACTAGGAACTAGGGGATACTGGGAAAATACGAGAAAACTAGAAAATACTAGAAAATGCGGGAAGGTACTGAGTTTAATTTAGAAAACCAGGGGTACAAAGAGTTTACTAGGATACTAAGTTACTAGAAATACAAAATACAAGAATACTGGAGATATTTGAGATCCCTAAAGATACTAGGGGATACTTGAAATATTTAAGATTTTTAGAGATACTAAAAATTTACTAGAAATACTAGAAAATATGTAAAGTAAAAGGACACAATTTGAAAAAGTTTTTTTGTGGGTTTTTTGGGTTAATTTAAACCTTTAAAAAAGCTTGGAGGGGGCCCAAAAAGTTTCCACAAATAAAATGTTCCCCATTAAATTGCACTTGTGTCCCTTTTAAATTTACATATTGTCGGTTTTTTTTTCACCCCTTTTTTCATACTAGAGAAAACTAGAAAAACTTTGAGATAATTTGAAATACTGAAATTTTCTAGAGAAAACTGGGGATACTAGGGACACTAGATACACTAGAGGGTACTAGAAAAATTTTAAAATCCAAAAGATATAGAGATACTAGAAATACTAGGATTCTAGAGATACTAGAAATACAAAAGATACAAAAGATAAATAGGGGAAAACTAGAAAAACTTGAAAATTTCTAGAGAAAACTGAAAAATAAATAGAGAATAAAAAAAAGACCCCTAGAGTTTCTAAAAAATTCTAGAGATCCCATAATATAGAATTTCTAAAATCTAGAGATTTCAGAGATACTAGAAATACTAGGGGATACAAAAGATACTAGAGGTACTAGAAAACTAGAGAAAACTAGAGGGGTACTAAATTCCCAGAGTTACTAGAGATAAATAAAATTTCTGAAATTTTCTAGAAATACGGGGATACTAAAAGGGCCTAGAGATACTAGGGAAAAACTAAATTTCCCCGTTTCTTGGGTAACTCGACTTTGCATTTTATCATCCTATAAAAAGTTAATTTAGTCCCAAATTTTAAAAAAAGTATTAATTTTTTTTAAACCTGAATATACCTTTAAAAAGGGCCTATAACCCGTATCTCTTGAGTTTCGGTAAAACCCTTAACGTACACGTAGGTCTGAAAAATGAAAAAAAAAAAACTTTTTGATATTATCCTGACTTTTGCGAGTCAGGGCTTTTGCTGTGTGTTGTGTGTTTTGGGGGTGTGTTGTGTGAAAGTGTTGGGGTGTGGGGTTTTTTTGTTGTGTGTTTTTGTTTGTGTGTGTGTGTTTTGTGGTTTTGGGTGTGTGTTGTTTGTGTGTGTGTTTGTTTGTTGTGTGTGTTGTGGTGTGTTGTGTTGTGGTTTTGTGTGTATGTGTTTTTGGTTTTTGTGGGTGAAATTTTTTGTGTGTGTAATGTGGTTTGTGTATGTGGTGTGTGTTTTGTGTTTTTGTGTGTGTGTTTTGGGGTGTGTATGTGTGTGGTGTTTTTTGGTGTAAAGTTGTGTTTTTATGTTTTGTGTGTGTGTGTGTGTGGTTTTGTGTGTGTTTTGTTTTGGTTTTGTGTTTTGTTTTATGGTGTGTGTATGTGTGGTTTTGTGTTGTTGTATGTGGGGTGTGTATTTTTTGTTGTTTTTGTTGGTGTGTGGGGTGTTTTTGTGGTGTTTTGTGTGTGGGGGTGGGGGTGTGTGTGTGTTTTGTTTGGTTTTTTGTGTGGGGAAAGGGGTAACGGTGCCAAGGTTTTGGGCCCTTCTTTACGTTCTTAAAAACCTGTCTTCAAACAGGTTGTCGCGCCTTGGGTCCCCCCCGTGTTACTGCCACATAAAATTTTCCCCCGTGAAATTTTTCCCTTTTAGCATGGGGCGAAAGAAAAAATAGAAAAATAAGAAAAATAAAGAAATGAGGATCCTGCATGAGGGCTACTTTGGGCCCCTGCAAGGTTTTCCCTCTTTTTCAACGTTTTTAAAAAGAATTTAAGATTATCATTGGAAAATTTTTTTTTTCGGGATTTTTTTTTTATTTAAGGAAAAAAAATTAAAGTTATACCCGGAGTATACCTGGAGGGTGTTTTGGGGGGCAAAAAGGGCCCCCCTTTCCCCAAAACCCCCACCAACCTTTGGGGGGAGATCAGGGCCTGGGGTCAACCAGGCTTTTTACTGGTTTGGGGCCCAATGCAAACCGACGTACGGGGCCAAAGCTCGGGTGGTTTTGATACTGACTTTAGGGGCCGGGCCAGCCCCCTTTTCTTGAAGACAGCCAAGGGTCTATTAGGGGAATCCCTCTTATGTATCTGGGGGAGCCCTTTTAAGAGTCCTGGGAACCCTGGGAAAATTACTGTGTTGTCTCTCACTTTTTTTGTGGCCCCCCTTTTTTTTAATAGGGGATGTTTTCATCTCGGCCGAGTATTTTGGGTTTTATAAATTAGTGTTTTTTGGGGTGCTGATTCTTTTTAATCCCCTAAAATTTTTTAAAATTTATATTAAAAGTATCTTTTTTCCCCCTGCGTTTTCCCCGGGGGGTACAGGTCCAAGGGGGGGTTTCAAACCGTTCACAGAATTTGGTGTTTTATTGTTTTTTTTTTGATTTCAGAAAAAATTCTCTGTGTATTCTCCAGGTCTGCAATTTCGCCGCCTTTTAAAGTGGCGTTTTTTTTTTCCCGCCCAAAATTTTTCCCCCGCCAGGTGAAAGAAAAAGCAATTGAAAAGGGGAAAAAAAACCCCTTAACTTACAACCCTAGTTTTTAAGGTTCTCGGGTTTTTTATCCTATCATTTTCTCAGCAGATGTGGTAAGGGCCCTTGTTGTAAACTTTTAAAAAAGGGGATCCTCTGACATTATCACTTCCCCCGGTTCCCTTTACTTAGTTTTTCGCTTTTTTTGGTGGGTTTAAAATTTTTTTTTAAAACCCCGATTTTCCCCCAGCGGGAAAATGGGAAATTTTTGGCCCCACTGAACGGGCCCTTTGTGTGTTTGAGGGGGCATCTCTCTCTTTCTAGTTTTACATCTTTTTCCTTTTTTTTGGGGGCTGTGCCCTTAAGGGTTTCTTTTAAGGGTTTTCATTTTGAGGTTAGGTTAGAATAGGCTAGGTTTGGTTAAAAGAATGTTTTTTAAAACATAAATTTTCTTTAAAAAACACCCCAAAAAATAAGAAATTATAAACCCAAAAAAGGGTTTAGGCCTAGCAAACTTTAAACCCCACTGAAAAACTCGAGGGGCCCTTTTTTTTTTTGGGGAGATGAATTTGGTTTAGAGAAACGGGACATTTTTTGATAAAAATTTGAACCCCATGTGCCAACACTTGGGTATCTTTATTGAGGAAACGTTTCGCCAAAACCCTTTGGGTTACAGTCCATACGTAGGAGAAACTTGAAGAAAGGTAAGAAAGAGGTAATCTTCCCCCCAAACCCTTTTTGTCGATGTGTTTAGTCCCTCAATCTTGAATAGAAAACGGCCAAAATAGCTGGGGGGAAGGAGGGTTAAAAAAAACCGTATGGCAAGAGAGGTGCAGGCCCGTCAAAAGGGGGGTGTCTCCGCTCAATGCCGTATTCTATTCAAGATTGGGGGACTAAAACACTCGAAAAAGGTTTGGGGGATGTTCCCTCATTCTTCTCCTGTTCTTCAAGTTTCTCACGTATGGATGAGAACCCACGTGTGGCGAAACTTTTCCCTCAATAAAAGATACCCAAGAGTTGCACAGTTCAATTTATCAACGTTTTTTTTGTTTGGCAAACATTAAAAAAAAAAGATGAAGAGGGCGGAGTCGCTATAAGTTTAATTTAGTAAAAACTATACTTTGAGTGAAGTTTTATTTTTAACTTTGATCTCCCAGGGGTCAAGTGTTAAAAGTTATTAGAGGGAGTTTTTAAGTAAAAATTAACTCAAGAATTATGAGAATGAACCCTGAGTGATGTATAATCTCGATAATGATGTTAAATTAGTACATGTTGAAGAAGAGACATTAGAAACACATGGGAAATCTTTTTTGAAGAAAGTTTCCCAACGGGGCTTATCGCCCAATACAAAGAAAAAGGGGTAAGGGGAGTAGAAGTTCGAGGTAATCAGTCTCAAAAGTGTCTCAATTCTTCAACTTGTCGGTTTTCAAAACCTTCAAAAATTCTGTCAGACACGCAAAATCATGGAATCTTGGGACAAAGACTAACGCTTGCCCAACCTTTGGGGACGATCTACTTACACTTGGGGGCAGGTCCATGTGATCCCGCCCCCTGCTTCAACTCATCCCCCGCACTATGCTGCATTCCCACAAGAGTGATGGACAACACAACGATTCCCGGTTTGGGGGCTGATTACCTCGAAAATTCTACCCACTTACCCCTTTCTACTTTGTGTTAGGTAAAAACATATGCAACAGTTAGACAACTTTTTTCCGAAACGTTTGCCTAACAAGGCTTTTTCAGTTGAATACGAAAAATAGGCAGGAAAGTAGAATGTGAAGACGATTTTAATCAGCCATCACCCCTTTTGTGTAGAATTGAGGTTGTCAGTCCCCCCGGCCGGAGAAGGACTGACAACCCAAATTTACGACTACAAGGGGGTGGATGATTACATCGTCTTCACATCTTACTGTTTTCCTGTATTTTCTGTATTCGACTGAAGAAGCCTATGTGTAGGCGAAACGTTTCGGAAAAAAAGTTGTCTAACTGTTGAATTTTTGTCTTTCCCAAAACCCTTTGGGATTGTATCCATTTTTTATTTCTTTTTACTTTGTATTGGACTGATGAAGCCACTGTGTGGCGAAACGTTTTTTCAATAAAGATTCCCCTGTGTTGCATAAGTGTCTCATTCTTCACTTTTCGGGTTTAAAACATTCATCCTAGTTACATGGTCTACATTGGGTTATCGTTATTTTGTAGACGTATCGCCATCCATGACTATAATACAATAAGTGCTGAAGTTCACAATTAACATCATGAAACGTCAGTACTTACTAAACCATAAACTTGCACTGCAAGTGTTTAATTTTTATTGTTTAATTGGGTTTTAATTTCTAATGGACTATTAAAGTGTCATCACCTGTCAAGAAATACTTGATTAAGCTCGTTGAGGTCATTCTTTGGAGGCGCTTTGAGAAAATGTTTGGTTGGATGAGCATAACTTTTCCCACCCAGAGGACGTCTCGCGACTCAGCATGGCAGAGTGAGGTTAGCAAACTCTCCTCCAGGGGGAAACTCAAGCATGAGAATGGGGCGAAGGACTGAAACGTTCCGTTGTGGGTTAATCGTAATGAGAACACAAGGGAAGAGCGCAGCAGCTCACTGACCCACGCTAGGCAGATCACTGGACCCATCGCTTGGCAGATCCCACTGACCCACGCTAGGCAGATCCCCCACTAACCCCTCGCTAGGCAGGGCCCCCCTTGCCCCACACTAGGCAGACCACTGACCCACGTAGGCAGGCCCACTGACTCACACTAGGCAGATCCACTGACCCACGCTAGGCACGGCACCACTGACCCACGCTAGGCTGATCTAATGTCCCTCGCTAAGCGACTCCAATGCCCACGCTAGCGGCAGATCCACTAACCACGTAGGTCAGGCCCACTGATACCCGCTAGGCAGGTCCCCACTGACCACGCTAGGCTAGGCCTCACTGACCCACGATAGACAAGGTCCACTGACTCACGGTAGGGCAGGTTAATCACGCACTCACTCACACCCTCTCATGTACTATTACATTCTGTTTTTTTAAAGCTACCCAGGTTTTTGCTTCACCGTCTCTGCTTCGGGAAACAGGGAGGAATGGAAGCATCAACTGATATTCTGGAGAACGGATACGGCAAAAACGACTATGCCTTGAGGCAGCTGTTATTTACCTCACTGAAAGAGTGGAGAATAATAGCTCAGAGAGCAGGGAATGTGTGTACACATGCACACACACCACACACACACACACACACACACACCACACACACACACACACACACCACACACACACACACACACAACACAAATATACACACTAGCAAGCGATGTAGTGGAGGCAGGAACCATACTTAGCTTGAAGACGAGTATGACAAAGCTCTCAGGAAAAACAGAGTGAATGAGAGAGTGGAACCTAGTAGCGATCATGTAGAGGCGGGGCCCAGGAGCTGAGTCTCGACCCCTGCATCCATACAATTAGGTGAGTACACTGAACTAGGATCCACACAGAACATACTCGACATAAACTCACAGGAGTCAGTCATGTCCACTCCTTGATTTGACCTGACTTGGCCTCTTTGACCCCATACCACATGACCCGACCTCTGGATACTGGAATGTTTTACAAGATAATAGTTCTTTTTAATTCTGCGTACCTTTAATGTCCATGAGGGGCGAGAAACATTGGTAAATGAAGGGTTTCCCCCTTGGCTGAGGAGGTATTCACTGAACGCAGTGGTCAGCACCACTCTTCCTATGCTCTGTGTTCGATGTTCCACTTTAAGAAGGCGAGGGGGAAGAGAGGGTGAAGCAGTTCAAAGGGGCTGGAAGTGGACCAGCAATAGGTGACGATGCTCGGTGAAGGCGGCACACGTGGACCGACCCTGCACGGCCCAGTTGGACCAACCTGCTGGCCAAGTGGATAACTGTGTGATAATGGTTTTGAAAAAACCGACAAGTGGCTGGCAAGGGGATCAAACTGCTGGCCAAGTGACCGACCTGCCGGCACTGTGGACCAGCCTGCGGCCAAATGGATCCGAATCTGCTGGCCCAGTGCGACCAGCCGGCAGCTCACTGGACCGCACACCATTATTGTTTTCCCCTTATATTTACATTGCAAGGGCAAGGAGGAATAACCATCTTGTAGGAGTGTGATGGCCGTGTGAGGGTGGGGGAAGTTCGTGAGGCAGTAGGTTTAAATGAAAAAGGGGGGGTATGGCAAGCCGGGATTGATGGGATGAAGATAGAAATGTTTAAAAGCAGGTGGGGATATAGTTTTGGAGTGGATGGTGCAATTAATTAATAAATTATGGAAGAGGGTAAGGTTTACCTAGGGATGGCAGAGACAGGAGAGCATGCATAGTTCCTTTGTAATAAGGCAAAGGGGATAAAGAGAGTGCAAAAATTATAGGGGATAAGTCTGTTGAGTGTACCCCCCCCCCCCCCTTGGTATAAAGTGTATGGTAGAGTATAATTGAAGAATTAAGAGTAAGACGTAGAATAGGATGCAGAATGAACAAGGAGGCTTTAGGAAGGTTAGGGGGTGTGTGGACCTGGTGTTTTTTACAGTGAAAACATATAAGTGAACAGTATTTAGATAAGGCTTAAGAGGTCTTTGTGGATTTATGGATTTGGAATAAGGGGAGTTATGACAGGGTGGATAGGGGGGCAATGTGGCAGATGTTGCAAGTGTATGGTGTAGGAGGTAGGTTACTGAAAGCAGTGAAGGTTTTTACGGGATAGTGAGGCTCAAGTTAGAGTATGTAGGAAAGAGGGAAATTTTTTCCCAGTTTAAAAATAGGCCTTAGACAAGGATGTGTGATGTCACCGTGGTTGTTTAATATATTTATAGATGGGGTTGTAAGAGAAGTAAAAAGCGAGGGTCTTGGCAAGAGGCGTGGAGTTTTAAAAGATAAAGAATCACACACAAAGTGGGAGTTGTCACAGTTGCTCTTTGCTGATGACACTGTGCTCTTGGGAGATTCTGAAGAGAAGTTGCAGAGATTGGTGGATGAATTTGGTAGGGTGTGCAAAAGAAGAAAATTAAAGGTGAATACAGGAAAGAGTAAGGTTATGAGGATAACAAAAAGATTAGGTGATGAAAGATTGAATATCAGATTGGAGGGAGAGAGTATGGAGGAGGTGAACGTATTCAGATATTTGGGAGTGGACGTGTCAGCGGATGGGTCTATGAAAGATGAGGTGAATCATAGAATTGATGAGGGAAAAGAGTGAGTGGTGCACTTAGGAGTCTGTGAGACAAAGAACTTTGTCCTTGGAGGCAAAGAGGGGAATGTATGAGAGTATAGTTTTACCAACGCTCTTATATGGGTGTGAAGCGTGGGTGATGAATGTTGCAGCGAGGAGAAGGCTGGAGGCAGTGGAGATGTCATGTCTGAGGGCAATGTGTGGTGTGAATATAATGCACAGAATTCGTAGTTTGGAAGTTAGGAGGAGGTGCGGGATTACCAAAACTGTTGTCCAGAGGGCTGAGGAAGGGTTGTTGAGGTGGTTCGGACATGTGAGAGAATGGAGCGAAACAGAATGACTTCAAGAGTGTATCAGTCTGTAGTGGAAGGAAGGCGGGGTAGGGGTCGGCCTAGGAAGGGTTGGAGGGAGGGGGTTAAAGGAGGTTTTGTTGTGCGAGGGGCTTGGACTTCAGCAGGCATGCGTGAGCGTGTTTGATAGGAGTGAATGGAGACAAATGGTTTTTAATACTTGACGTGCTGTTGGAGTGTGAGCAAAGTAACATTATGAAGGGATTCAGGGAAACCGGCAGGCCGGGGCTTGAGTCCTGGAGATGGGAAGTACAGTGCCCGCACTCTGAAGGAGGGGTGTTAATGTTGCAGTTTAAAAACTGTAGTGTAAAGCACCCTTCGGGCAAGACAGTGATGGAGTGAATTAGGGTGAAATTTTTTCTTTTTCGGGCCACCCGCCTTTGGGTGGGAAGGGCCCGGTGTGATAATAAAAAAAATAAAAATAAAATTTACATTAAACAGACACGTTGGAACATCGCAGTGTTTTACCTGGATTTTTCCGGGAGAGAGTTTGGGGGGGCAACCCCCCCGCGGGGGGTCTGTGCCGGGCCTCCGGGTGGATCAGCGCCTACAACCAGGCTTTTGTGCGGGCTGCACGCAAACCAAGTACGGCCACGCCGGTGATCAGGAACTGATTTAGGTGTTGTCCGGGCCCAGTTGAAGACGCCGGGGGTTTTTTGGTAACCCCCTTTGTGTGGGGGAGGCAGTTAACACTGGGGGGGGCCCTGAACTTTTTGGTAGGGTCTCTTAACGTTAGTGACCCCCCTGCTTTCATTGGGGGGATGGTGCGGCTGAAAAGCTTTTGTTTCGTAAGAGGTTTTTCGTGTGCAAGTTCGGTACTAGTCCTCTAGGTTTTTCCGGTGATATAATCTGTTCTCCCCTCCTGCTTCCGGGGAATAAGGTTTAGAAACCTCAAGCCCCCCCATTTTGGGGTGTTTTATTCCGTTTGCGCGCCGGAAAGTTCTCTGTAATTTTCTGGGTCGGCAATTTCACCTGCCTTGAAAGGTGCGTTGAGGCGCATTTCCAGCTAGATAGAACAATTGACCTGAAGAGTGTCATTTGGGCTTGGCCTCCCTATTTTAAAGGTTCTCATTACCCTCCTGTCATTTTTTGAGATGCATTGTACAATGTTAGGTCCTTGAAGGTGAGACCCTCCACATAATCACTCCCGGGTCTTTGACGTTGGGGTTTCGCTTTTTTCGTGGCCAGAATTTGTTTTGTACTCTGATGAAGTTTAATTTCCTTGTTTACCATATCTGAGTAATTGAAATTTCCTGTTGAACTTCTTTGTTTCTGCAGCCCATGAAAGTTTTGGGTTGATGTCCGCGGGGAGCCTTGCAGTGTTGCAAGGGAAGCATGTATGCAGTTGGGTGTATCGCAAAGGAAGAACGGTGCTGTGGCTGACCCTTGTCTTGCGGATATGAGGATGAGGAAAAAGATGGAGTAGTACGTCCCTTGTGGAACAAGTTTTTCCCCGTGGCCTGGGGATTTTACTCTTTCGATCCCTTTCTGTGTTTGTTAGTGAGGAAATTATAGACCCATCGACCGACTTTTTCCTGTTATTCCTTTAGCGCGCATTTGTGCGTATTACCCATGGTCACACTTGTCGAAGGCTTTTGCAAGCTGTTAATTAATCTGCATTCTTTTTGTCTTCTGTGCATTTAGGCCCTTTGTCGAGTGACCCAGTAGGGACAAAAGGAGCGCCTGTTCAAAACCCCCATTTTCCCCTGGGTTGTGTAACTGATGGGTTTTAGATGGGTGGTGATTTGCTTCTGGGCCCCCTTTCAAAGATTTTTTGATAGGGGATGTTATGCTATTGGTCTGTAGTTCTTTGCTTTTTGCTTTATGCCCCTTTTTTGTGGAGGGTGGGGCTATGTCTTTGTTTTTAAAAATGGGGCGACCCCGTGTCCTGCCCCCTTCCTGGGGATGGAAAGGCCGTGATGGGGCTTCTTGCAGTTCTTGATGAACACAGATTTCCCTGGTCGGGCCCCTGGGGGGCGAGTGCAGGGCATGTCATTTATCGCCTTTCAAAGTCATTTGGGTAGGTAACATCGGATAGGTTGTTTTAATAAATTTTTTGGGGCTCTTTTTAAAAAATTCTTTTTTGATCTTCGACCTCAGTCTGGTTAGCGGTTTGCTAAAAACTGAGTATTTTGGGGACTTGAGTCTCACTCTTTTTCTTGGTCATTGTGGGGCCCATTTTTTTAAGTGGGGCCCAATACTGGGCGTTTTTCGATTTTGTTTTGGGCACCGAGTCTTCCCACATCCCTGGAACACATCCCTGGGACACTCCCGGGATTATGCCTAGAGTCATGCCGGGATACATGCCGGGGCAATCCCTGGGACACTGCGGGGACAAATCCAGGGACACATCCCTGGGACCATGCTTGGGAACTGCCTGGGAAATCCCGGGACACACCCTGGGACACATACCGGGGAACATCCCGGGACACATTTGGGTAAGCCTGGGGTCAGCTGGGACACTCCCTGGGACACATCCCGGGGACACATGTTGGGATACATCCTTGGTACATGCTGGGACACTGGGGGAAATTTTTTTGGGAACATGCCTGGGGCACACCTGGGCACCCCTGGGACACATCCCTGGGACACATGCGGGGATACATCCCTAAAAAACATATGCCTGGGAACGTCCGGGGGAAAATGCCGGGACACATGACGGGACACTCCCTGGGAACTGCCTGGACCATGTTGGGATACAGCCTGAAATGCGAGACCATCCTGGGAAACATGCGGGGGATACATACCTGGAACATAGCCGGGATCATGCCGGGAACTGACTGAGACACTGCCGGGGATACAGCCTGGGACACTGCCTGGGGACAGCCGGGATAATGCCTAGACCATGGGGGACACATGCCTGGAACATTGCTTGGGACACATCCCGGGGACACCCCCCGGGGAAAAATTTGCCGGGAAAAATGCCTGGGAACATGCCTGGGCGCTTTGCCGGGGCTTATGCCGGAAAACAACCCCGGGGACACTGCCGGGGGACAATGCCTGAGGTCATGCCTGGGGTACATCCTGGGACCTGCCTGGAAATATGCTTGGGAACATGCCCGGGACACATCCGGGGACAAATCCCGGGGGAAAAATCCCTGGGAACATGGGGGGACGCATCCCTGGGCATATGCCTGGGGTACATGCCTGGGATAAATGCCTGGGACACTTGGGCCTGTACCCCTCTACATTTCCTCCCGGTCGCGGGTCGAGATACAATGGTCGCTGTTCTTAAGTACAAAAAAATTCATTTCGTTTTCTTCGAACAAAAAAATGATGGAATTAAGCGTACGGAGGACGAGCCCCCCACTGTTTTGGGCAGAACCCCCCATGGATTTTCCTTTTTTTTGAAAGGGAAAAGTGGAAGCTTAGATAACTGAAAATAGAAGATGGTGGTGTGTGTGTGGTGTGTGTGTGTGTGGTGTGTTTGTTGTTGGTGTGTGTGGTGTTGTGTGTGGGGTAAGTCACATGTACAGTTAAACCAACAAAAACATGTACCTTTTAAAATTTAGGTTAGCCAGCCGAGGGGGGTGATCAGCTGATAAATTCCCAGTTCCAGTGGACCGGGGGATGTGGGTCCAGTGAACGAACCCTGCGGGGAAGGAAAAAATGAGAGTAAAATGAACTGCGGTCCCGGGAAGACGGAGGAAATGGGGGGAAAAAAAAAGAGGAAGGGAAAAAAGGAGGAAAAAACGCTCACAGGAGAACTGCCTACCCAAATTAGTTTTTTCTTGTTTTCTTTTTCTCTCTCTCTCCTCTCTTCTCTCTTCTCTCTCTCTCTCTTCCTCCCCCTCTCTTTCTATTTTCCCAAAAACCAGTCAAAAATCTTTTCCCCTAACACGATCGGAAAAGACATAAAGGAATGTGGGCCCAATTTGGGCCCTTTTTAAAGGGAAAAAAATAAAAAGAATGAGGAAATTTAAGCTACAGGTTGGGAAAAGTCATTTTTTTTTGGTTGTAATTTTTATGATATTATAGCGTGTTTTAACGGCTCCTTTGGGGCCCCAGAGCTTCAAGTGCTTCAGGGGGTGTGGACCCGTTCCTTACGTAGGTTCTGCAGAGGGGGTGACGCCCGGAGGTTCTAATCGTCACAGTTTACAACCCGAAAATTAGAAGGCTGCCCCAGGAGCTAGGGCATTATGAAAAACACAGGGAGGTAAGACCCCCCAACAACATGACATGAAGCGGGAACCCATCTCTCCCCTCGCTCCGCAACTTCACTGAAGCGGTAAAAGAACATGGCCCCCTAACGGTTCAGTCTGTCGTCTTGGTTACGCTGCAGTTTTGTCCTTAGCCCTTCAAATTTCCCCCTGTTTTTAAAAGGGGAAATGTTGATAGCTTAATTCTTTTTGTTTTCCCCCATTTGGGGGTTTGCTGGTTACAGTTTTTCCCCGTCTTCTTTTTTTGTGTACCTCGTCTGTCAGCTCCCCACCCCGCTTGCTCAACAACACAAAAATATTTTTTAAGTACATTAATTTTCAAAATTCCTTTCAATTTTTTTTGTTTCAAATCGCGCCAAAAACATAAGTTAAAAAGGTAATTTGTCTTGTTAAAAAAGATAAAAAGAAAGTTAAACACATGTTTTGACACATTTGGGTTCATCTCCAATACAGAGAAACGGGGAAAATGAGAAGGAGTTTGAGGTAATAATCCCCCCGTCTGGTTCAAAGTGTTCAGCCCAACAAATTTTTATCAAAGTACAGATATGCAGGGAAAGGGGGTTATGTACTGTATAGGTGAGCTGAAGTATTGGAGTAGCGTCACCGGGGGGAAAAACCCCTCGTGGAATAGGGTAGGAAGCGCTGAAGAAATTTCCCCATATCAAGAAGTTGATGGTCTATTGGGGGTGAGAATTACTGGTGGGGGAACGTATAATAACAAGGCTACCCTAAGTTACCTATGCTCAGTCATCAAATGCGGGTTAGGAAACTGACAAATTTTATGCACAGCAGACCCCAAATTATGCGCAACTAGTTAATGACACAGTAGGGGACAGCTGAGGCACAGTTGATGAAAAAAGTCCCATGTCAGATACGTTTTATGACACAACCAGCACATCGTTGGATCTTCTTTCTTCCCCGGGATCAAGTTTTATTTGCATTTTATTTTTTTGTTAAAATTAAAGTTAAAAAAATATGTTTGTTAAAAAAAATTACTTGGAAGACTTAGAAGACTGGAAAATTATTTTATATTATATTTATATATATATATATATATATATATTATATTAATATATTATATATATATATATTTTAAAAATATTTATAATATATATATATATTAAAGCTCGATGCCTTTCCTTAAACTTCAGGAGGAAGGTCAGGGTTTTTTTCTGTTAATTCATGACTGTTTTCCCCCAGGGTAGGGGACTGAAGAAGGAAACACATTTACCCTTTCTCATTCATACTGTCTTGCTAGAACTTCGGTGGATCCAGTTCCAATGACCCTCGCAATTGCAAAAATCCCCACTTTTCCTTCAGGAAAAAAAAAAAAAAAGTTTTGGCCCTTTGGGTTTTTACGTGTTCATGAAAACACAAATGTGGGTCCATATTCTCGTTCCCTTTATGATAGGGAAAAAGAGGGACCTTTTTGAAGCTGTTGTATCCTGACTTACCCCCTAGAAAAAACGCACAGAGGTCTTAGCTTGCCCGAAAAGATGTCCTCTCAGCAAATAGCCGAGTGGAAAAAATTTCCAGGCTCCTGTTGTTTCTTTCCCAGTCTTTTTAGTACCCCGCCTGCCCCCAGTTCAGTTACACCCCAAAAATTTCCAACATCCTATCCGTCTTACAGGTAAATCATTGTACCTTAACTCCAGGCCGACTTGCCCGTACTGAAACTCACCCCTCAAACAAATTGGGGAACATGTACAAAACAACACACACACCCCAAAAACCCCCCCCACACACACACAACACACAACACACACACACACACACCAACAACACAAAACCCCGATGTGAAATAATGCGAAGAGTGTAATCGGATAGGATTAGGTAGGACTAAAGGGGTCTGGACAGGTGAAGGCCTGGTCCAGCAAATGGTCCGACGTTTAACCCCACCATGTCAAAGTCATAAAATTGGGGGAAGGGCAAAAAGACCCCCAAAAAAGGGACAGGGCCCGGGGGGGTAAAAATGCAAATCTCATTTAAGGAAAAAGCTTTGAGTGAGGTTTAAAACGCCCAAACCCCAGGCGCACATCAAACAAATAAATTGGGGAGCTATGGGCGCCTGGGGAAACTAAGAATCGTTTGCACCTGGTAAGGAAGTTAAGACTTGTACCCGTTACGTCAAGCCCCTAATGGGTATAGCCCCCATATGGAACCACCCTGGTCAAACCCCCTCGGAAAAATTTGAGAAAGTACAAAGTTTGCAACATGACTAGCCCCCATCTAAAGGGTTGTCCCCCGAGGAAGGTTAAAGGGGAAAACGACCTGCGACAATGGAGGCAGGGAGGGGGGGGGTTGATAAACATGTTTAAAAAAATGAGAAAATTTGGCAAGGTGGAGAGAAAATGACATTTCCAGAGATGAAACCCGCAATAGGGTCAAAATTTAAAAACTGAAACCATTTGAGTCAAAAGGGTGTTAAAAGTATTTCTTCACATAGGTAGTCAGGAAGTGGAAAAGTCAGAAAAATGAGTGTGGAGCAGGATACACAGAGTTTAAAAAAAAGGGTATATAAAGCTCATGGAGCAGGGAGAGTGCCTAGTAGTGACCAGTGAAAGGGGGGGGATGAGGGGTGATTCGAATTGCAACCCCAATTAGGCGAGTCACACACACCACACACACAACCACACACACACAACAACACACACACACACAACCACACACAACCCCACATACATTATAGTGACGCAGACAGAGTGAGTGAGTTTTAAATGCATACGCGCCCGAGACGTGGTGGAGAGGTGAGAGGATAATTTGGGGGAGAGGGGTGATGTTTTTGAGTCTTTAGCGAAGCAACACAAATTTTTTATTATATTACTTAATAAAATATATTTTATATATAATTTTATATATTTTATATATTATATTTATATATATAATATTAATTATATATATATTATTAATATATATTTATATAAGCATGAAAAATTTTTAGAGGATAGTGAGGGTCAAGTTGAGTATGTGGAAAGAGGAATTTTTTCCTAGTAAAAAAAGGCCCTTTGACAAGGATGTGGATGTACCGTGGTTGTTTAATATATTTATAGTGGGGTTGTAAGGGGAAGTAAAAACGGGTCTTGGCCCAAAAGGCGTGGAGTTAAAAGATAAAAAATCAACATAAAGTGGAGTTTTCACAGCTGCTTTTCTAAGACACTGTGCTCTTGGGGGTTCTGAAAAAAGTTGCAGGATTGGTGGATAATTTGGTAGGGTGGCAAAAAAGAAAATTGAAAGTGAAACGGAAAGAGTAAGGTTTTTGAGGATAAAAAAAGATTTGGGGAGAAAGATTGGTATCGTTGGAGGGAGAAAAATGGGGAGGGAATGTATTAGATATTTTGGGAGTGGACTGTCAGCGGTGGGGTTTTTGAAAGATGAGGTGAATCATAAATTGATGAGGGGGAAAAAAGGGGAGTGGGGCACTTAGGAGTCGTGGAGAAAAGAACTTTGCCGGGGCAAAGAGGGGAATGTATAATATAGTTTTACCAAAGCTCTTTTGGGGTTTAACGTGGGTGTGAATGTTGCGGAGGAGAAGGCTGGGGGCAGTGGAGATGTTCTGAAAGGGAAAGTGTGGTGTGAAAATAAAGCAGAGAATTCTAGTTTGGAAGTTAGGAGGAGGTGCGGGTTACAAAAATGTGTCCGGGGGTGAGGAAGGGGTTTTTGGGTGGTTTGGAAGTGGAGAGAAAGAAGCGAAACAGAATAAATTCAAGAGTGTATCAGTCTGTAGTGGAAGGAAGGCGGGTTGGGGTCGGCCTAGGAAAGGGTTTGGGGGAGGGGGTAAAGGGGTTTTGTGTGCGAGGGGGGTTTTGGACTTCCAGCAGGAGGTGAGGTGTTTGATAGGGGTGAATGGAGACAAAGTTTTAATATTTAGTGCTGTTGGAGTGTGAGCAAAGTAAATTTTGAAGGGGGTTTAGGGAAACCGGCAGGCGGGCTTATCTGGGGATGGGGAAATACAGTGCTGCACTCTGAAAGGGGGGGTTAATGTTGCAGTTTAAAAACTTAGTGTAAAGCCCCCGGGAAGACAGTGATGGAGTGAATGATGGTGAAAGTTTTTCTTTTTTGGGCCACCCTGCCTTGGTGGGAATCGGCCAGTGTGATAATAAATAAATATATATTATATATATATTATATATATATATATATATATATATATATATATATATATATATATATATATATATATATATATATATATATATGCAATGCTTAGCCATTCTATAAACTTTACTGTTGAGTTTGAAGAAAATAACTCATTGCCTTTTCTAGATGTTTTATTATTAAGGGTAATAATGAATTCAAATTTAAAATTTACAGAAACCTACAAATAACTGTTCCTATGTCCACTATTTTTCCCTCGCATCAAGATAGAGTCAAACTGTCTGTTTTCTCATCAATGTTTTTGAGAGCTTTACGAATTTGTATCCTGAGTTCATAGATGAGGAAATATTCAAAATTTATGAAATAGGTAATGATTTAAAATACCCAAGAAATGTAATTGATAAATCTTTTAAAGTTGCTAGAAATACTTTTTACAATCCAAAAGGGACAACCAGCCTTATTCAACTAAAAATATGTTGATTCTCCCTTACCATGAAAACTTGGTTGATATGCCTTCTCTTCTTAAGACTTTTAATATTAAAGTTGTATTAAAAAATCTTGATACAGTAAAAAACTTTTGATAAAGAATTCCCCCAAAATGCTGATGGATGTGTCTATAAGATTCCTTGTAAAATTTGCGATAAAGTTTATTACGGTCAAACAGGTAAAAATCTCGAACTAAGATTAAAACAACATAAATATAGCATTAGAACTGGACAAGATTCCAATGCTCTATTTATTCATGTAAGAGATTTTAACCATCCAATTGATTTTCAAAAAGTGAGAAAGTAGTATCAAGCAAGTCCATGGTCGACAGGAATATAATTGAATCTTGTTTCATAAAAGCAGTTTTGACAATAATATGAATATTTCCTTTGGTTTATATAATTAGATCCATTTATAATTAATAGAATTCGGGAAGAATTTAATAATACACTGGACAAATAATTTTTAAATTTTCTTGGGTAGAATAGTTTGTGGGTGAGTTGTGCAAAGGACCTATCCAAGTTGGGTCGGCGCGCGTCAGGTGTTTAACCGTTGTGGGATCTGATAGTGAGGTGCTGGCCAGACCCTTATATAGCTTCCTTGGATGCTTTACTTTCATAGTTCCTTGATAATGTGAGTAGTCACGAAAGCGCTTGGAATTTCTCTATTCTTTCAGAGTGGTTGTTTTGCATTTCTGAAATCACCTGTTTACTGTGATCTTTATTGCATATATATATATATATATATATATATATATATATATATATATATTATATATTATATATATATATATATATATATTATAATATATATATATTATATAAACATACATATTTTATTATTTTAACACATCGGCCGTTTCCCACCAAGGCAGGGTGAACCGAAAGAGAAAAACTTTCATCATCATTCACTCCTTCACTGTCTTGCCAGAGGCGTCTTTACACTACAGTTATAAAACAGCAACACTAACACCCCTCCTTCAGAGTGCAGACACTGTACTTCCCATCTCCAGGACTCAAGTCCGGCCTGCCGGCTTCCCTGATCCCTTCATAAATATTACCCTGCTCACACTCCAACAGCCCGTCAAGTCCTGAAAACCATTTGTCTCCATTCCCTCCCAACTAACACGCTCACGCACGGTTGCTGGAAGTCAAAGCCCCTCGTACGCAGAACCTCCCTTACCCCCTCCCTCCAGCATTTCGTAGGACGACCTGTACCCCGCCTTCCCTCCACTACAGATTTATACACTCTCGAAGCCATTCTACTTCGTTCCAGCCTCTACATGTCCGAACCACCTCAATAACCCCTCTGGATAATAGTTTTGGTAATCTCGTACCTCCAAATTTCCAAACTTCGAATTCTCTGCAGTATATTCACACCACACATTGCCCTCAGACATGACATATCACTGCCTCCAGCCTTCTCCTTGTTGCAATATTTACCACCCATGCTTCACACCTATATAAGACCGTTGGTATAACGAGTTCTTGCTAACTGACCAATTTTTACCTATTCGGTACGACACACGCACACACATTATTTTTATATATATATATATATATATATATATATATATATATATATATATATATATATATATATATATATATATATAGGAAGGGGTATTAAATATAAAAGATAGAGAGAGAGAGAGAGAGAGATGGATTAGACAGACAGGAATGGAGGCAGACGGAACAGGAGAGTCAGATGCCAGAATGGTTGTGTGTGAGTGGCATTTCTGGCACCTGCTGTCCGTTAATCACAGGTGTGGGTTAGAGTGCCAGGTGTGGGTGAGAGTGCCAGGTGTGAGTGAGAGTGACAGGTGTGGGTGAGTGCCAGGTGTGGATGAGAGTGCCAGGCGTGGGTGAGTGTGCCAGGCGTGGGTGAGAGTGCCAGGCGTGGGTGAGAGTGCCAGGCGTGGGTGAGTGTGCCAGGCGTGGGTGAGAGTGCCAGGCGTGGGTGAGAGTGCCAGGTGTGTGCTTGGGAATGTCAGGTATAGGTGAAAGTGCCAGATGTGAGTGAGAGTGCCAGGTGTCGGTTAGAGTACCATGTGTTTGTGAGAGGTGTGCCAAGTGTTTGTGAGAAAAGAAGGAAGAAGTTAAAAGGAGGGAAGAGAAGAAAAGAGGAAGAGGAGGAAGGAGGGAAGAGAAGGAATGAGAGAAGAGAAGGAAGGAGGTAAGAGAAGGAAGGAGGGAAGAGAAGGAATGAGAGAAGAGAAGGAAGGAGAGACGACGACTTAGCAAGCCAAAATCAACATTATGTTTGCGACGAGAAGTATTTTGGGTGATGGGTATTGTGGGGGTGGTGATGGGTATTGTGGGGGTGGTGATGGGTATTGTGAGGGTGGTGAGGGGTATTGTGGGGTGTGGTGAGGGGTATCGTGGGGGTGGTGAGGGGTATCGTGGGGGGTGGTGAGGGGTATCGTGGGGGTGGTGAGGGGTATTGTGGGGGTGGTGAGAGGTATTGTGGGGGTGGTGAGGGGTATCGTGGGGGTGGTGAGGGTATCGTGGGGTGGTGAGGGGTTATCGTGGGGGTAGTGAGGGGTATTGTGGGGGTGGTGAGGGTATTGTGGGGGTGGTGAGGGGTATTGTGGGGGTGGTGAGGGGTATTGTGGGGGTGGTGATGGGTATTGTGAGGGTGGTGAGGGGTATTGTGGGGGTGGTGAGGGTATTGTGGGGGTGGTGAGGGGTATTGTGGGGGTGGTGATGGGTATTGTGGGGGTGGTGATGGGTATTGTGGGGGGTGGTGATGGGTATTGTGGGGGTGGTGAGGGGTATTGTGGGGGTGGTGAGGGGTATTGTGAGGGTGGTGATGGTATTGTGAGGGTGGTGATGGGTATTGTGAGGGTGGTGATGGGTATTGTGAGGGTGGTGAGGGGTATTGTGGGGGTGGTGAGGGGTATTGTGGGGGGGGGGGTGTGGGGTATTGTGAGGGTGGTGTGAGGGGTATTGTGAGGGTGGTGATGGGTATTGTGAGGGTGGTGTGGGTATTGTGAGGGTGGTGATGGGTATTGTGAGGGTGGTGGAGGGTATTGTGGGGGGTGGTGAGGGTATTGTGGGGGTGGTGAGGGGTATTGTTAGGGTGGTGAGGGGTATTGTGGGGGTGGTGAGGGGTATTGTGGGGGTGGTGAGGGGTATTGTGGGGGTGGTGAGGGGTGTTGTGGGGGTGGTGAGGGGTATTGTGAGGGTGGTGATGGGTATTGTGGGGGTGGTGAGGGGTATTGTGAGGGTGGTGAGGGGTATTGTGAGGGTGGTGATGGGTATTGTGAGGGTGGTGAGGGGTATTGTGGGGGTGGTGAGGGGTATTGTGAGGGTGGTGATGGGTATTGTGAGGGTGGTGAGGGGTATTGTGAGGGTGGTGAGGGGTATTGTGGGGGTGGTGAGGGGTATTGTGGGGGGTGGTGAGGGGTATTGTGAGGGTGGTGATGGGTATTGTGAGGGTGGGTGAGGGGTATTGTGGGGTGTGGTGAGGGGTATTGTGAGGGTGGTGATGGGTATTGTGGGGGTGGTGAGGGGTATTGTGGGGGTGGTTGAGGGGTATTGTGAGGGTGGGTGAGGGGTTTATTGTGGGGGTGGTGAGGGGTATTGTGAGGGTGGTGATGGGTTATTGTGGGGGTGGTGAGGGGTATTGTGGGGGTGGGTGGGGGTATTGTGGGGGGGTGGTGAGGGGTATTGTGAGGGTGGTGATGGGTATTGTGGGGGTGGTGAGGGTATTGTGGGGGTGGTGAGGGGTATTGTGGGGGTGGTGAGGGGTATTGTGAGGGTGGTGATGGGTACTGTGGGGGTGGTGAGGGGTATTGTGGGGGTGGTGAGGGGTATTGTGAGGGTGGTGATGGGTATTGTGAGGGTGGTGAGGGGTATTGTGTGGTGTGGTGAGGGGTATTGTGAGGGTGGTGATGGGTATTGTGGGGGGTGGTGAGGGGTATTGTGGGGGTGGTGAGGGGTATTGTGAGGGTGGTGATGGGTATTGTGGGGGTGGGAGGGGTATTGTGAGGGTGGTGAGGGGTATTGTGGGGGTGGTGAGGGGTTATTGTGGGGGTGGTGGAGGGGTATTGTGAGGGTGGGTGAGGGGTTATTGTGGGGGTGGTTGTAGGGGTATTGTGGGGGTGGTGAGGGGTATTGTGGGGGTGGTGATGGGTATTGTGAGGGTGGTGATGGGTATTGTGAGGTGGTGATGGGTATTGTGAGGGTGGTGATGGGTATTGTGAGGGTGGTGAGGGGTATTGTGGGGGTGGTGATGGGTATTGTGAGGGTGGTGATGGGTATTGTGAGGGTGGTGAGGGGTATTGTGGGGGTGGTGAGGGGTATTGTGGGGGTGGTGATGGGTATTGTGAGGGTGGTGATGGGTATTGTGAGGGTGGTGAGGGGTATTGTGGGGGTGGTGAGGTGGTATTGTGAGGGTGGTGAGGGGTATTGTTGGGGGTGGTGAGGAGTACTGAATTTATTTTTTTTTAAGAAAATCCAGACTGATAAAATTCCTAAAAATAGGCAAATGGTGCCCATGCAGCCACCCCCTCCCCCTCCCCCTCCCCCCAAAAATACAAAAAAATGCTTCCAATTAATTTACACGAGCGTTTAGGGTTTGAAACCGATCCGAGAAGACATTTTCTGGTTATTTATTTAATCAAATTGACAAACTGAAATTTACACAATTCAAAATGAGTGCTAAACGTTCCTCTTAATAAAGACCATTGTTACGGTTTGAGTCTTTCTTTTCAGAGACGAGCCCCGTTAGTAACAACAGGTGAAGATCCACTCTGGTCTTCTTACTCTTTTCAAATACACATATATAAATATAAGGCAAAAAAGCTCTATAATGCTTTATCTGGTTTTATTCAGTATAATACTAAGCTTATAGAGTCACTTAGTAATTTAAATAATTGATAAAATTTAGGTATACCTTTTCTTATAAATTCTTATGTACACAATCACTGTTGTTTCATGATCAAACATGATCAAAGTCGAGATCAATGAAACACTAGATAGGGTGTCTTTACCACCTCCTCAATCGATTATATACACTACAGCTAGAACTGGTTAGAGACTATCACCAGACTTTAATAGTTGGAGAACACAGACGTGGTGTATTGCTTCACTTAAACGGCTGACTGCACAGACGCAACCCGTCAAGTATTCCCAGACTGAAGTAATCCAAGCAACCTTGGTTGAACCTAGGAATCCTGGTTCAAAGGTTCTCCTGAGACTTGCAACAAGAGAATAAGGGAGCTCCGTGGCTTGGTGCTTTCTCTACCAAGGTGAGAATGAACTGCTATGAGTAAAACTCTCTTGCTTGACGTCACCTCGGAATGAGTGAGTTTGTGAAGCATAAACCACCACAAGACAATTCAACATATAAACACAAAACATCCTACGAAATATATCAATAATTCATGGCCAGATAATAGTATAAAAGTAGGAGTCTTTATTTTAGCTACGAATAAAATTACCAGTAATATAATACTAAGTGAAAAAGCCTTAATTACACACTAATCAATTGACCCTTCTTTAATTATGCACAAAGGGCGTAACAACCACCAACGGTAAAAGTTTGAAGCCGACCAGAACATTCATTCTCCAGTATTTAACATGATTCCAACGAGTTTAAGTCCTGCAACTGTTCTCACGGCTTATCATCCATTCAAAATGCATCATCAGTGTTAATTTGAAGCCTGTCTGATGAACCATTCATCAGTTATTGAGTATAAATAAATATAACTTTGCAAAGCAACCACGGGGGTAGTTAAATGATAGCTCTAGGCCTTTCGTGTTGCAATCATCACATCATCAGGAGCTTGCAATGTTGCAGAAAATGGGAGGACATCCAAGTAAACACGATCACAGGGTGCTTCTTATGATAGTATTTGCTTTGGGCCCCTTTTTGAGCATTGCGGTTTCGATGATGTCTTG
>NC_069461.1:20056098-20068598 GCF_026875155.1 Cherax quadricarinatus
TTCAAGTTTTTTATTTCTTTTTCTTTGTAAGACTTGGTAATCCCTCTTTTTTCTTTAGTACATATTATGGTCATAACAAGTCTAATTATGTTTAGCTACATTCACAACACAACAGCTGGGGATTGACCTAATTTTTTTCCTTACTTTCAGTATTAACTTAATCACTCTTTTATGACCTATCACTCACTGCTATATAACCAACCTCATATGTATTTGTTAATATTCAGATCACACCGTAACTCCAATTAACTGTTTTGGATATTTTGTGTCAACACTGCAGCCAGTAGCCTGATTAGCCCTGACTGCTACCTCTCCCTCACTCACGAATTCATTCCAAATTAAATTGTAAAAGTCTAGTTCTTATCACATTAATGCGCACTCTTAAAAAGGCTGTTACGGCTCTTGTAGTGTATGTTCACAAAGAATCACACACGTACGATGACGCGCTAATAATAATCTTAGGACAGCCAACTAGAAAACGTCTAAATCCTGGGAGCAACTATTCAGCGATACAGCTTGCACGTGTGTTGTGTTTGTGTGTGTGTGTGTGTGTGTGTGTTGTTTGTGTGTGTGTGTGTGTGTGTGTGTGTGTGGCGTCTCACCTACATGTACTCACCTATTTGTGTTTGCAGGGAGTCGAGTCAAAGCTCCTGGCCCCGCCTCTTCACTGATTGCACTAGGTCCTCTCTTCTCCCCTGCTCCATGAGTTTATCAACCTCGGCCTAAAACTAGTTGGGTTCCCGCTCCATACTTCACTTTCTAACTATTCGTCAAGTACTTGACTACTCTATATGACTGAAGAAATACTTTCCAACATCCCTTTGATTTCATCTGAGTCTTCAACTTCCAATTGTGGACCTCCTTGTGTATGTGTCCCATCTCTGGAACAACTGTCTTTGTCCACCGTGTTCTATTCCTGCGCAGTATTTATATGTCCGTTATCATGTCTCCCCCCTGACCCTCCTTGCCTCCAGTTTCGTTCCAGGCCGATTTTCCTCAACCTTTCTTCGTACGACAATCCCCGTACTCTGGGACTAGTCTTGGTTCAAACCTTTGCACTTTCACTAATTTCTTGACGTGCTTGACTAGGTGTAGGATTCCAAGAACGTTGGGCATCGTTGGGTGGGGGGGTTCATAAGGGGGGGCATACTCCGTATGGGCCTGACGTAAATGTATAACAGAGGACTTGAAAACGACTCCTATATTGAGTATCGGAACGCTTATCCGTAGGTTTGCCAGGCGGCCCGGAATGCTGCCGCATTATCTGATTTATGTGCGACCACAGAGGAGATATGCTCGGTGTTATACTCCCACCAATCTTTTTCCTTTAGGAGGTTTGCAGCTTTGGCCATCTAAACTAATTGTGTACTGCGGTCTTCTTGCCCTTCCCCAAACTTCAAGACTTTGCATTTGTCAGGGTTAAACTCCAAGAGCCAGGTTTCTGGAACCAGGCTTGTAGCCGTCCAGGTCTCTTTTAGTCCTTCCTGATCCACATATGCCGCGATATGATTCTTGCTCATTAACTTCACATCATCTGCAAACAGGACACTTCTGAGTCTAACCCTTCCGTTATGTCGATCGACATATACCAAGAACAAGTCACAGTTCCTAGGACTGCGACCCCCCTGTGGAACCTGCCCTCTTGTCACAAGCGCCACTCTGACACCAGGTTCGTCACGTACCAAACTCGTTTGTTGCCTTCCCTGTCAGGTATTCCTTCTGATCCATTGCAGTGCCTTTCCTGTTATGTGTGCCTGACTCTAGCATGTTTCAGTAACCTCTGTGAGGAACAGTGTCGAGGGCCTTTATGCATCCAAAAAAAATGCGTCGAATCCTTCCCTCTCTGCTCTTGTCTTACTTCTGTCACCTTTGTCAAAAAACTCTAGTAGGTTTGTGGACACTATTCTTTTCCTTCCCTGAAACCATGCTGTTTGTCAATATACACTTTTTACTTTCCATTGCAGCCACCACCCTCTCTCTCAGATGATCTTCTCCAGACCTTAGCATAACAATACACGTTTGTGATACAGGTCTGTAGTTTAGTGCCTCATGTCTTCACACCTTTTTAAAAATTGGGACTACATTTGCCCATCTCCTACCTCAGGGAGTGCCCAGTTTCAAATGATGTTTGAAGGATCTTTGTTACTGGCACACACATTATCTCTGCTCCCTCTTTAAGGACCCACGTAGAGATTTTGTCTGTCCCACCGCCTTTGTGAGTTGTCAAGTTCGGCATAGCAGCTTCTCACTTCCTCCTTGGGTTTATATTACTTCATCCATCACTTGCTGGTTTTACCCCTCCTGTTTCTGATTTCCCTGGAGTCTACTGTTCCACCACTGTAATACTTTCTTTAAATCTACGTTTGAGCTCCTGACATACCTCTCGGTCGTTTCTTGAGAATTCCCCATCACCCTTCCTCAGGTCTGATTATATGGTCCCTGACTGTTTTTCCTCAATGATGTGGCTGTCCAACATGCTTCGGGCATCTTGACTTCGATGCTATGTCCATTTTCCATATTTCCGCTGAGCCTCTCCTACTTATCTGCGCATATTCATTCTGGCTCTTCGCTAATCTCTTTATTTTTCCTGAGTTTCTCTGTCTTCTGTACCTTTTTCCCATTCGTCTAGAACACCTAGGTTTTTTGCCTCCCTACACCGTTTGGGAGAACCAAGGACTCTTTCTGTTCTTCCCATTATTTCTGTTTCCCTTGGGAAACAAACCACTCCTCTGCATCCTTTCATTTGTTGCCACATAGTCCCTCATTTCTTGTACTGGTTTTCCTGTCAGTTACCCTCTCCCACTGAATGTTTAGAAGGAAGTCCTCATTCCTGAGTAGTTTCCCCCTTTTGTAGTTTGGATTTTTTCTCCCACCCTATTCCTTCTACTACTCTCTCCACTTGACTCAACTATTTTAGTCGAATGGTGTTTTGTGTGTGGTGGTGTGTGTGTGTGGTGTGTGTGGAGTGTGACAGTATTGAACAGAGAGTGAATCAGTTTTCTCTGAATCGTGCAGATGTCATGTTCCATCAAACAAGACATTTGATGAGAGTTATGTTGACACTTCTCTACGGAGAAGAGATAGTTGTATAAATTCGGTCTATGAGGAGGAGGATGAAACACGAGAAGAAAGATAGAAGGAGAAAAAGAATGAGGAGGAAGAGAAGGTGGAGGAGAATAGGAAGAAAGACAACATCAGGTCTCGACTCCATTAACAACCATCTCTCGGTTTCTGAGGTAATCAGCTGATCTCTCCTCAGTATTAATCCACGTAATAAACTAAAAATGTGTTTACCTTCAATTCTCTCTATTCTGAAATTTAAAACTGATTGCTCTCTTTCTCTCTCCTCTCCTCTCTCTCTCTCTCTCTCTCTTCCTCCTCTTTTTTTTTTCTCTCTCTCTCTCTACTCGCTCCTCTCTGCTCTCCCTCTCTCATCGCTCTCTCTCCTCTTCTCCTTCGTCTCGTCTCATTCTCTCTCTCTCTCTCACATCGATTCTCTCATCTCACTCTCCACTCTCTCTCACTCTCTATTGCTCGTCTCCTCTCGTCTCTCCTCTCTCTCCTCTCTCTTGCACAACCATGTGGCGGGTCCTCAACTCTCTCCCTGGGTCACTTCTATTTTGCTCCAGACTATCATCTATTGTGCCATAACTATCTTCTATGTGCCATAACTATCTTCTTTTGTGCCATAACTACTTTTTCCTTGTTTGTGGCCATAATTATCTTCTATTGTGCCATAACTATCTTCCGTTGTGCCATAACTACCTTCTATTGTGCTATAACTATCTTCTGTTGTGCAATAACTATCTTCTATCGTGCCATAACTATCTTCCATTGAACCATAACTATCTTCTATTGTGCCATAACTATCTTCTATTGTGCCAAAACTATCTTCTATTGTGCCATAACTATCTTCTATTGTGCCATAACTATCTTCTATTGTGCCAAAACTAACTTCCGTATTAGTTGCCAATAACTCACCTTCAATTGTGCTAAAAAACTATCTCTATAGTGGCAATGAACTATCTTCTAAACGTGCCATAACTATCTTCTAAAGTACCATAACTATCATCCGTGTGTCCATAACTATTCTATTGTGCTACCTATCTCTTCTTTTGTGCCTTAACTATCTTCTGTTTGTGGCCATAGCTATCTTCCTTGTCATAACTATCTTCATAGAGCCAAAACTACTTCTATTCTGCCATAACATCTTCCCAATTGTGCCATAACTACTTCTATGTGTTCATAACTTAAACTTCTATTGTGCCATAACCTATCTCCCTTGTGGCCAAACTATCGTTCTATTGTGCCATAACTATCTTCTATTGTGTCATAAACACTAACTTCCCTATAGGTTTGCCATACTACTTCTATTTTCCATAACTATTCTACTATTGTGCCATAACCAACTCTATTGTGCCATAACATCTCTAATGTGCCATACAATCTTCCAGTTGTGCCATAACTATCAGTCTATATGCCATAACATCATCTATGTCCATAAATATCTTCTATTTGCCATAGACTATCTTCTATGTGCCATAAACAATCACCGTTGTGCATAACTACCTTCTATTGTGCCATAACTTTCCTTCCGTTGAGCAATAAACTATCTCTATAGTGCCAAACTAACTTCTAATGCAGCCATAATGTCGTCCATAGGGGCCATAACTATCTTCTATTGTTCCAAACCTATCCTTCTTTTTTGTGTCATAACAATCTTCTATGTGCCCATAACAATCTTACTAATTTTGCCATAACTATCTTCTTTTGTGTCACAACTATCTTATCTTCTATTTCACCATAACTGTCATCCCTGTGCCATAACTATCTTCATTGTGCCATAACTATCTCTATGTACCATAACTATCATCTATTGTGCCATAATTAATCTTCTATTGTGGCCATAACTATCTTCCGTTGTGCCATAATTATCTTCCGTTGTGCCAAAACTATCTTCTAAATAGTGCCATAAATAACTTCCAATGTGCCATAACTATCTTTCTATTGTGCCATAGAAACTATCTTTCTATTGTGCCATAACTAACTTCAATTGTGTCCATAAACTATCTTCCGATGTGCATAACAACCTTCTATTGTGACATAACTACTTCCGTTGTGCAATAACTATCTGCAACAATGTGTGGCCATAACTATCTTCTAATTGCACCAATGAACTGACTCCCATTGTGCCATAACTATCTTCCTATTGTGCCAGTAACAAATCTTCTTTTGTCATACTATCTCAATTTGTCGCATAACTATCTTCTATTGTTCCATAACTATCTTCTTTTGTGTCATAACTATCTTCTATTGCACCATAACTGTCTTCCCTTGTGCCATAACTATCTTCTATTGTGCCATAACAATCTTCTATTGTGCCATAACTATCTTCTATTGTGCCATAATTATCTTCTATTGTGCCATAACTATCTTCCGTTTTGCCATAATTATCTTCGTTGTGCCATAACTACCTTCCTATAGGTGCCATAACAAACTTCTCATATGTGCCATACTATCTTCTATTGTGCCATAACTATCTTCTATTGTGCCATAACTATCTTTCTATAGTTGCCCATAACTATCTTACCCGTGTTGCCATAACAATCTTCTATTGTGCATAACAATCTCTATTTGTGCCATAACTATCTTTTATAGTGCCATACAACTCTATTGAGCCCATACTCTCTTCTATTGAGCCATAACTAACTTCCGTTTGTGCCATAACAATCTTCTATTGTGCCGTAACTAAATTCCATTGTGCCATAACTATCCATCTATTGTGCCAACACTATCTTCTATTGTGCCATAAATATCTTCCATTGTGCCAAAACTATCTTCTATTGTGCCATAACTATCTTCTATTGTGCCATAACTATCTTCTATTGTGCATAACTAAGCTTCTATTGTGCCATAAACTATCTTCCAAAGTGGCCATAGACTATCTTCTGGATGTGCCTAAAATATCTTCCATTGTGCAAAAACTAACTTCTAATTGTGCCAAACAATCTTCTATTGTGCCCAAAACTGTCATTCTATATTGTGCACATAACTATCTATACATTGTCCCATAACTATCTTCTGTTGTGCCATAATATATCTTCCATTGTGCCATAACTATCTTCTGTTGTGCCATAACTATCTTCTGTTGTGCCATAATATATCTTCCATTGTGTCATAACTATCTTCTTATAGTGCCATAACGTACCTTCTAATGTGCCATAACTATCTTCCGTTGTGCCATAACAAACTTCTATATTTGGCCATAAACCATCTTCCATTGGCGCCATAACTATCTTATCGATGTGCCATAACTATCTTCTGTTGTGCCATAACTATCTTCCATTGCTTCATAACTATCTTCTGTTGTGCCATAACTATCTTCTGTTGTGCCATAACTATCTTCTATTGTGCCATAACTACCTTCTATTGTGCCATAACTATCTCCGTTTGCATAACTATCTCTATTGTGCCATAATTCTAACTTCTATTGTTGCCATAACTATCTTTCTTTGTGCTATAACTATCCGTTCCATTGTGCCAATAACTAACTTCTGATGTGCCATAATATATCTTCCATTTAGCCATAACTATCTACAGTTGTGCATAACATCTGCTATTGTGCCATAACTATCTTCTATTGTGCCAGTAACCATGTACCATAGCGCCGCCCATAACCTATCTTCTATTGTGCCAAACTATCTTCTGGTTAGTGGCAAAACTACCTTTTTTTTTGCAATACTATCTCTATTGTTCCATAACTGTCTTCCTTTGTGCATAACTATCTTCAATGGTGCACATAACTATCTTCTTTTTGCCATAACTACTTCTATTTATGCCATAACTATCTTCACACATATTGTGTCCATAAACAATTCTTCTATTGTGCCAAACCTATCTCTATAGTGCCATAACTAATTCGTTTAATAAATGTACCAAAACTATCTACTCTACTGTTTGTGCTATTTAACTATCTTCTATTGTGCCGTAATATTTTCCGTTGTGTCATAACATCTTGCTATTGGTGCCTAACTATCTTCCATTGTGCCAAAACTATCTTCTATTGGCACATAACTATCTTTTATTGTGCCATAACTATCTTCCATTGTGCCATAACTATCTTCTATTGTGCCATAACTATCTTCTATTGTGCCATAACTATCTTCCATTGTGCCATAACTATCTTTCGTTGTGCCATAACTATCTGCTACTGTGCCATACTATCTTCTATTGTGTCCATAAACCTATCTTCTATTGTGCCATAACTATCATCTAATGTGCCATAACCATCATCTATTTGTGCAAAACTATCTTCTATTGTGCTATAACCATCTTCAATTGTGCCATAGAACCTATCTTCTATTGTGCCATAACCCTTTCTATTGTGCCCAAAATCTATCTTCTAATGTGCCTCATAAACTATCTTCTATTGTGGCCATAACTATCTTCTGTTTGTGCCATAACCATCTTCTATTGTGCCATAACTATCTTCTTTTGTGTCATAACTATCTTCTTTTGTGCCATAACTATCTTCTGTTGTGCCATAACCATCTTCTATTGTGCCATAACTATCTTCTATTGTGCCATAACTATCTTCTGTTGTGCCATAACCATCTTCTATTGTGCCATAACTATCTTCTATTGTGCCATAACTATCTTCTTTTTGCCGAAACTATCTTCTGTTCGTGCCATAAACTATCTTGTAATGTGCCATAACTATCTCTTGTGCGATAACTATCTTCTGTTGTGCCAAAACTATCTTCTAATTGTGCCATAACTATCTTCCTTTGTGAGAAACTATCTCTATTTTGCCTTAACCATCTTCTATGTTCATATCTATCATCTTTTGTGTCATAAAACTAATCTTCCGTTGTGCGATAACATCTTTTTCTGTTCGTGCCATAACCATCTTCTATTGTGCCATAACTATCTTCTATTGTGCCATAACTATCTTCTATTGTGCCATAACTATCTTCTATTGTGCCATAACCATCTTCTATTGTGCCATAAACACTATCTTCTTTTGTGTCACAAAACCTATCTTCCGTTGTGCGAGTAACTATCATTCTGTAGTGCCATAAACCATCTTCTAAGTGCCATACTATCTTCTAGTGTTGAAATAACTATCTTCTATTAATGTGCCATAAATTTTATATCTTCTATTGTGGCCAAAAAACCATCTTTCTATTGTCCATAACTATCTTCTATTTTGCCATAACCAATCTTCTGTTGTCCATAACTATCTTCTATTGTGCCATAACTATCTTCTATTGTGCCATAACTATCTTCTATTGTGCCATAACTATCTTCTATTGTGCCATAACTATCTTCTATTGTGCCATAACTATCTTCTATTGTGCCAAAACTATCTTCTATTGTGCCATAACTACTTCTGTTTGTGGCCATAACTATCTTCTATTGTGCCATAACTATCTTCTATTGTGCCATAACTATCTTCTATTGTTCCATAACTATCTTCTATTGTGCCATAACTATCTTCTATTCTATTGTGCCATAACTATCTCAATTGTTGCCATAACCATCTTGTCTATTGTGCCATAACCATCTTCTATTGTGCCAATAACCATCTCCTATTGTGCATAACCATACTTCCTATTGTGCAGAACCATCTTCTATTGTGCCATAACCATCTTCAATTGTGCGCATAACAACTTCTATTGTTCCATAACCATCTACTCTTCTATCTATTGTGCCATAAACCATCTTCTATTGTGCCATAACTAACTTCCCTTTGTGCGCATAACTATTTCTGTTAATAGACACAAGAAAAACACTTTATTTTATTATCGGAAAGTTTTCGACGCCCTCAGCAGTTTAGTTTCTTCCAGTCCGAATATAGAGGCGTGCAGAAGCTGCCATGAGTTAGTAGTATTGAGTTGGTCATCCCCTCGACCTTGAAGTAATAGTATTGAGGTGGTCCATCCATCAACCTTGACGTAATTAGTATAGAGGTTGTCATTCCCTCGACACCTTGACGAAATAATATTGAGGGGTCATTCCCTCGGCCTTGACGAGTAAATAATATTGAGGTGTCAGACCCCTCCGACCTTGACGTAATAGTATTGAGGTGTCAGTTTCCCTCGGCCTTGGACTTAATAGTATTGAGGTGGTCAGTTCCAACGCTTGAGTAATAGTATTGATGTGGTCAGTCACTCGGCCTTGACGTATTAGAATTCTTTGGTCAGTCCCTCTCTGGCCCTTGACCGTAAATTTATTTAGGTGGTCATTCCCCTCGGCCTTGACGTAGTAGTATTTTGAGGTTGGTCAGTCCCACGGCCATGACGTATATATTGAGGGTCGTCTGTCCCACGGGGCTTGACGTATAGTAATTGAGGTGTCCATCCCTCGGACCTGACTAATAGAAATGAGGTCGTCAGTCCTCGACTTGACGTAATAGATTGAGGAGGTCAGTCCCTTCGGAATTGACGTAATATATTGAGGTGGTCAGTCCCTCGGCCTTGACGTAGTAGTATTGAGGTGGTCAGTCCCTCGGCCTTGACGTAGTAGTATTGAGGTGGTCAGTCCCTCGGCCTTGACGTAGTAGTATTGAGGTGGTCAGTCCCTCGGCCTTGACGTAGTAGTATTGAGGTGGTCAGTCCTCTCCGGCCTTGACGTAATATTATTGAGGTGGTGTCATCCTCCTCCACCTTTACGTAGTATATAGAAGTGGACAGTCCCTCTGGCCTTGACGTAGTATTATTGAGGTGGTCAGGTCCCCTCGGCCTTGATTTAAAAGAATTGAGTGGACAACCTCCGACTGAGACGTAATAGAATTTAGGTGGAAGTCCTCGGCCTTATACAGTAATAGAATTGAGGTTTCATCCCTCGTGACCTTGACGTGAGTATATGAGGTGGTCATTACCCTCGGCCATGATGTAAAAGTATTGAGGTGGTCAGCTTCCTTTCGGCCTTGACGTAATAGTAATGAGGGGGTGGTCAGTACCCTCCGACAGACGTATAGTAAGGATGTGGTCAGGTCCCTCCGTCCTTGACAGTAATAGTATTGAGTTGGTCAGTCCCTCGCCTTGAACGTAGTAGTTATTGAGGTGGTCGGTTTCCCTCGCTTGACGTAGAAGTATTGAGTGGTACATTCCCTCGGCCTTGACGTAATAGTATTGGAGGAGTCAGTCCCCGGCCTTGACGTAATATTATTGAGTGGTCAGTCCCTCGATCGGCCTTGACGTAATAGTAATTGAGGTGGGTCAGCTCCCTCGTACTTTAGACAGTCTGAACGTGCCGTTGGTGTTTCCCCCGTTTTTGTAAGTTCTTGACCTAGTGTACCATCCCCTTCTTATAATGTTTCTGTTTGTTTTTGGTTTCCTTTGTACCATCCTGTTTTTTTTTTCGCTCTTGTTCCCATTTAGTACTATCATAAGGTACTCTGGTATCACTTGTTGTTCCGCTTCTATCTCTCAATCGTCCTTCCCTGCCATCTTATTTCTCGTCAATTTCCTCCATCTACCCCCTTTCTTCTTTTATTTTATCTTCCTCTTCTTCCATTATTGTCTTCACGTGTTACTTCGTAACTTTTATTGCTTATATATACGAGTTAAAGTAGCAATTGTCTTATGTAATTTTTGTACTATTTTGCCAATCTTATTGTGCATATAGTAGATATTTTCTTCTTCTTCTTCTTCTTCTTCTTCTTCTTCTTCTTCTTCTTCTTCTTTCTGCTTCCTTCTTCTTCTTCTTCTTCTTCTTCATTCTTCTCCTTCCTTCTACTTCCTTCTTCTTCTTCTTCTTCTTCTTCTTCTTCTTCTTCTTCTTCTTCTTCTTTGTTTTCTTCTTCTTTTCTTCTTCCTTCTTCTTCTTCTTCTCCTTCTTTCTTCATCTTCTTCCTTCTGTCTTCTTCTTCTTCCTTCTCTTCTTCGTACATCTTCCTTTTTCTTCTTCTTTCGTCTTCTTCTTTCTTCTTCCTTTCCTTCTTCTTCTTCCTTCTTCTTTCTTCTTCTTCTTCTCTTCTCTTCTTTCTTCTACTTCTTTCCCTTTTCTTATTCCTTCTTTTCTCTTCTTCCTTTCTTTCTTCTTCTTCTTTTTCTTTCTTTCTTAGTGCCTCTTCTTTCTTCTTCTTTTCGTCATATCTTCTTCTTCTTCTTCTTCTCATCTTCTTCTTCTTCTCTTCTTCTCCTGTCTTCTTCTCCTTCTTCTCTTCTTCTTCTTCTTCTTCTTCTCTTCTTCCTGTCTTCTTCTTCTCTTCTTCTTTCTTCTCTTCTTCTTCTTCTTTCTGTCTTCATCTTCCGCCTTCTTCCTTCTTCTACTTCTTCTACTTCTTCACTTCTTCTTCTTCTTCTTCTTCTTCTTCTTCTTTCTTCTTCTTCTTCTTCTTCTTCTTCCCTTTCATCTTCTTTCTTCTTCTTCTTCTCTTCTTCTTCTCCTTCTTCTTCTCCTCTTCTTCTTATTCTTTCTTCTTCTTCTTCTTCTTCTTCATCTTCCTTTTTCTTCTTCTCCTTCTTCTTCTTCTTCTTTAGCTTTCTTCTTTCTTCTTCTTCTTCTTCTTTCCTCTTCTTCGTTCTTCTTCTTTTCTTCTTCTTCTTCTTTCTTCTTCCCTTCTTCATCTCCTTCTTCTCTTCATCTCTCTTCTTCTTTCTTCCTCTTCTTCTTTCTTGTCTTTCTTCTCTTCCTTCATCTTCTTCTTCTTCTCTTCTTCTTCTCCTTCTTCTTCCCTTCTTCTTCTTTCTTCTTCTTCTTCTTCTTCTTCTTCTTTTCTTCTTCTACCTTCTTCTTCTTCTTCATCCTCTCTTCTTCTTCTTCTTCTTCTTTCTTTCTCCTTCTTCTTCTTCTTCTCCTTCCTTCTTCTTACTTCTTCTTCTTCTTCTTCTTCTTCTTCTTCTTCTTCTTCTTCCCTCTTCTTCTTCTCTTCTTCCTTCTTCTTCTTCTTCCTCCTTCATCTTCTTGCTTCTTCTTCTCCTTCTTCTCTTCCTTCTTCTTCTTCTTCTTCTCTTCTTTCTACTCCTTCTTCTTCTTCTTCTTCTTCTTCTTCTTATTTTTCTTCTTCTCTCCTCTTCTTCTCCTTCTTCTTCTTCTTCTTCTTCTTCTTCTCTTTCCTTCTTCTTCTTCTTCTTCTTCTTTCTTCTTCTTCTTCTTCTTCCTTCTTCTTCTCCTTCTTCTTCATCTTCCTCCTCTTCTTCTTCTTCTTCTTCTTCTTCTTCTGTTCTTCTTCTTCTCTCTACTTCTTCTTCTTCTTCTCTTCTTCTTCTCTTTTCATCTTCTTCTTCTCCTTCCTTCTTCTTCTTCTTCTTCCTCCTTCTTTCTCTTCTTCTTCTTCTTCTTCTTCTTCTTCCTTCTTCTTCTTTTCTTCTTCTTCTTCTTCTTCATCTTCTTCTCTTCTTCTTCTTCTATTCTCCTTCTTCTTCCTCCTCTTCTTCTTTCCTAAGTTGAATATTCTTCCTCTACTTCTTCTTCTATATTCTTCTTCTCTTTCATCTTCTTCTTCTTCTTCTACTTCCTCCTTCTTCTTCTTCTTCTCCTTCTCTTCTTCT
>NC_069461.1:20071098-20098598 GCF_026875155.1 Cherax quadricarinatus
TCACACACTCTAGACACGGTGACATCCCAATAAAACCAAGAAGGGATACCTGACAGGGATACCTGGAAGGTAGCAGTGTGTTTGGGAACTTAACGAGGTGGTGGAAGGAAGGAGAGGGGCTGCCGGTTGCCCTGCCACCTGCCGAATGCCACCTGCCACCTGCCACCTGCCACCTGCCACCTGCCGCCGGAAAATAACCCCGCTACGTCATCTCACAGGTGAGGTTAATGAAGATTTTGATTCACTGTTTTGGCTGCAACTGCCAGAGACACCTGTCGCCAGGGAGGAGCGCGAAACAGAGTGGCGAAACAGAGGGTGGCGAAACAGAGTGGCAAAACAGAGGGTGGCGAAACAGAGGGTGGCGAGACGGCGTGGCGAGACAGAGGGTGGCGATACAGAGGGTGGCGATACACAGGGAAGGTAGACAAAGGGTGGCGAAACACAGGCAAGGTAGACAGAGGGTGGCGAAACACAGGGAAGGGAGACAGAGGGTGGCGAAACAAAAGGAAGGTAGACAGAGGGTGGCGAAACACAGGGAAGGTAAACAGAGGGTGGCGAAACAAAAGGAAGGTAGACAGAGGGTGGCGAAATAAAAGGAAGGTAGACAGAGGGTGGCGAAACAAAAAGAAGGTAGACAGAGGGTGGCGAAACAAAAGGAAGGTAGACAGAGGGTGGCGAAACACAGGGAAGGTAGACAGAGGGTGGCGAAACAAAAGAAAGGTAGACAGAGGGTGGCGAAACACAAGGAAGGTAGACAGAGGGTGGCGAAACAAAATGAAGGTAGACAGAGGGTGGCAAACACAGGGAAGGTAGACGGAGGGTGGTGAAACACAGGGAAGGTAGACAGAGGGTGGTGAAACACAGGGAAGGTAGACAGAGGGTGGCAAACACAGGGAAGGTAGACAGAGGGTGGTGAAACACAGGGAAGGTAGACAGAGGGTGTGAAACACAGGGAAGTGAGACAGAGGGTGGCGAAACACAAGGAAGGTAGACAGAGGGTGGTGAAACACAGGGAAGGTAGACAGAGGGTGGCAAACACAGGGAAGGTAGACAGAGGGTGGTGAAGCACAAGGAAGTGAGACAGAGGGTGGCGAAACACAAGGAAGGTAGACAGAGGGTGGTGAAACACAGGGAAGGTAGACAGAGGGTGGCAAAACACAAGGAAGGTAGACAGAGGGTGGCAAACACAGGGAAGGTAGACAGAGGGTGGTGAAACACAAGAAAGTGAGACGGAGGGTGGCGAAACACAAGGAAGGTAGACAGAGGGTGGTGAAACACAGGGAAGGTAGACAGAGGGTGGTGAAACAAAAGGATGTGAGACAGAGGGTGGCAAAACACAAAGAAGGTAGACAGAGGGTGGCGAAACACAAGGAAAGTAGACAGAGGGTGGCGAAACAAAAGGAAGTAGACAGGGGGTGGCGAAACACAAGGAAGATAGACAGAGGGTGGCGAAACACAAGGAAGGTAGACATAGGGTAGTGAAACAGAATGAAGCGAAACAGAGAAACGAGAAAGAGAGTGGCGAAACAATACAAGAGACAAGGTGGTAAAACAGAGGGAAGTGAGACAGAGGGTGACGAAACAGAGAGACACAAGACACAGGGAGGGACCTGAGGGAAGGGACGGTTGAAGGGACGTGGAGGGAAGGGACGGTTGAAGGGACGTGGAGGGAAGGGACGGTTGAAGGGACGTGGAAGGAAGGGAAGGATGAAGGGACGTGGAGGGAAGGGACGGTTGAAGGGACGTGGAGGGAAGGGACGGATTAAGGGACGTGGAGGGAAGGGAAGGATTAAGGGACGTGGAGGGAAGGGACGGTTGAAGGACGTGAGGGAAGGGACGGTTGAAAGGCCGTGGAGGGAAGGGACGGTTGAAGGGACGTGTAGGGAAGGAAGGATTAAGGGACGTGGAGGGAAGGGGGGAAAGGATAGAGGGAGGACGTGGAGGGAAGGGACGGTTGAAAGGACGTGAGGGAAGGGAAGGTTGAAGGGACGTGGAGGGAAGGAAGGATGAAGGGACGTGGAGGGAAGGGAACGGTGAAAGGGCGTGGAGGGAAGGGAAGGTGAAGGGACGTGGAGGGAAGGAAGGATAAGGGACGTGGGGAGGGAAGAGAGAGACGGAGGAAGGGACGTGGAGGGAAGGGAAATTAAGGGACGTGGAGGGAAGGGAAGATGAAGGGACGTGGAGGGAAGGGACGGATGAAGGGACGTGGAGGGAAGGGACATATGAAGGGACGTGGAGGGAAGGGACGGATGAAGGGACGTGGGGGGAAGAAACTGATGAAGGAACGTGGAGGGAAGGGAAGGATGAAGGGACTCGGAGGGAAGGGACGAACGAAGGGAAAGAATGAGAGGCCAAAATAAAGTAAGGTCTTAGGAAGATGAAGTAATGACTTAGTGAAGACGATCTTAAGTCTTGGTGAACATGAAGGTCTTGGGAAGGTTGTCTGCGCATCGTACGGAAGAGCGTAGATCGATCTCCACGCAGATTATACTTATTTCGATGATCGTGGCGAAGCTTACAATTATTTAAATAACAGTGACGAATACGATGTTTACCTTGTGGCGATGTTTGTAAAGATCGAGTCATAGCTCCTGGTGCCTCCTCTTACTGATTCCTGGCCCTTCAGAGTCTTATGCCCACGACTGATGCTCTGTGTGGTAACTGCATCCACTGCTGTCTCTTCGTATAGTTCGTCCCACTTATTCGTTTCTCTGTTGCCCGCCTGCGTCTTTATTTAACGTCTTTGTCGTCGGCTTTCATATCTTTATGCCTCATTCTTTCCCAGCCTGTTACTTTGAGTACCTTGAGTACTTTGTATATCATAGTCCTGTCTGTTTGGTCTTCCTTCCCTTCAGGATTGTTTGAGTTCTTTGAGTCTCTTTTCGAAGCCAAGGCTCTTCAGTTCCGGTATCATTCTCTTCGTTAATTGTGCCAGAAATAGTGCCTGGAAACACCTTAGACCAATAGAAACATGTCATTGAGATATCGGGGCTCTCGTCAAAAGTTTGATCTGAACCAACAGATAACAGGACCTACCAGAGAAGAAAATACTCTAGCCCTGATATTTTCCAAAAAGCTGACTCATCTTATTATTAACCCTGATCGCATCAAGAGAATTCTCAACCTTAAACCTCATGCTGTTTCAACATCTTTGATTCTTTTCGAGTTTCTTTGCCTGCCTGATCAAGTGTCGCTTTCCTGCTGACGGTGTTTACTCCTTGATAATCCCAGTCCTTGCTCATATTCCTGACAGTAGGTATTAGCTTTGTTTAGCATAAGTCGCTGAATTATTTAGTTTTTCGTGCTTCTGGTCGCGTGTACGGATCACTTTCACACAGATGATGAATAAAATACATCGCTCAGAATACCTCTTTTAAATGGTAGATGGTATTAGACTACCAACAAGTTAATTAAGACGCACAAGGAGCAATTGTAAACTTTATTTACGACAACGTTGTCTTTCCAGTTGATGCTCGTATGTCTTTATCATCCTCAAAATTCTTTTTTTTATTTTTTTTTAAAATTCCGTGTCATATTTTTCGTTCATATGTTATTTACTGTTCACTGATCACTTAAATCACAGCGCCTTACCCATTGTACAGTGCTATTCTTATTATTCTTGTTATTCTTGTTATCTTCAGCGTAATGGGATTAACATTCAGTAGTCACTCGCTTAACCACATCTACATCCTATTCAAGTTATCTTAAAGCCTCTTCTCGCCATCCTCTCGGGGTGATATCCTTCTCAATAGTTTTATATCAATGTCAAACAGTGCAATATTCAGTTTTCTATGGTAAATTATTTATATTTCTCAGAACAAGGTTCAAGGAACTCTGCTTGTCACCCTTTGCTTGTCTCATACTTCCACTCTTATTATCCCTCTGCTTTATCTATTATTCAGTCATTCCAGTGTTTTCTCGTGTGCTACCCCTTTCATTTCTATTTGTTCCTTCAATAAGTACATCAGCTTCTCGTCTGGTACTTGTCACACGTTTTCTTGCACTCGAAGAAAATGCAGCCCACCCATCCTCGTCTCTTCTGTTGTTTTCATTACCTTGGTTGTAGAGGCTCTGGCAGAGTCATAAAACCGAATTAACTATATCTGAATTCAAGCTGGTTTTGTAGTTATATGAACCAGTATGTACGCTATCTCCTGGCTCTGGCTTGGTCAATATTCTTGTCAGAGATACCGGGTTTTAATTCCCTACATTCTGTTTGTTACTCTTTTTGGCTAATGGGTTAACATTTGTAATTTTCTAGCTTTTTTTTTTTTTTTTTTTTTACACAGGGTTTGACAAGGTTAAGGATCCCTAGCTTTATTGACAGCTATTTACAGGTTAAGGATTCCTAACTTTATTGGCAAGCTAAGAGCTGTTACCTACATCAGCTCATTTGAAAGCATTTTTATTGTTATGAGACATACAAGTAGGGAACAGGATGAAGTTGGAGCCATCTGTGGGCCAGCATTTTCATTTGATCAACTGACTTTATCTCGTTGACATCATTATGCTGTACGAATGTGTTCCATACTCGAGTCATCCTGGGTATGTATGATCTCAGATGGAGTGATGTTCTGGAGAAGGGTACAGCCAGAGTGAAATTGCTGCTTTCTGCCCGTCTTGTGGCATAAAAGCTTGTTTCACGCTGTCCTCGAAGTGGATCCAAGTGTGGTATTTTGACAATATTGGCCTTGTACATAACAGTAAGGCCACCCACATCCCTCCTATGTTGAAGGCTCTGCTGAAATGACAGATCTATCCAGGATGGGTCCAGGCGAGAGATGAGACGTCTTGCTCTGTTCTCTACTCTGTCAAGCAGTCGCAGATGAGAGGGGGGGGGGCAGGCATACCAAGAAAGTGGAGCATACTCAAGGTGTGAGCGTACTTGTGCCTCGTACAGGATCTTGCAACCCCTACTGTCAAGCAGATGGGAGATACGGCGAAGTGCTGTAAGCTTCCTGGCTGCCTTGTTTGCAAGATTTACAACATGGTTCTTCATGGTTAGTTTGGAGTCAAATTTCACCCCAAGGATATCAACTTCTTCTCCAGGTGCCAACATCCTCCCATTCATCCTTACTACTGCACAAGCATTACCATCATGGTGCCTAGAGACGATCATCATTTGCGTTTTCTCAGGTGCAAATGTTACTTGCCATCTATTTCCCCAAGCTGATATAGCTCTCAGCTGGTGATTGATGTAGCTTAGAGCAGCTGGCATTTCTTCTCTTGGATAAGTGAATGTCAGTGTACAGTCGTCTGCATATGCATGTGATTCTGGGATAAAGATGAAGAAGGTCGTTGAAGTAGACATTCCATAACAATGGACCCAGCACGCTTCCTTGTGGAACACTTGCCCCAATAGGATGTCTTGCTGATTCCATTCCATTGAGAACTACACTTAGAGATCTACCATGAAGGTAATCACTGAGGAGACATAGCGTAGAGCCTGCAATTCCCAGTGCTTGAAGTTTTGCTAAGAGGCCCTGGTGCCACACCCGGTCGAAAGCGCCAGCAATGTCCAGTGCTACCACACAGCTGACTTTGGATTCATCCAGTGACTGGTGCCACTTAGTGGAGAGGTTTAACAACAGATCAGCAGCAGAGTAACCTTTCCTGAAGCCATATTGACGATCACAAAGTAGTGAGTGGTAGTCAAAAAACTCTGTCATTTGTCTTGAGATTATTGTCTCAAGGATCTTACCAGTGATTGACAGGAGTGACACTGGTCTGTAGTTGCTGATTTCTGCTCTGCTCTTCTTTTTGTGAACAGGGACTACATTTGCCTCTTTCCATAGAGAGGGCCATTTACACTGTACTAGGCAGTGCTGAAAGATGCGAGTTAGAGGTGCTGCTAGCTGGTCTGCACATCTTCTCAACAATCTTGGGCTCAACTTGTCTGGGCCCACAGCCTTTTCTTGGTCAAGCTTCTACTGTTAAGTTTTCTTTGATTCATTCCTTCAATTCTTCACGTACCTCCCTCTCATTTTTTTTTCACTTTACCCCTTCCTTCTTAAGTTTTATTTCTTGATATCTTAATAAGCATCTTATTTTCAACCTGTTGTTCTGTCTCCCTTCTTGCCTAGCATAGTAATTCCCATTTCTTTTGGGCTCCGTTGTCTGTTTTCTCCCGTATTCCCTTTTCTGTATGTTTTCAATGTTCTTTTATGCTTCGCCATTTTACACTTCTATGCAAATTACAAGTTCTGTATTATCTAGCTTGTTAGATTTGTGTGTGTGTATGTGTCTGTGTGTGTACTTGCGCGGTCACGTATGTGTGGTTACAAGGGTCGAGACTTAGCTCCTGGTCCCGCCTCTCACCTTGCCGCTAGCCAGATTCACTACCTCCTAGCCTCGTGCCCTTATCGTACCTGCTTTTAGCATTTTGCATGTTATTGTATCTCCCAGGTACTTCTGTCCTTCGGTGTCGTTAGATTTAATTCTTCAGCATCTCCTCGTAGCTAATGCCACTGAGCTACGGAACTACTTTTGTTGCACTCCTCGACATTTTCTCCAGTGTCTTAACATGCTTTCTCAAGTGTGGGTTCCATGCTGGTGCTGCGTACTCCAAGATGATTCTGGCATATGTTGTAAAAAGGAGCATAGAATGACTATTTACTGAGATTTCTGAAGACCACTCTTAGATTTTCCAGGCGAGCATTTACTGCAGAGTTTAGTGAGGTGACGTGAATGTTTGTTAATTTACCAGACCATTATACTCTCCCATAGGTCATTTTCTTTGAGTGTGGTCTACAAACTCTGTCCCCCGAGTCTATACTCCATATCCAGTCTTCTTGTCCGTTCCTAAATCTTCATAACCTTGCATTTGTTGGGGTCGCACTCAAGCAACCACTTATCTAACCAATCTTTCAGTTTTCCCTGGTCCATTTGCAGCCTTTCGTCGTCCTCATCAGTTTGTGTTCTTCACATTAGACATATCATCAACAAAGAGTTCAGGAATACGTGTAGACTCAATAATTTTTGTATGTAATTCGGTATGCTACTAAAAAGAGATTTCTGCAGGTGTTAGTGTGGTGTGTGTGATGTGTGTGTGTTGTTAAGAATTGATGCTTCATAGGTGTGTGTTGTGTGTTGATGTGTGGTGTGTTAATGTGTGAGGTTGTTAGTCGTAGTGTTTTGTCGTGTCTAATTGTTACTGTGTTTGTGTGGGGTGTGTGTTTGTATGTGTGTCGTGTTTTGTGTCATGTTGTAGTTGTGTCGTGTGTATCGTTTGTGTTTGTCACATTAGATTAAGGTGTTGGTGTGTTGTGTGTGTGTGTGTGTATGTGTGTGTGTGTGTGTGTGTGTGTGTGTGTATGTGTGTGTGTTGTGTGATGTAGTTTGTGACTGTGTTGTGTGTGTGTGAGGTGTGTGTCGAGTCATGTGCTGTGTGTTGTCGTTGTGTGTGCTTGTATGAAGTGTGTGTGTATGAGTATGTTGTGTGTGTCAGTGGGTGTCGTTGTGTGTTGTATGTGTGTGTGTGTGTAATGTGGTGTTGTGTAGGTGTGTGTGTGTGTGTGTGTGTGTGTGTGTGTGTGTGTGTGTGTTGTGTGGTGTGTGTGTGTGTGTGTGTGTGTGTGTGTGTGTGTGACCTTTCCATCAACCGCTGATTGATTAAGATTTGATCTGGTGAAGCCCAGAAATAGAAAATATTGACCAGTTTCTCTGATGCTGTGTCGTCTTAAACTTCAAACACACACACATACAACACACACACACACAACACACACACACACACACACACACACACACACACACACACACACACAACACACACACCCACACACACACACACATACACACACACACACACACACACACACACACACTCACACACACACACACACACTACACACACACACACACACACACACACACACACACAACACACACACATCACACACACACACAACACACACACACACACACACACACTACACACACCCACACACACACACACACACACATACACACACACATGCACACACACACACATACACACACACACACATACAACACACACACACACACACACACACACACACACACACACACACACACACACACACACACACATACACACACACACAGACACACACACATTCACAGCTGACACAGTTGCAAGAATAGATGCAATAGTGTTCTGGAGAACAGTGAACACTGATGATAATGAACACCGATGTTTGTGAATATTGATGTTTTTGAACACTGGTATTACTGGACAATGATATTTGTGATCACCAGTGCTTCTGAACACTGGTATTTTTGAACACCGAGTGAACAAGACAGAACAAAACATTGATGAACAACGAGCACTCATAACGTTAATGAACAAGAGTGAACAAGGTGTTGATGAACAACAAGTGAACAAGATGTTAATGAGACAACATGTTAATAATGCATTGAACAACGAGTGAACAAGACGCTGATGAACGAGTGAACTATACGTTGATGGATAAAAACTGAGCAAGACAATGTTGAACGATTAGTGAACAAGATATTGATCAACAATGAATCGAGATGTTCATGAACAACGAGTGATTAACATCAAGCGGATAACACCTTGATGAACAAAAAGTGAACAAAATGTTGATGGCCAAACGTGAACAGAAATATTGATAAGAACCCATGGACGGCAACACTGATGAACCAGCTAAAAGAACACTGATGAACAAGTGAACAGAAATACTCATGAACAAGTGAACAGAAACAATGATGAACAAGTGAATAGGAACACTGACGAACAAATCAACAGAAACATTGACGTATTCATGTGAACAGAATCATTGAAGAACAACAGTTCAAAATGAAACATGAACGATGAACAAGTGAACAGAAACGTTGATAAACAAGGCAGAGAACAGAAACACCGATGAACAAACAACTGAACAAAAATACCGATGGCAGCTCAGCAACATAAACTTAAATTAAATACTGACAGAACCCACGGAAGACAGGGACTCAAGAGCTGTAGCTCGACTCATTTAGACTCACCTGTGTAGTAAATACGAAGCAAAAACCTCATCGTGCTTATATATGATTACTAGACGCCTTGAAATCCAATAAATGAAGAATTTTCACGTCTTCAAATCCATTATGAGACGATCTGAACGTCACGAAGTTCATTATTTCATGATCTAGACCTCTTATGTCCTTTATGTGATAATCTAGGTGTTGTATTGCCCATTATGTGATGATCTAGACATCTTGAAGTCAATTATGTGATGATCTAGACGTCTGTGAAGTCAATTATGTGATGATCTAGACCGTCTTATGAGTATCTGGTTTATGTATGATCTAGATGTCTTGAAGTCAATTATGTCGATGTTGATTTTAGACTATACTTGAAGTCTATTATGTGATGATCTAGACGTCTTGAAGTTGATTATGTGATGATCTGAATGTCTTGAAGTCAATTATATGATGATCTATGCTGTCTTGAACTTAATTATGTGATAGAATCTTAACTTTTCGAATGTTTTCAATTATGTTAGATTTAGACGTTTATGAATTTAATATGTGATGAACTAGACGTCTTGAAGTTCAATTATGTGATGATCTATGCGTCTTTCGACTTAATTGTGATGATCTGAAGTCCTTTGAATGGTCACATATGGATCTCTCCAGATCCCTCTGGATCTTTTAGACTCTAGAAAGAATTAATAATTTATTATTTTACTATTTAGATGATCTAGACGTCTTGAAGTCAATTATGCGATGATCTAGACGTCTTGAGGTTAATTATGTGATGATCTAGACATCTTGAAGTTAATTATGTGATGAGCTAAAGGTCTTGAGCTTAATTATGTGACGATCTAGACGTCTTGAAGTTAATTATGTGATGATCTAGACGTCTTGAAGTTAATTATGTGATGATCTAGACGTCTTGAAGTTAATTATGTGATGATCTAGACGTCTTGAAGTTAATTATGTGATGATCTAGACATCTGGAAGTTAATTATGTGATGATCTAGACGTCCTTGAAGTTACATTGATGTTGGTATTGACTAGACGTCTTCTGAGTAAGAATTTATGAAAACTAATTAAAACCATTAAAAAAACAAGTTTTGTGGAATAAATTCAAATTGGAATTGAAGATCAAAATAGCGTTAACATATATGAAAATTTCTTGAGGTTAATGTGGAAACCAAATTTCTTATAAGCGAAATTTGCTTAGCACATTCTGGCGTTTTTCATAATTACTTCAGCTATTTTATTCTTCGCTCACAATTTGAATTTATAACACAACACTCCCCCCCCTTACCTTTTTTTATATATTTTTTCTAAAATTCATACATAGGTAAACAGCTGCGTCACTTATTATGTTTTCCAGAGCCAAATATTTACTGTCAACAGAAGTGTTCTTCATTTCTGAATAACGTTCACTAAGAACAGCAGGTTCTCCCGGAGAGAACAGTTCTTACCTGGGTAATGAAGAACTCTCGGTAGATTCTTTATTCATCTTCTCTTTACTTGTACTTATGTTAATTTGATGTTTATCCGATGTTATGCTTAGATCTGGCGCTTTGTAACTGACTTTCCTGTGAGTGTGTTCAGTGTCTGATGATGGATGACTTACCCGCGAAACTCATCGTTAAGTAAATGATGTTTTAATTTGTATTGGTGGTTGTTATCTTCTCTGTAAGAGTTACATACACACAAACACATGTGCGGGGCCAGGAGCTCGGACTCGACCCCTGAAACCTCAACTAGGTGAGTACGCATGCACACACACACACACACACACACACACACATATATATATATACACACACACACACACACACACACACACACACACACACACACATACAACACACACAACACACACACACAACACACACACACACACACACACACACACATACACACACACACACAAACACACACACACACACACACATACACACACACACACACACACACACACACACACACACACAATACGGGCACCTGGCAAACCTACGGATAGCGTTCCGATTCCTCAGTAAGGAGTCGTTCAAGACTCTGTATACCATTCACGTCAGGCCCATACTGGAGTATGCAGCACCAGTTTGGAACCCACACTAGCCAAGCACGTCAAGAAATTAGAGAAAGTGAAAAGGTTTGCAACTTGACTAGTCCCAGAGCTACGGGGATTGTCCTACGAAGAAAGGTTGAGGGAAATCGGCCTGACGACACTGCAAGGGTTCGGCTGGAATCTAAAAGTGATTTAGGGGAGGGGGAAAATAATTTTTTGGCGGGTGTTTCTAAAAAATAAAAAATATGGGGCGGGGAAACCAAACCCCCCTTTAAAAAAATATGAAAAAATAAAAACAAACCACCAACCACAAAAAATAAAAAATGATTAAAAATGGTTCCAAACCCCCAAAACAAATGAAACCCTAAACAGAACCAATACAATGAGAATATTGAAATTCCTGGCCGCTTCGTGATTTCTCACATTATTAAAAAATAGAAAATTAAGCACAAAATTTAAGACAATGACTCAACATGACCTACACATGACCTCACACTTGACCTCACACATGAACTCAAACATGACCTCACAATGACCTCACACATGACCACACATGCCCTCAACATGACCTAAACCCCATGACTTACCATGACCTCACACATGCCCTTTACCCCCATGACCTCACACATGACCTCACACATGACCTCACCTGACCTCACACATGACCTCACACATGACCTCACCCCATGACCTCACACATGACCTCACACATGCCCCTCACACATGACCTCACACATGACCTCACCCATGACCTCACAACATGACCTCACACATGACCTCACACATGACCTCCACTGACCTCACACATGACCTCACCATGACCTCACACATGCCCTCACACATAAACCCAACATGACCTCACACATGACCTCACACATGACCTCACACTTTGACCTCACACTTTGACCTCACCATGACCTCACACATGACCTCAAAACATGACCTCCACACATGACCTCACACATGACCTCACACATGCCTCATACATGACCTCACACTGCCCTCACACAGGGCCCTCACACATGACCTCACACATGACTCACACATTGGACCTCACACATGACCTCACAATGACCTCACACATGACCTCCCACATGACTCACACATGACCTAATACATGACCTCACACATGACTCACACATGACCTCACACATGACCTCACACATGTCCATCCACCATGACCTCACCATGACCTCAACTATCCCCATGACCTCATACATGACCTCACACATAAATACCTGCCCCACCAGGGACCTCACACATGACCTCACACATGACCCAGATACACAATTTGACCTCAAACATGACCTCACACTGACCTCACACATGACCTCATACATGACCTCACACATGACATCCCCATGCCCTCACACATGACCTCAAACATGACCTCACACATGACTCCATGAACCTCACACATGACCTCCCCTGACCTCACACATGACCTCACTTTTACCTCACACATGACCTCACACATGACCTCACACTTTGACCTACACATGACCTACACATTGACCTCACACATGACCTCAAAATGACCCACACATGACTCCACATGACCTCACACATGACCTCCACATACCCATGACCTCACCATGACCTCACACATGACCTCACACATGACCTCACACATGACCTCACACATGACCTCACACATGACCTCACACATGACCTCACACATGACCTCAAAACATGACTTCATCCATGACATCACCCATGACCTCACCATGACCTCACACTGGACCTCACACATGACCTCACACATGACTCACACATGACCTAAAACACATGACCTCACACATGACCTCACACATGACCTCACACATGACCTCACACATGACCTCACACATGCCCTTCACCATGCCCTCCCCACATGACCTCACACATGACTTCACCATGAACCCAACTGACTCACACATGACCTACCTGACCTCACAATGACTCACACATGACCTCACACATGACCTCACACATGACCTCACACATGACCTCACACATGACCTAAACCCTGACCTCAACACATGACTCAACATGACCCCACACAAGACCTCACACAGGGGACATCACCATGACTCAACATGACCCTAAACACATGACCTCACACTTGACCTCACACATGCCCCTCACCCATGACTCCCCACATGACCCCCACACATGACCTCCCCCATGACCTCCCACATGACCTCACCCCTGACCTCACACATGACCTCACACTGACCTCACCTTTGACCTCACAATGACCTCACAATGACCTCACACATGACCTCACACATAAACTACACATGACCTCACACATGACCTCACACATGACCTCACCATGACCCAACTTGACCTCACATAAACCTCACACATGACCTCACCATGCCTACACATGACCTCACACATGACCTCACACATGACCTCACACATGACCTCACACAGGGACCTCACACATGACTTCCCACATGACTCACACATGACCTCACACATGACCTCACACATGCCCTCACACATGACCTCACACATGACCTCCCCAATGATTTCAAAATGACCTCACACATGACCTCACACATGACCTCACCATGCCTCACCATGACCTCACACATGACCTCACACTTGACCTCCCACATGACCTCACCCATGACCTCACACTTGACCTACATGACCTCACCATGACCTCACACTGACCTCACATCCCTCACCATGACCTCACACATGACCTCACACTTGACCTCACACATGACCTCACACATGACCTCACACATGACCTCACTGCCCTCACCTGACCTCACACATGACCTCACACATGCCCTCACACATGACCCCCACACATGACTTCATCCATGACATCACCCATGACCTCACCAGGGACCTCACACATGACCTAACACATGACCTCACACATGACCCTCCCCACATGACCTCACACATGAACCTCACACATGACCTCACACATGACCTCCACATGACCTCACACATGACTTCATCCAGGGACATCACCCATGACCCCCACACTGACTTCCCCATGACCTCACACAGGGACCTCACACTTGACCTCACACATGACCTCACACATGACCTCACACTGACTCACACATGACCTCAAAACATTGACCTCACACTTTGACCTCACACATGCCCTCTACACATGACCTCACACATGGACCCCACACATGACCTCACACATGACCTCACACATGCCCTCCACATGCCTCACACATGACCTCCAACATGCCCTCAAAACATGACCTCACCCATGACCTCACACATGACCTCACACATTGACCTCACACATGACCTCACACATGACCTACACATGACCTCACACATGACCTTTTCACATGACCTCACACATGACCTCACCATAAACCTCACACATGACCTCACACATGCCCTCACACCATGGACCTCACACAGGGCCCTCACCACATGACCCTCACACATGACCTCCACATGACCTCACACATGACCTCAACAGGGACCTAACACAGGGACCTCACACTTTGACCTACACATGACCTCACCCAGAACCTCACACATGACCTCAACATGGACTCACACTTGACCTCCACATGACCTCACACATGACCTCACACATGACTACACATGCCCTCACACATGACCTCACACATGACCTCCCCACATGACCTCACACATGACCTCCACATGACCTCACACTTTGACCTCACACATGCCCCTCACACAGGGACCTCCACCAATGACCTCAAAATGACCTCCACATGACCTCACACATGACTCACACATGACCTCACACAGCCCTTCCACATGACCTCACACATGACCTCACACATGACCTCACCATGACCTCACACATGACCTCACACATGACCTCACACATGAACCTCACACCATGACCTCACACATGACCTCACACATGACCTACCACATGACTTCACACATGACCTCACACATGACCCACACATGACCTCACACATGACCTCACACATGACCTCACACATGACCTCACACATGACTAAACATGACCTCACACTTGACTTCACACATGCCCTCACACATGACCTCACACATGACCTCACACATGACCTACACATGACCTCACCCATGCCCTCCACACTGACCTCACACATGACCTCACCATGACCTCACACATGACCTCACCAGACCTACACAAGACCTCCAATGACCTCACACATGACCTCACACATGACCTCACACATGACCTCACACATGACCTCAAAACATGACCTCACACATGACTTCACACAGGGACCTCACACATGACCTCACACATTGAACCTCACACATGATCTACACATGACCTCACACATGACCCACACATGCCCTCACACATGACCTCACACTGACCTCACACTTGACCTCACACAGGACCTCACACTTGACCTCCCCCATGACCTCACACTTGACTCACACATGACCTCACACATGACCTCACACATGACCTCACACAAGACCTCCAAATGACTTCACACAGGGACCTCACAATGCCTCACCACATGCCCTCACCCATGACCTCACAATGACCTTACACTTGACCTCACACATGACCTCACACATGACCTCCACATGGCCTACACATGCCTACAATGACTTCACCCCATGTCCTCACACATGACCTCACACATGCCCTCACACATGACCTCACACATGACCCCCACACATGACCTCACACATGACCTCAACATGACCTCACCACATGACCTCACTACTTGACCTCACACATGACCTCACCACATACTCAACCATGACCTCACCCATGACCTCACACATGACCTCACACATGACCTCACACATGACCTCACACATGACCTCACACATGACCTCCACAAAATGACCTTCACACATGACTTCACACATGACTCCACATGCCCCTCACACTGACCTCACAATGACCCCCAAACATGACCTCACACATGACTTCACAATGACCTCACACATGACCTCACCATGACCTCACACATGACCTCACACATGACCTCACACATGTAAGGTGATGGTTGTGTAAATTAGATATTGTATTTATTATTTTTATTTCACATGGCCGATTCCCCAAAGGCAGGGTGGCCCGAAAAGAAAACCTTTCACCATCTTCACTCCATCACTGTCTTGCCCGAAGGGTGCTTTACACTTTCAGTTTTTAAACTGCAACATTAAACCCCTCCTTCAGAGTGCAGGCATCTGTACTTCCCTCTCAGGACTCAAGTCGGCCTGCCGGTTTCCCTGAACCCCTTCATAAATGTTCTTTGCTCACACTCCAACGCTCGTAAGTATTTAAAACATTTTTTTTCTCCATTCACTCTATCAAAACGCTCACGCATGCCTGCTTCGAAGTCCCAAACCCTCGCACACAAAACCTCCTTTACCCCTCCCTCCAGCCTTTCCGAGGCCGACCCCTACCCCGCCTTCCTTCCACTCAGACTGATACACTCTTGAAGTAACTCTGTTTCGCTCCATTCTCTCCCATGTCCGAAACACCTCAACCCAAACCCTTCCTCAGCCTCTGGACACAGTTTTGGTATCCGGGACCTCCTTCCTAACTTCCAACTACGAATTCTCTGCATTATATTCACACCACACATTGCCCTCAGACATGACATCTCCACTGCCTCCAGCCTTCTCCTCGCTGCAATATTCATCACCCATGCTTCACACCCATATAAGAGTGTTGGTAAAACTATACTCTCATACATTCCCCTCATTGCCTCCGAGGTCAAAGCTCTTTGTCTCCACAGACTCCTAAGTGCACCACTCACCCTTTTCCCCTCATCAAAAGGTGTGAGGGTTTAAAACTGTTCCTGATATGTCACTCTTAATTTTTTTCTTGGCACGAAATTCACTACACTTACATGCTCTGCGTGTTGGATCACGTGTGTTGGAGGTCATGTGTGGGAGGTCATGTGTGGGAGGTCATGTGTGGGAGGTCATGTGTGTGAGGTCATGTGTGTGAGGTCATGTGTGGGAGGTCATGTGTGGGAGGTCATGTGTGGGAGGTCATGTGTGGGAGGTCATGTGTGGGAGGTCATGTGTGTTAGGTCATGTGTGTTAGGTCATGTGTGGGAGGTCATGTGTGGGAGTCATGTGTGGGAGGTTATGTGTGGGAGGTCATGTGTGGGAGGTTGTGTGGGAGGTCTTGTGGTGAGGTCATGTGTGTGAGGTCATGTGTGGGAGGTCATATGTGGGGGTCATGTGTGGGAGGTATGTGTGGGAAGGTTTATGTGTGGAGGTCATGTGTGGGAGGTTTTATGTGTGGGAGGTCATGTTGGGAGGTAATGGTGGGAGGTCATGTGTGGGAGGTATGTTTTGTGAGGTCATGTGTGTGAGGTCATGTGTGGGAGGTCATATGTGGGAGGTCATGTGTGGGAGGTCATGTTTGGGAGGTCATGTGTGGGGGTCATGTGTGGGAGGTCATTTTGTGCGGAGGGGGTCATGTGTGGGAGGTCATGTGTGGGAGGGGCCCTGTGTGGGAGGTCATGTGTGGGAGGTCATTTTGTGGGAGGTCATGTGTGGGGGGTCATGTGTGGAAGGTCATGTGTGGGAGGTCATGTGTGGGAGGTCATGTGTGGGGGTCATGTGTGTTAGGTCATGTGTGGGAGGTCATGTGTGGGAGGTCATGTGTGGGAGGTCATGTGTGGGAGGCCATGTGTGGGAGGTCATGTGTGGGAGGTCCATGTGTGGGAGGTCATGTGTGTGAGGTCATGTGTGGGAGGCCATGTGTGGGAGGTCATGTGTGGGAGGTCATGTGTGGGGGTATGTGTGGGAGGTCATTTTGTGGGAGGTCATGTGTGGGAGGTCATGTGTGGGAGGTCATGTGTGGGAGGTCATGTGTGGGAGGTCATGTGTGGAAGGTCATGGTGGGAGGTCAGTGTGGGAGGTCATGTGTGGGAGGTCATGTGTGGGAGGTCATGTGTGGGAGGTCATGTGTGGGAGGTCATGTGTGGGAGGTCATGTGTGGGGGTCATGTGTGGGAGGTCATGTGTGGAAAGGGATGTGCGGCAGGTCATGTGTGGGAGGGTCATGTGTGGGAGGTCATGTGTGGGGAGGTCATGTGTGGGAGGTCATGTGTGGGGAGGTCATGTGTGGAAGGTCATGTGTGGGAGGTCATGTGTGGGAGGTCATGTGTGGGAGGTCATGTGTGGGAGGTCATGTGTGGGAGGTTATGTGTGGGAGGTCATGTGTGGGAAAGGTCATGTGTTTGGGGGGTTTATGTGTGGGAGGTCATGTGTGGGAGGTCATGGTGGGAGGTCATGTGTGGGAGGTCATGTGTGGGAGGTCATGTGGTGGGAGGTCATGTGTGGGAGGTAATGTGTGAGAGGTCATGTGTGGGAGGTCATGTGTGGGAGGTCATGTGTGGAGGTCATGTGTGGGAGGTCATGTGTGGGAGGTCATGTGTGGGAGGTCATGTGTGGGAGGTCATGTGTGGGAGGTCATGTGTGGGAGGTCATGTGTGGGAGGTCATGTGTGGGAGGTCATGTGTGGGAGGTCATGTGTGGGAGGTCATGTGTGGGAGGTCATGTGTGGAAAGGTCATGTGTGGGAGGTCATGTGTGGGAGGTTTATGTGTGGGAGGTATGTGTGGGAGGTCATGTGTGGGAGGTCATATGTGGGAGGTCATGTGTGGGAGGTCATTGGGGGGAGGTCATGTGTGGGAGGTCATGTGTGGGAGGTCATGTGTGGGAGGTCATGTGTGGAGGTCATGTGTGGGGGTCATGTGTGGGAGGTAATGTGTGAGAGGTAAAGTGTGGGAGGTCATGTGTGGGAGGCTTATGTGTGGGAGGTCATTGTGGGAGGTCATGTGTGGGAGGCCATGTGTGGGAGGCATGTGTGTGAGGTTATGTGTGGGAGTGTGTGTGTGTGTGTGTGTGTGTGTGTGGTGTGTGTGTGTGTGTGTGTGTGTGTGTGTGTTTTGTGTGTGTGTGTGTGTGTTTGTGTTTGTGTTGTGTGTGTGTGTGTGTGTGTGTGTGTGTGTGGTTTTGTGTGTTTTGTTTTGTGTATGTGTTGTGTGTGTGTTCATTAGCAATAACAGAAGCACAAACAACAATACCAACAAAAGACTTACACAGAAAACAGCAGATGGTGGAGTTGGAGGGGGAGGAGGAGGGGAGAGGAGTAGAAGAAGGGAGGGGAAGGAGGAGGAGAGAGAAGGAGGGGAGGAAGAGGGGAAGAAGGAGGAAGAGGGAGTTAATTCACCAGCAGATACATTTAACCACCCCATCATCCCTCGCCTCCATCCCTGCACTCCTACCACCTCCTCTCCATCCTCTCCTTCCTCCTACCTTCTCTTTCTGAAACGAGGAAGAGAAGAGAGAAAGATAGAGAACTGTTAAAAAGGAGAGAGAGACAAAGAGGAGAGAGGGTAGAGAGAGGAGAGGAGAGGGGAGAGAGTGAGGAGATGTTATAGTATCGAGAAGAGGAGTGAGGAGGAGGTAAGAGTAGGGAGATAGATGTAAAGAGGAGAGTAAGGTAGGGAGATGTTCAAGAGTAGGAGTGAGGTAGGAGTGTTAAGTAGGCATAGCTTTAACAGAGGGAATTGTAAGGTGAGGAGTGTTAAGGTAGGGAGTGTTAAAGTAGAGAGTGTTAAGGTAGGGAGTGTTAAAGTAGGGAGTGTTAAGGAGGGAGTGTTAAGGTAGGGAGTGTTAAGGTAGGGAGTGTTAATAGGAAGGAAGTGTTAAGGTAGGGAGTGTTAAAGTAGGGAGTTTTTTAAGGTAGGGATGTTAAAGTAGGGAGTGTTAAGTAGGGAGTGTTAAGGTAGGGAGGGTTAAGGTAGGGAGTGTTAAAGTAGGGAGTGTTAAGGTAGGGAGTGTTAAAGTAGGGAGTGTTAAAGTAGGGAAGTGTTAAGGTAGGGAGTGTTAAAGTAGGGAGTGTTAAGGTAGGGAGTGTCAAAGTAGGGAGTGTTAAGGTAGGGAGTGTTAAAGTAGGGAGTGTTAAGGTAGGGAGTAGTTCAAAGTAGGAGTGTTAAGGTAGGAGTGTTAAAGTAGGGAGTGTCAAAGTAAGGGAGTGTTAAGGTAAGGGAGTGTCAAAGTAGGGAGTGTTAAGGTAGGGAGTGTTAAAGTAAGGAGTGTTAAGGTAGGGAGTGTTAAAGTAAGGGAGTGTTAAAGTAGGGAGTGTTAAAGTAGGGAGTGTCAAAGTAGGGAGTGTTAAAGTAGGGAGTTGTAAAGTAGGGAGTGTTAAGGTAGGGAGTGTTAAGGTAGGGAGTGTTAAGGTAGGGAGTGTTAAAGTAGGGAGTGTTAAGTAGGGAGTGTTAAGTAGGGAGTGTCAAAGTAGGGAGTGTTAAGGTAGGGAGTGTTAAGGAGGGAGTGTTAAGTAGGGAGTGTTAAGGTAGGGAGTGTTAAGGTAGGGAGTGTTAAAGGTAGGGAGTGTTAAAGTTAGGAGTGTAAGGTAGGGAGTGTTAAAGGTAGGGAGTGTTAAAGTAGGGAGTGTTAAGGTAGGAGTGTTTAAGGTAGGGAAGTGTTAAGGTAGGGAGTGAGTGTTAAGGAAGGGAGTGTTAAGTAGGGAAGTGTTAAGGTAGGGAGTGTAAGTAGGGGTGTTAAGGTAGGGAGTGTTAAAGTAGGGAGTGTTAAGTAGGGAGTGTTAAGGTAGGGAGTGTTAAGGTAGGGAGTGTTAAAGTAGGAGTGTTAAGGTAGGGGTGTTAGTAGGGAGTGTTAAGGTTAGGGAGTGTTAATGTAGGGAGTGTAGGTAGAGTTAAAGTAGGGAGTGTTAAGGTAGGGAGTGTTAAGGTAGGGAGTGTAAGGTAGGGAGTGTTTAAGTAGGGAGTGTTTAAAGTAGGGAGTGTAAGGTAGGGAGTGTTAAGGTAGGGAGTGTTAAAGTAGGGAGTGTTAAGGTAGGGAGTGTTAGGTAGGAGTGTTAAGGTAGGAGTGTTAAAGTAGGGAGTGTTTAAAGTAGGGGTGTTAAGTAGGGAGTGTTAAGGTAGGGAGTGTTAAGGTAGGGAGTGTTAAGGTATTGAGTGTTAAAGTAGGGAGTGTTAAGGTATTGAGTGTTAAGGTAGGAAGTGTTAAGGTAGGGAGTGTTAAAGTAGGGAGTGTTAAGGTATTGAGTGTTAAGGTAGGAAGTGTTATAAGGTAGGGAGTGTTAAAGTAGGGAGTGTTAAGGTATTGAGTGTTAAGGTAGGAAGTGTTAAGGTAGGGAGTGTTAAAGTAGGGAGTGTTAAGGTATTGAGTGTTAGGTAGGAAGTGTTTAAGGTAGGGGTGTTTAAAGTAGGGAGTGCTAAGGTAGGGAGTGTTAAAGTAGGGAGTGTTAAAGTAGGGAGTGTTAAAGTAGGGAGGTGTTAAAGTAGGGAGTGTTAAAGTAGGGAGTGTTAAGATAGGGAGTGTTAAGGTAGGGAGTGTTTAAAGTAGGGAGTGCTAAGGTAGGGAGTGTTAAGGTAGGGAGTGTTAAAGTAGGGAGTGTTAAAGTAGGGATGTGTTAAGGTAGGGAGTGTTAAGGTAGGGAGTGTTAAAGTAGGGAGTGCTAAGGTAGGAGTGTTAAGGTAGGGAGTGTTAAAGTAGGGAGTGTTAAGTAGGGAGTGTTTAAGGTTAGGGAGTGTTAAGGTAGGGAGTGTTAAAGTAGGGAGTGCTAAGGTAGGGAGTGTTAAGGTAGGGAGTGTTAAGGTAGGGAGTGTTAAAGTAGGGAGTGTTAAAGTAGGGAGATTGCTAAGGTAGGGAGTGTTAAGGTAGGGAGTGTTAAGGTAGGGAGTGTTAAAGTAGGGAGTGTTAAGGTAGGGAGTGTTAAAGTAGGGAGTGTTAAGGTAGGGAGTGTTAAAGTAGGGAGTGTTAAAGTAGGGAGTGTTAAGGTAGGGAGTGTTAAAGTATGGAGTGTTAAGGTAGGGAGTGTTAAAGTAGGGAGTGTTAAGGTAGGGAGTGTTAAGGTAGGGAGTGCTAAGGTAGGGAGTGTTAAAGTAGGGAGCGTTAAGGTAGGGAGTGTTAAAGTAGGGAGTGTTAAGGTAGGGAGTGTTAAGGTAGGGAGTGTTAAGGAAGGAAGTGTTAAGGTAGGGAGTGCTAAGGTAGGAGTGTTAAGGTAGGGAGTGTTAAGGTAGGGAGTGTTAAGGTAGGGAGTGTTAAGGTAGGGAGTGTTAAGGTAGGGAGTGTTAAGGTAGGTAGTGTTAAGGTAGGGAGTGTTAAAGTAGGGAGTGTTAAGGTAGGAAGTGTTAAGGTAGGGAGTGTTAAGGTAGGGAGTGTTAAAGTAGGGAGTGCTAAGGTAGGGAGTGTTAAGGTAGGGAGTGTTAAGGTAGGGAGTGTTAAGGTAGGAAGTGTTCAGGTAGGGAGTGTTAAGGTAGGGAGTGTTAAAGTAGGGAGTGCTAAGGTAGGGAGTGTTAAGGTAGGGAGTGTTAAGGTAGGGAGTGTTAAGGTAGGGAGTGTTAAGGTAGGGAGTGTTAAAGTAGGGAGTGCTAAGGTAGGGAGTGTTAAGGTAGGGAGTGTTAAGGTAGGAAGTGTTCAGGTAGGGAGTGTTAAGGTAGGGAGTGTTAAAGTAGGGAGTGCTAAGGTAGGGAGTGTTAAGGTAGGGAGTGTTAAGGTAGGAAGTGTTTCAGGTAGGGAGTGTTAAGGTAGGGAGTGTTAAGGTAGGGAGTGTTAAGGTAGGGAGTGTTAAGGTAGGGAGTGTTAAGGTAGGGAGTGTTAAGGTAGGGAGTGTTAAGGTAGGGAGTGTTTAAAGTAGGGAGTGTTAAGGTAGGAAGTGTTAAGGTAGGGAGTGTTAAGGTAGGGAGTGTTAAAGTAGGGAGTGCTAAGGTAGGGAGTGTTAAGGTAGGGAGTGTTAAGGTAGGGAGTGTTAAGGTAGGAAGTGTTCAGGTAGGGAGTGTTAAGGTAGGGGAGTGTTAAAGTAGGGAGTGCTAAGGTAGGGAGTGTTAAGGTAGGGAGTGTTAAGGTAGGGAGTGTTAAGGTAGGGAGTGTTAAGGTAGGGAGTGTTAAGGTAGGGAGTGCTAAGATAGGGAGTGTTAAGGTAGGGAGTGTTAAGGTAGGAAGTGTTCAGGTAGGGAGTGTTAAGGTAGGGAGTGTTAAAGTAGGGAGTGCTAAGGTAGGGAGTGTTAAGGTAGGGAGTGTTAAGGTAGGAAGTGTTCAGGTAGGGAGTGTTAAGGTAGGGAGTGTTAAGGTAGGGAGTGTTAAGGTAGGGAGTGTTAAGGTAGGGAGTGTTAAGGTAGGGAGTGTTAAGGTAGGGAGTGTTAAGGTAGGGAGTGTTAAAGTAGGGAGTGTTAAGGTAGGAAGTGTTAAAGTAGGGAGTGTTAAAGTAGGGAGTTTAAGGTAGGGGGTGTTAAGGTAGGGAGTGTTAAGGTAGGGAGTGTTAAAGTAGGGAGTGTTAAGGTAGGAGTGTTAAGTAGGGAGTGTTAAAGTAGGAAGCGTTAAGGTAGGAAGTGTTAAGGTAGGGAGTGTTAAGGTAGGGAGTGGTTAAGGTAGGGAGTGTTAAGGTAGGGAGTGTTAAGGTAGAGAGTGTTTAAGTAGGAAGTGTTAAGGTAGGAAGTGTTAAGGTAGGGAGTGTTAAGGAAGGAAGTGTTAAGGTAGGGAGTGTTAAGGTAGGGAGTGTTAAGGAAGGAAGTGTTAAGGTAGAGAGTGTTAAGGTAGGGAGTGTTAAGTTACTGAGTTTTAAGGTAGGGAGTGTTAGGGTAGGAACTGTTAAGGTAGGGAGTGTTGTGGATGGGAAGTGTTAAGGCAGGGAGTGTTAAGGTATTTCTGGAGTAAACCTGGAGATGGTTTCAGGGGTCAACGCCCCAGCTGCCCAGTCCGTGACCAGGCCTCATGTTGGATCAGGGCCTGATCAACCAGGCTGTGACTCCTGGCCGCACGTAAACCGACTTACGAACCACAGCCCGGCTGGTCAGGTACTGACAGTCAAGGGTCTATTGGTAATCCCCCTTATGTATGCTGGGAGACAGTTGAACATTCTTAGGCCCCTGACTCTTAGTGTACTCGTGGAGCCCCTGCTCTTCACTGGGGGAATGTTGCATCTCCTGCTGAGTCTATTGCTTTCGCAAGGAGTGATTTTTCGTGTGCAAATTTGGTACTAATCACTCTAGGACTTTCCAAGTGTATATTGTCATGTATCTTTCTTGTCTGCCTTCCAGGGAATACAAATCGAGAGAGTTCAACAGTTCCCAGTAATTTAGGTGCTTTATCGTATTCATATGTGCCGTGAAGGCTCTCTGTACATTCTCCAGGTCAGCAATTTCTCCTGCCTTGAAATGGGCGTTAGTGTACAGCAGTATTCTAGCCTAGAGAGAACAAGTGAGTTGAAGAATGTTCTCATTATCGATCCTATCATTTGTCTAGCAGATGTGGTAGATACGTTGTTGTGATCTTTGAAAGTGAGATCTTCTGGCATTGTCACTCCCAGGTCCTTCACATTAGTTTCTCGCTCTATTGTGTGGTTGGAATTTGTTTTATATTCCGATACAGTTTCAATTTCCTCTAACTTTCCATATAGGAGTAATTGAAATTTCTCTTTATTGAACTTCAAATTGTTTTCTGCGGCCCATGTAAAGATTTGGTTGATGTCCACTTGGAGTCTTGCAGTGTCTTCGGTGGGTGACACTGTCATGCAAATTCGGGTGTCATCCGCAAAGGAAGACATGGTGCTGTAGCTTACGTCTCTGTCAGGATGGGAGAGAGTACTGTGCCTTGTGGAAAGAGCTTTTAACTGTAGCCGCCTCAGCCTCTGTTTACCATTTCTCTTACTCCTTGTGTGTTTTTTTTTTGTTAGAAGCTATAGATTCATCTACCAACTTTTCCTGTTATTCTTTTATCACGCATTTTGTGCGCTATTACACCATGGTCGTACTTGTCGAAGGCTTTCGCAAAGTCTGTGTATATTACATCTGCATTTTGTTCATCATCTAGAGCATCCAGGATCTTGTCATAATGGTCCAGTGGTTGGGACAGGCAGGAGCAACCTGTTTTAAACCCATGTTGCTATGGGTTGTGTAACTGATAGGTATCTAGGTGGTTGGCAGTCTTGCTACTTAGAACTCTTTCAAAGATTTGTATGATATGGGACGCTAGAGTTATTGGTCTGTAGTTTTTTGTGGAGTGGGGCTATATCTGTTGTTTTCAGTGATTGTGGGATGATCCCTGTCTCCATGCTCCCTCTTCATAGAATGCTAAAGGCACGTGACAGGGGCTTCTTGCAGTTCTTGATGAACACAGAGTTCCACGAATCCGGGCCTGGGGCAGAGTGTATGGGTATATCACTACTGTCTTTTCGAAGTCTTGTGGTGTTAGGATAATATCAGAGATTTCTGAACTGACAGAATTTTGAGTCTCGGTTATAAAAAATTCGTTTAGATTGTCGACCCTTAGTCTGGTTAACGGCTCGCTAAACACTGAGTCATATTGGGATTTTAGTATCTCACTCATCTTCTTTGCTGTCATCCGTGTAGGTCTCATCTCGTCTAAGCAGGGGTCCAGTACTGGATGTTATTCTCGTCTTAGATTTGGTCATAAGAAAAAAGTATTTTTGCTTTGTTCAGTTTCATTTATTTCTTTAAATTCTCCTGAGATTCTTGTCTCCTTTAAGATTCATTAAGTTTAAGTTCGATATTTGCTATTTTTCTGACCAGTGCTTCACTTCGCATTTCGCCTGTATAGGAAGTGTCTCTCTGTTTCTAGTTTACATCTTCTCTTTCTTTTTCCTAATGGAATGTACCTTGAGCAGACCTCGAGTGCCACAGAGTTAATTCGGATCCGTATTGTTTAGGATACTTTCCTAGCTTTTACCATTTAGGACATGGTTGACTTGTTCCCATTTTATGTTTTTCTTATAGACGTTGAATTTGGTGAAAGCACCCTCACAACTGATAACATTTTGCTGGTCAGGAGCCCTGTGTATACATGTCTGTACCTCTATTATGTTGTGATCTGAGTGTATTGTCTTTGATACGGTTATATTCCGCATCAGATCATCATTGTCAGTGAAGATGAAGTCCCGTGTATTTTCTTGTCTTGTTGACTCTATGACTTGCCGGTTTAAGGTGAATTTGGTGCAGAGATTTAATAGTTCGTGTGTGAGTAAATTTTCATCTGAGCTGCTTCCCAGGGTTATCTCAGCTAAAATATCATTTGCTACAGTCCTCCGTCTTAGGTTTCTCAAGTTGAAATCTCCCAGTACCAAGATGTTTGGGGCAGGAGTTGGGAGATTTTTCTGACAGTGGCGAATTTTCAAAAGTTGTTCATGGAATAGTTGAGAAGTTGCATTCGGAGGCTTATATACAATCACAATGACCAGGTTTTAGTTTTCGATCTTTACTGCCAAACCCTCAACTACATTTGAGGTGCTTAGTAGTTCTGAGCAAATGAGCGACTCTGTGACGTAGAGGCCAACCCCCCTTGTTGCCTGTTTAGTCTGTCGCATCTCAATAGGTTATAACCTGGGATCCATATTTCCATCTCAAAATTATCCATTATGTGGGTTTCTGTGAAAGGTGCAAACACTGCGTTTGACTCCATGAGCAGCCCCTTGATCTAAGGTATTTTGTAGTAGGCTGAAGGCATTAGACTTTATATGTTTGTAAAGATAAATGTCGTTATATTGACGGAATATACAGGGGGGAATTGTTTGCTGGCATTAATATCTGTTGTTCTGGGGTGGAGGCCGATGTGTGCCTCTCCACTTCAGAAGTGTTTTCAGTTGGTGAAAGATTTCTGTCATTTCGTGAGAGTTTTTTTTTCCTTCCTGGTACTAAAAACATCCCTACCTCCAAGGCGGGAGTGTTAAGATAGGGAGAGTTAAAGTGGGTAGAAATGTTGTGCGGAGTGTGGTGGTAGGGTGTGTTGTGGAGGGGAGTGTTGTGCTAGGGAGTGATGAGAAGTGGAGTGGTGTGGCGGGGAGTATTGTGGTGGGGAGCGTTGTGGTGGGGAGTGTTGAGTTGGGGAGTGTTGTGGTGGGGAGTGTTTTGCTGGAGAGTGATAAGAAGTGGAGTGGTGTGGTGGGGAGTATTGTGGTGGGGAGCGTTGTGGTGGAGAGTGTTGAGGTGGGGAGTGTTGTGGTGGGGAGTGTTGTGGTGGGGAGTGTTGTGGTGGGGAGTGTTGTGCTGGGGAGTGATAAGAAGTGGAGTGGTGTGACTTGGAGTATTGCTGTGGGAAGCGTTGTTGTGGGGAGAGTTGAGGTGGGGAGTGTTGTGGTGGGGAGTGTTGTGGTGGGGAGTGTTTTGCTGGGGAGTGATAAGAAGTGGAGTGGTGTGACTTGGAGTATTGCTGTGGGAAGCGTTGTTGTGGGGAGAGTTGAGGTGGGGAGTGTTGTGGTGGGGAGTGTTGTGGTGGGGAGTGTTTTGCTGGGGAGTGATAAGAAGTGGAGTGGTGTGGTGGGGAGTATTGTGGTGGGGAGCGTTGTGGTAAGGGAGTTGAGGTGGGGAGTGTTGTGGTGGGGAGTGTTGAGGTAGGGAGTGTTTGTGGTGGGGAGTGTCTGTGGTGGGGAATAATAAGGAGGGGAGTGGTGTAGTGGGGAGAGTTATGGTGGGGAATTTTGTGTTGGAGAGTGTTATGGTGGGGAGTGTTGAGCTGGGGAGTGATAAGGAAGGAAGGGGAGTGGTGGGAAGTGTTGTGGTTGGGAGT
>NC_069461.1:20101098-20108598 GCF_026875155.1 Cherax quadricarinatus
GTGGTGGAGTTTGTGGTATGTTGTGGTGGGATGTTGTTGGTGGGAGTGTTTGTGGTTGGGGAGTGTTTTGGGAGTTTGTGTGGGGGAGTTTTGGGTTGGAGGTGGGGGAGTGTTGTGTGGGGAGTGTTTTGGTGGGGATGTTTTGGGGTGGGAGTGTTGTGGTGGTAGTGTTGGTGGGATTTGTAGTGGTGGGAGTTTGTGGTTGGGATGTTTGGTGGGGATTGTTGTGGTGGGATTGTTGGGGGATGGTTGGTGGATGTTGTGGTGGGGAAGTGTTGTGGGTGGGGATGTTGTGTGGGGAGTGTTGTGGGTGGGAGTGTTTTGTGTGGGAAGTGTTGTGGTGGGATGTTTGGGGGGATTTGTTGGGTGGGGAAGTTTGTTTGGGGAGTTTTTGTGGGGGTGGTTTTGTGGGGGGAGTGTTTGTGGTGGGAGTGTTGTGGTGGGGAGTGTTTTTGGTGGGGATGTTGTGGTGGGAGTGTTGTGTGGGAGTGTTGTGTGGGATGTTGTGGGGATTGTTGTGTGAGGGATGTTTGTGTGGGAGTGTTGTGGTGGGATGTTGTGTGGGATGTTTGTGGGGAGTTTGTGTGGAAGTTTGGGGTGGGATGTTGTGGTGGGAGTGTTGGGGTTTGGATGTTGGGTGGAGTGTTTTTTGTGGGAGTGTTTGTGGTGGGATGTTTTTGTGGGATGTTGTGTGGGGTGTGTTGTGGTGGGGAGTGTTTTGTGTGGGAGTGTTTGTGGTGGGAGTGTTTGTGGTGGGATTTTTTGTTGGTGGGAGTGTTTTTGGGTGGGGATTTGTTGTGGGGAGTGTTGTGTGGGGATTTGTATTTGTGGTGGGGATTGTTTGGTGGGGATTTGTTGGGAGGTTTGGTGGGGAGTGTTTTGTGGGGAGTGTTTGTATGGAGTGTTGTGGTTATGTTGTGGTGATGTTGTAGTGGGGATGTTGTGTGGGGATGTTTTGGTGGGGTGTTTTTAAGTGTTTGGAGTGTTTGTGGTGGGGAGTTTGTGGTGGGAGTGTTGGTGGGGAGTTGTTGTGGGGATTGTTTAGTATGGATTTTGTGGTGGATGTTGTGTGGGAGTGTTGTTTTGGGAAAGTGTTTGTGGTGGGGATTTGTGGTGGGAGTTGTTGGGGGAAGTGATTTGTGGGGAGTGTTGTGGTGGGATGTTGTGGTGGGATTTGTATGGGGATGTTTGTGGGATGTTGTGGTGGGAGTTTTTTGTGTGGGGATTGTATGTGGTGGGATGTTTGGTGGAGTTTTTGTGGATTATTGTTTGGTGGGATTTTTTGGATTTTGTTGGTGGATTTGTTGGGGAGTGTTGTTGTGGGATTGTTGTGGTGGGGATGTTGTGTGGGAATTTGTTGGGGAGTGTTTTGGGGAGTGTTGTGTGGGATTGTTGGTTGTTTGGGTGGGAGTGTTTGGGGAAAATGTTTGGAGTGTAGTTGTGTGGGGATGTTTTGTGGTGGGGAGTGTTTGGTGGGGAGTGTTTTTTTGGTGGGATGTTTGTGTGGGAGTGTTTGGTGTGGGGGTTTGTTATTGTTTTTGGGGGTTTGTTGTGGTGTAGTTTGTGGATTTGGGGAGTTTGTGGGTGTGGGGAGTGTTTTGTTGTTGTTAGTGTTGGTGGAGTTTTGTGGTGGGATTTTATGGAGGTTTTGGTGGGATGTTTGTGGTGGGTGGAGGGGGATGGTGGGTATTGTTGTGGGGGGATGTTTTGAGTTTGGGATGTTTTGGTTGGGAGTGTTGTGTGGGGATTTATTTTGGATGTTGTGGTGGAGTGTTTTGGGATTTGTTGTAGTCAGAGTTGGAAAGTGATGTTGCTTATGTTTTCCTCCATCTTCTCCCCTCCTCCTCCCCTTTTTTTTTCCTGACTTCTCAATCCTCTTCTTAACCTTCCAACCCCCCAAAAGCTTCTTCACACCCATAAATGTACTCCACTCCACACTATATACTCCACTTCACTCCATCATGTATTCCGCTTCACACTCTGTACTCCACTCCATCCTGTCCACTACTTCATTTTATTCTACACTCCATCATGCACTCCATTCCATGTACTTTATTATGTACTCTATTCCATCATTTACTCCACTCCATTATGTACTCCACTTCATCATGTATTTCACTTCATTATGTACTCCATTCTATCGTGTACTCCACTCCATCGTGTATTCCACTCCATCATGTATTTCACTCTATCATGTACTTCACTCCATCGTGTACTCCACCGCATTATTTTCTCCACTCCTTTATTTACTCCACTTCATTGTGTACTGGGGTCTATCGTGTACCCCACTCCATCATGTACTCCACTCTATGATGTACTCCGTTTCACTCTGTCTTCAGCTCCATGGTCTGGAACGATATCGTTCCAGACCATGGAGTCGAACTCTTCTCCAGGCCCAGGGACTGACCACCTTAAATTCTTTTTCTCCGTGGTTGATGGAGTGATCATCTTCATTTCACTACTACACCTGCTGCCTCTTTATTTGACTGAAGAAGACTCCTGCGTAGGCAAATCGTTGTCGAATGGGTCTTACTACACGTCAACATCTCCACAAGCTTCCTCAACTCCCTCCCACCACCAAAAAATATTCCCCCACCATTTGCCCCCTTTTTCCTGTTTTTTAAGGGACCCCTTTCCAAACAAAACCCCACCCATAGTTTTTCCCATAACCCAAAAAATTTTACCTTGGGGGAAATTTTCCCGGGGGAACCCCCCTGGGGGGTAACCCACCTCCCTTTTTTAAATCTGTCAACCCATCCACTTTACTAGGCCAATTTTTTCTCCATCCTTTATTTACAAAAACAAAAAATTGTAAAGGGGTTATTTAATTAAAAAATTATTATTATAATTATTTTAATAATTGTTTAATAATTTAAAAAAATAATAATTTTGAATTTAAATTTTAATAATAATTAAATTCTTTTATTTAATAATAATAATTTAATTTAAAAATAAATTTCCTTTTAATTTAATGAAAAATCCTGGGGGGAAATGTTGTTTCAAGGGAAAAGGAACTTTAAACAAGGGGCCCCAAAGGGCCCCCCAAAAAACAGAGAGGGGTGACTTGGCGAAGGGGCCCCCCAAAAAAACCGGAAGGGGTTTGGAAACCAGGGGGACCGGGGGGGGGGGGAATTCCGGAAGTGGCCCCGGGGGGGGTCAAAGGCCCCCCGGGGGGGCCCGGAAAAAACCCCCTGGGGATTCAAAACAAAGGGGGGCCCAAAAGAAAGAGAGGGCCAACGGAAAGGGTTTGAATTACCGAGGGGGCCAAAGAAAAGAGAGGGGTAAAAAAAAAAATTTAAAAAAAAAATTAAAAAAAAAAATTAAAAAAAAAAATAAAAAAAAACCAATTTTTATTAAATTAAAAAAAATTAAAAAGAAAAATTTTCAAAAAAAAATAAAAATAGGAGGGAACCCCAAAGGGGGAAAGGGGCCCCCTTGGAAAAGGGGGGCAGAGAGGGCCCCAAAAAGGGGCGAGAGGGACTCAGAAGGGGCAGAGGGGGGCAGAAAAAACAAAAGGACCAGAAAAAAAAGGGGGGGGGGCCAGAAGAGACAAAAGGGGGAAATAACCCGGAAAAGGGGCAAGAAGGGATTAATAGCAGGGGGTAAAAAAGGGGGGCAGGAAGGGGCTCGGAAATAAAAAGGAAAAGGGGGATCGGAAGAGCAGGGAAAGGGGGAAACTGGAATAAAAAGAGTGGGGTGGGAAAAAAAAGGGGGAAAAAATTAAAAAGGCGGGGAAGCCCAAAAAAATTTTTAAAACCAAAAAACCCACCCAAAACCCCCCCCAAAATAACCCCAATCGATAACCCCCATTAAAAAACACCAAATTTAACCAAAAATAACCCCCAGAAAATCAAACCCCCAAACAAAATTAAAATTACAAATGATCCCCACCAATAAAAAAAAAATAAAAACCCCACCAAATAACCCCCAACCCCCACCATCCCCCCCCACCTTTCCCCAACCACCACCACCCCCAAAACCCCAACCACCACCCCCACCCAACCCCCAACCCACCCCCAAACCACCCCCACCAACCACCATCACCCACCATAAACCCCCCCACCCCCACCACCACCCCCAAAAACCACCCCCACCCCCCACCCCATCACCAACCCCCACCCCACCACCAACAACACCCCCAATCACCCCACCACCACCCACCCCCCCACCACCACCACCACCACCCCACCCCCCACCACCACCCCCAAATCACCACCACCACCACCACCCCCAACCACCTTAAACCACCCCCACCATCACCACCACCATCCCCAAACCAACCACCACCTTTAAAACCACCACCACCCCACCACCAAAAACCATCCCCACCACCATCACCACCACCCCCCAAACCACCACCCAAACCACCATCCCCGGCCCCCCCCACCATCACCACCACCCATCCCACCCCACCCCCAAACCACCCCACCACCACCACCACCACCACCACCACCATCACCCCCCCACCACCCCCCCCAAACCCCCACCCCCAAACCCCACCCCACCACCACCCCACCCCAAAAAACACCACCCCCCCCATCACACCCCCACCATAAAACCAAACCACCCCCCCCCTCACCACCCCCCCCCCCCCACCCCACCCCCCCCACCCCACCCCCCCCCCAACCCCCCCCCCCCAACACCCCCCAACCAAATTCCCCCACCACCCCCCCCAAACCCCCCCCCCCCACACCACCCCACCATCACCACCCCCCCCCCACCATCCCCCCCACCCCCAAACCACCACCCCCCCCAAACCACCCCCCACCACCCCCCACACCACCCCCCCCCACCCCCCAACCACCCCCCAAACACCACCACCACCCCCCACCACCAACCATCACCCCCCCCCACCATCACCACCCCACCTTTCACCCCCAAACCACCACCACCACCACCCCCCCTACCACCACCACCACCCCCAAACCCCCCACCCCCCACCACCCACCCCCCCACCACCACCACCACCCCACCACCACCATCACCACCCCCACCATCCCCACCCCCAAAAATCACCACCTTTAACCACCAAAACAACCCACCACCCCCAAACCCCCCACCCACCCCCACCAACCCCCAAACCCACCACCATCACCCCCACCCCCCCCACCACCCCCACCATCCCACCCCCCACCATCACCACCACCACCCAACCCCCAACCCCCACCAAATTCCAAACCCCCAAACCACCATCAACCCCCACCACCACCACCAAATCCCCAACCACCACCACCATCCCCCACCACCACCAAAAAACCCCCAAACCAAACCCAAAACCCCCCCCACCCAAAATCACCCCCAAACCACCACCACCACCCCCCCCATCACCCCCAAACCAAAAACCACCCACCCCCAAACCACCACCATTCACAACCCACCACCCACCATCACCCAAACCCCCCCAACCCCCCCCCTCCCCCCACCCCCCTCCCCACCCCCCAACCCCCCACCCCCCACCCCCCGCCCCCCCTTCCCCCCACCCCCCCTCAACCACCGCCCACCCTTTCCCCCCCCCACCCCTCCCCCCCACCCCACCTCAAAACCACCCCCCATCCCCACCCCCAAACCCCACCCCCCTCAACCAAACCCCCACCACCCATCACAACCCCCCCCCCCATCCCCCAAAAAACCCCCCCCCCAATCACCCCCCACCCCTCAAACTCCCCTTCCCCACCCCCCCCCCCCCCCACCCCCCCCTCCCCCCCCCTCCCCCCCCCCCTTCCCCCCACATTTTTTGGGAACCTAAAAAAAACCCCCCAAACAAGGGAAAAACCCAATCCTTTTTTTTAAACCCTTCTTTTCTTCTCCTTTCACTTCAACTTTTTCCCCTTCTCTTCCTTTTTCCTTTCTCCATCCTTCTCAATTTCCCTCCCTTCTCTTCCTCCTTCCCCTTAAGGCCTTTTTGGGGGAAAAACCTGTCAAAAGAAACCCCATATTTTTTAAGGGACAATCAGGGAAAATTGCCTTTTTTCTGTGGCCGGGTGCCTTTCTATTTGCCCAGTCCCGGGGCTAATGTCACATGCATGTCTTTTAAGAAAACATCCCTTCTACGGTGGACAGTGCCGTCTCCTTTTGGCAATTGTTGTCTCCTGTATAAGGGGCCTTCTACGTAAAAAGTTTTGTCTAATGGCCAAAAATCCCTTGTTACTGGTACACTGCCTTTTTCTGGGGGCGGGGCCTTTCTAATGGTACAGTCCTGTCTACGGGTTCAGGGCCTGCTTACAAACGGGGAACGCCCTTTTAACTGGGGTACAGTCCTGTTCACTGGGGAAATTTGTTGCATATTTGGAACAGTCCCTTCCCCCTTTGGCCACCAATTCCTTGGGCCTTAAAAAGGGAAAACAGGGGTTGTAAATGTTGGGGTTTGTCCCCTTGGTAAAAACCCCCCATTTTAAAACCAATCCCCTCCCCAAAAAAAACCCCCCCCCCCGGAACACCCCAAACCACACCACGGGCCCAAAACCACAATCCCAAACCCCAAAAACAGGGCCGGGGTTTTTTTACTGGGGTTTACACCCTTTTATTGGCCAAAATGGTTAGTGGACAGGCCAAAATTTATTTTGAAGAAAGACAAAAAAAAGGGGAAATTTGATGTAATAGTGTGGCGGGGGCCAGGGCACCACAACCCCCAAAACCCACAAAAAACAAAAACACACCACAAAACCAGGATATTAAACCCTTTAAGTGTTTTGTGGGGGCTGGCTTATTTACCCAAACAAAAAATTAATACGAAAATTTCTAAATCTTGGGAATGGGGTGCCGTAAACTAAAATGAAACAACTATCGAGATAAAAATTAAACGCTACAAGTTTCACCCTCCCAATTTGGGCTCCCATTGGGGCCCATTTTCCAAATTAGGTTTTTTTTTTTGTTAAAAATTGCAAAGATGGGGGAAACAAGCGAGAAGATGAAAACAATCACGGGGGGTTGGGATTAAAATGATAGCCAAGGCCTTTCGTTTGAAATAAAAGACATCATCAAAAACCCCCGCAATGCTCAGAAAAGGGGTCCAAGCAAATACTATCATAAAAGCACCCCTGTGATTTTTTTTTGGATTTTCCTTTGGTTTCCTCCCCCCCCCCCCCCTTTTTTTTTTTTCTGAAACTTTTTGAAAAGCTCCTGATGAGGTGTGTTGCAAAAACAAAAGGGCCTAAGCTATCATTCAAAAACCCTCCCCCCGGGGTTGTTTTTGCAAAGTTATATTTATTTATATCAATAAAAAAGGGTGAAACCCGGGGGGGGGGGGTTTTGGGGGGGGACGGGGGTTTTTCAAAAATTAAAAACCCCATGTTTAAATGCATTTTGAAAAGGGATGAAAAGCCTAAAAAACATTTCCCAAGGATTTAAAAATTTCTTGGAATCAATTTTTAAATACTGGGAATGAATTTCTGGTCGCTTCAAATTTTTTACCGTTGTTTTTTTGGTTTACGCCTTTGGTTGCAAAAATTAAAAAAGGGGTCAATTAAATTATTTGGAAATTTAAAGGGTTTTTCACTTAGT
>NC_069461.1:20118598-20131098 GCF_026875155.1 Cherax quadricarinatus
TGAAGTAGTGGAGGCAGGAACCATACGTAGTTTTAAGAAGAGGTATGATAAAGCTCAGGAAGCAGAGAGAGAGAGGACCTAGTAGCAATCTGTGAAGAGGCGGGGCCAGGAGCTGAGTCTAGACCCCTGCAACCACAATTAGGTGAGTACACACACACACACACACACACACACACACACACACACACACACACACACACATCTTCTATTATTCAGTTATCTAAGCTTCCACTCCATTTACAAAAAACGGTAAAATCGCATGGGTGGTTCTGCTCCATAAACAGTGGAGGCTCGGTCCTCCGTACGCTTAAGTTCCATCATTTTTTCGTCTCGAATGAAAACGAAATGAAGACTTTTGCTGTATCTTAAGATACAGCGACACATTGTATCTCTGATCCCGCGACCGTGAGGAAATGTATGAGGGATACATGGCCTAGCATGTGTCCCAGGCATTTATCCCAGGCATGTACCTCAGGCATATGTCCCAGGCATGCGTCCCAGGCATGTGTCCCAGGCATGTGTCCCAGGCATGTGTCCCAGTCATGTACCCCAGGCATGTATCCCAGGCATGTGTCCCAGGTATGTGTCCCAGGCATGTGTCCCAGGTATGTGTCCCAGGCATGTATCCCAAGCATGTGTCCCAGGCATGTGTCCCTGGTATTTGTCCCAGGCATGTGTCCCAGGCATGTGCCCCAGGCATGTATCCCAGGCATGTACTCTAGGCATATATCCCAGGCATGTGTCCCAGGTATGTGTTCCAGGCATGTGTAAGACTCGTGTGCGTAAGTGTAGCTACACACTGCGAGTGTTCCCACTGTGTCTGTTCAGCATGTAAATATAAGGGCGAAAACAATAATGTGTGCGGGTCCAGTGAGCTGCAGGCTGGTCCACTGGGCCAGCAGATCGGTCCATTTGGCCGGCAGGCTGGTCCACTGGGCCGGCAGGTCGGTCCACTTGGCCAGCAGGTTGATCCACTTGGCCAGCACTTGTCGGTTTTTTCAAACCATTCATCACACAGGTTGATCCACTTGGCCAGCAGGTTGGTCCACTGGGCCGGCAGGTCGGTCCACTGGGCCGCCTTCACCGAGCATCGTCACCTATGCTGGTCCACTTCCAGCCCCTTGGAACTGCTTCACCCTCCTTCCCCCTCGCCTTCTTAAAGTGGAACATCGAACACAGAGCAGAGGAAGAGTGGTGCTGACCACTGCGTTCAGTGAATACCTCTCAGCAAGGGGGAAACCCTTCATTTACCAGTGTTTCGCCCCTCATGTGACATTAAGAGGTACGCAGAATTAAAAAGAACTATCTTCTTGTAAAACATTCCAGTATCCAGAGGTCGGGTCATGTGGTAGTGGGGTCAGAAGAGGCGCAAGTCAGGTCAAATCAAGAGTGACAGTGACTGACTCCGTGAGTTATGTCGAGTATGTTCATGTGTGGATCCTAGTCAGTGTACTCACCTAATTGTGGTTGCAGGGGTCGAGACTCAGCTCCTGGCCCCGTCTCTTCAGTGATCGCTACTAGGTCCTCTCTCTCTTTCTCTCTGTTTCCTGAGCTTTGTCATACCTCGTCTTAAAGCTAAGTATGGTTCCTGCCTCCACTACATCGCTTGCTAGTGTGTATATGTGTGTGTGTGTGTGTGTGTGCGTGTGTGTACACACATTCCTCTGCTTTATTCTCCACTCTTTCAGTGAGGTAAATAACAGCTGCCTCAAGGCATTGTCGTTTTGCCGTATCGTTCTCCAGATATATCAGTGATGCTTTCCCATTCCTTCCCTGTTTCCCGAGCAGAGTCGGTGAAGCAAAAACCTTGGGTAGCTTTAAAAAAACAGAATGTATGAGTACATGAGAGGGTGTGAGTGAGTGCGTGATTAACCTGCCTACCGTGAGTCAGTGGACCTGTCTATCGTGGGTCAGTAGGCCTGCCTAGCGTGGGTCAGTGGACCTGCCTAGCGTGGATCAGTGGGCCTGCCTAGCGTGGGTCAGTGGACCTGCCTAGTGTGGGTCAATAAACCTGCCTAGCGTGGGTCAATGGGCCTGCCTAGCGTGGGGCAGTGGGCCTGCCTAGCGTGGGTTAGTGGATCTGCCTAGCGTGGGGCAGTGGGTCTGCTTAGCGTGGGTCAGTGGGCCTGCCTAGCGTGGGTCAGTGGGCCTGCCTAGCGTGGGTCAGTGGATCTGCCTAGTGTGGGTCAGTGGGCCTGCCTAGCGTGGGTCAGTGGATCTGCCTAGCGTGGGTCAGTGGATCTGCCTAGCGTGGGTCAGTGAGCCTGCTGCGCCTCTTCCCTTGTGTTCTCATTACGATCTACCCACACGGACGTTTTCCAGTCTCGTCCATTCTGCATGCTTGAGCTCCTGGAGGAGAGTTTGCTAACCTCACTCTGTCTTGCTGAGGCCAATTCCTCTGGTGGAATGTTATGCTCATCCAACCTGTTCTCAAAGCTGCCCAAAGAATGAGCTTCAATGAGCTTAATCAAGTATTCTTGACAGGTGATGACACTTTCAATAGTCATTAGAAATTAAACCCAATTAAACACTTGCAGTACAGTTTATGGTTTAGTAGTTCTGAACGTTCATGGATGTTACTTGTGAAAACTTCAGCACTTATTGTATTGATAGTCACTGGATGGCGAAACGTCTACAAAATAACGATACCCAGATGTAGAACATGTATCTAGTGATGAATGGTTTTGAAAACCGACAAGTTGAAGAATTGAGACACTTATGCAACACATGGGAATCTTTATTGAAGAAACGTTTCGCCACACAGTGGCTTCATCAGTCCAATACAAAGTAGAAATGGGTAAGTGGAGTAGAAGTTCGAGGTAATCAGTCCCTCAACCTGGAATCGATGTGTTCAGTCCATCACTCTTGTAGGAAGTGCAGCATAGTGCCAGAGAGATGACTTATATACTGCGGTGAGATGAGTTGAAGCAGGAGGAGGCGGGATCTTAGTGGGACCTGCCACTAGTGTAAGTAGGTCGTCGTCCAAAGGTTTGGGCAAGCGTTGAAATCTTTGTACCAAGATTCCATGATGTTGCAGTGTCTGACAGAAGTGATGAATGGTTTTGAAAACCGACAAGTTGAAGAATTGAGACACTTATTGAGACTGATTACCTCGAACTTCTACTCCACTTACCCATTTCTACTTTGTATTGGACTGATGAAGCCACTGTGTGGCGAAACGTTTCTTCAATAAAGATTCCCATGTGTTGCATAAGTGTCTCAATTCTTCAACATGTATCTAATTTAACATCAGTTATCGTAGATTATACATCTACTCAGGCTTCATTCATCTATAATTCTATGAGTCTAATTTACTATATAACTCTCCTCTAATAACTTTTATAACACTTGACACTGGGAGATCAAAGTTATAATAGACTTCACTCAAAGTATAGTTTTTACTAAATTATCAGACTTATAGCGACTCCGCCCGTCTGTCATCTTTTTTTTTTTAAGTGTTTGCCAAACAAAAAACACAGTTGATAAATTAGACACATGTGCAACTCTTGGGTATCTTTATTGAGGAAACGTTTCGCCACACAGTGGCTTCATCAGTCCATACGTAGGAGAAACTTGAACAGGAGAAGAATGAGGTAATCAGTCCCTCAACCTTGAGTCGATGTGTTCAGTCCATCAATCTTGAATAGAATACGGCATATGAGCTGAGACACCACCTATGACTGCTGCACCTCTCCTGCCATACGGTTTATAAGCTCCTTCTCAGCTCATATGCCGTATTCTATTCAAGATTGATGGACTGAACACATCGACACAAGGTTGAGGGACTGATTACCTCATTCTTCTCCTGTTCTTCAAGTTTCTCCTACGTATGGACTGATGAAGCCACTGTGTGGCGAAACGTTTCCTCAATAAAGTCAATAAAGATACCCAAGAGTTGCACATGTGTCTAATTTATCAACATGTCGGTTCTCTGAACCATTCATCTACAAAAAAACACAGTCTCGAGTTTTACAGTGAGGTTAGTTGCTTGGCCTGAACCTACTTTTGTATATAATTTCGTTATTATTGGGTGATTTTTAAGTAATTATGTATTAACATTCGTTAACCTAGCCTAGCCTAACCTAACCTCTATGCCACTTGAAGTATGCTTAAGGCACAGTCCCCTAAGAAAAAAGAAGAGAAGATGTAAACTAGAAAGAGAGAGATGCTCCCTCTACACACGAAGGCGTTCACTGAAGACAAATTTCATATGCTCCGCTATGGAAAACTCGAGGATAAAACAAATTTCAACCACACAATAGAGCGAAAAACTAATGTGAAGGACCTGGGAGTGATAATGTCAGAGGATCTCACTTCAAAGATTACAACAATGGCTACCACATCTGCTGGGAAAATGATAGGATAGATAACGAGAACCTTCAAAACTAGGGATGTAAGCTAATGGTGATTCTCTTCAAATCGCTTGTTCTTTCTAGGCTGGAATATTGCTGTGAACTAACGACCCCTTTCAAGGCAGGCGAAATTGCAGACCTGGAGAATACACAGAGAATTTTTACTGCATCTATAAGTACAATAAAACACCTAATTTTTGTGAACGGTTGAAATCCCTTGACCTGTACTCCGTGGAACGCAGGCGAGAAAGATACATGATAATATACATTTAGAAAATTTTAGAGGGATTAGTCAAGAATCAACACACAGAAATCACTACCTATGAAAGCAAAATACTCGGCACGAGATGCAACATCCCCTAATGGAAAACAAGGGCGCCACGAGTAAAGTGAGAGACAACACAGTAAGTGTCAGGGGTCCAGGACTCTTCAACTGCTACCCAGCATACATAAGAGGGATTACTAATAGATCCTTGGCTGTCTTCAAGAAAGAGCTGGACAGGCACCTAAAGTCAGTATCTTACCAGCCGAGCTGTGGTCCGTACGTCGGTTTGCATTCGGCCAACAGTAACAGCCTGGTTGATCAGGCCCTGATCCCCCCGAGAGGCTTGGTGGTGGATTGGGTAGCGGGGGCGTTGACCCCCGAAACACCCTCCAGGTATACTCCAGGTATAACGTATTTATTCCTTCACTATAAAAAAAATACCGAAAACAGTTGCAATGATAATCTTAATTCTGTTTCTTAAACTGTTGAGAAAGACGTACCTTGCATGGGCCAGTAGCCCTCATGCAGGAGTCCTACATTCGTATGTTCTTACTTTCTTATTTTTTCTTCGCTCATGCTACAAGAAAATTCACGGGGGAAGTGTAGTAGTGGCAGTAACACGGGGTGAGCCAAGGCGCTGACACCTGCTTGAAGACAGGTGCCTGAAGAACGTAAAGAATGCCACACCTTGGCAGCCGTTAGCCGTTCCACATACACACACACACACACACACACACACACACACACACACACACACACACACACACACACACACACACACACACACACACACACTACAACACACACATACACACACACACCACACACATACACACACACATACACACACACACACCACACACACACACACAAACGCACACACACACACCACACACACACACACACACACACACACACACACACACACACACATACACACACACACATACACACACACACACACACACACACACACACACACACACACACACACACACACACACCACACACACACACACACACACACACACACACACACACAAACACACACACACACACAAACACACACAGCTAAGACCTGACTCGCAGTAGTCAGGATAATATCAAAAAGCCTTTTTTTTCAGTTTCAGACCTACGTGTACATTAATGGTTACCGTAACTCAAGAGATACTGTTATAGGTCCTGTTGAAGGTATATTCAGGTTTAACACATTATACTGTATTTTAACTTCGGACTGAATGTAACTTGTTATAGATGATAATAATGTAAAGTCGAGTTAGCCAAGTACAGGAAATTATAGTGTTTCTAGTATCTCTAGTGTCTCTAGTATCTCCAGTATTTCTAGTATTTCTAGTATCTAGTATCTCTAGTAACTCTAGTAACTCTAGTATCTCTAGTATCTCTAGTATCTCTAGTATCTCTAGTATCTCTAGCATTTCTAGTATCTCTAGTATCTCTAGTATTTCTAGTATCTCTAGTATCTATAGTATCTCTAGAATTTCTAGTATTTCTAGTGTCTCTAGTGTCTCTAGTATCTCTAGTATATCCAGTATCTCTAGTATTTCTAGTATTTCTAGTATCTCTAGTATCTCTAGTATTTCTAGTATCTCTAGTATGTAATAAAGTTGGTAGAATTACCGACAATATGTAAAGTAAAAGGACACAAGTGCAACTAATGTGACATTTTATTGTGGCAACGTTTCGCTCTCCAGGAGCTTTATCAAGCCTTGATAAAGCTCCTGGAGAGCGAAACGTTGCTACAATAAAATGTCACATTAGTTGCACTTGTGTCCTTTTACTTTACATATCTCTAGTATCTCTAGTATTTCTAGTATCTCTAGAATCTCTAGTATTTCTAGTATCTCTAGTATCTTTAGTATCTCTAGTATCTCCAGTATCTCTAGTATTTCTAGTATCTCTAGTATCTCCAGTATCTCTAGTATCTCCAGTATCTCTAATATTTCTAGTATCTCTAGTGTCTCTAGTGTCTCTAGTATCTCTGGTATCTCTAGTACTCTAGTATTTCTAGTCTCTCTAGTATTTCCAGTAACTACAGTATCTCTGGTATCTCTAGTATCTCTTGTATCTCTAGAATTTCTAGTATTTCCAGTGTCTCTAATATCTCTAGTATTTCTAGTAACTCTGATATCTCTAGTATCTCTAGTGTCTCTGATATCTCTAGTATCTCTGGTATCTCTAGTATCTCCAGTATCTCTGGTATCTTTATTATATCTGGTATCTCTAGTACCTCTAGCATCTTTGGTATCTCTAGTATCTCTGGTACTTCTAGTATCTATTATCTCAAGTATCTCTAGTATATCTAGTAACTATAACATCTACAATATCTCTAGTATCTTTAGTATTTCTAGTATCTTCATTATCTATAATAACACTAGTATCGTTAGTATCTAGTATTTATGGTATCTGTCCTATGTTATAAGATACTAACATGGTGTGTGAGGTTACCAACGCTCCAGGAAGGTACCACGTCTCCGGCGCTGCCAGACGCAAGAAGACCCATTATTTAAATTTGTTATTGCTAGATTGTTCTTCATAAACATAAATTAATTTACGGCAACCTAAAATTATCTGAATTTACAACGAACCTGTAAGCATAGAAAAGCTAATTTTTGTATCTTAAATTAGGTTAGGTTAGGTTAGGTTAGGTTAGGTTATTTAAGCCTTTATAAAAGGCTTAAAAGCATTGTTTATTAACACTGAGGGGTATATACACTCAGATACACACTCAGTGTATATACACTTGAGATACACACAGTGTATATACACTTGAGATACACACAGTGTATATACACTGAAATACACGCACACAGTGTATATACACTGAGACACACACATACAGTGTATATACACTGAGATACACACACAGTGTATATACACTGAGATACACACAGTGTATATACACTGAGATGTGTGTATCTCAATGTATATACACTGAGAGGTGTACATTTATATGTATGTATACATTGGGAGGTGTGTATGTCTTTCAGTGTATATACACGTGAGGGATGTGTTTCTATCAATATATATACACTAAGAGATGTGTATTTCTCTCAGTATATAAACACTTGAGAGATATACTTTTCTCAGTGTATGTACACTGAGAGTGTACATGAAATCCCAGTTCTAGAGATTCCAGTATTGTTGACAAGTGGTGTACAAGTGACGTGGGGCCTTAAAAACGTTCGTGTAGTCGACAGGCTTTAAACCCCATTGACCAACCCACCAGCACCAAACACTTCCTGGTTTAACATACACCTCAAGGCTTAACATACACCTCAAGGTTTAACATACACCTCAAGGTTTAACATACAACATAAACAGCACTCTGGCACTCTAGCAAGTGTTTCACACTCTCCTAGACTCTCATCTAAATGGAAGAGTTAGTGATCTTACCTACGAGTGATGAATGTTAATTACTTATCTCACGAGACACTTACACGAGAGAGAGCTTATGGGGAAAATTAAATTATGTTTATAAATAGGCATTGAAGACAACGGAAGAAAATACACAGGTGCTTTTAAACTAAAAACGCAGATTTAGCTATTGTAGAATGTGTTACTTCACGCCCAGGATTACCTGAGGAGCCGAGTAGTGTTTTCTACGACGTAGAAAATACTACGAGGGATTGACTGGGTGTGAGTGCTTGGGTGTATGAGACACAGCTGAGACAGTTATGCGACATGGAGTGTTTATTCAGTGTCAAGGTGGTGGAGAAATGAGGATGTGGTGGAGGCTTCCTGCGCAGTTTTAAGAATAGAGACGACAAGGCCAGTGAGGGCAGAAGCCAGTAGTGAATGTCGGTCAAGGTAGCTTGTGAGACGGGGCCAGGAGCCAAGCCTGGCAACACCTTCCCCCCATAACACTACGAGTACACACACACACACACACACACACACACATCTCAAGCCAGCAAGCTAGCAACTCTCCCCTCAACTCACTCCCTACTCCTTCCCTACTCTTTTCCCTTATCTCTTGCCCCTCCACTGCCCCTTAATTCCCCACCTCACTAACTCCCTCCCTCTCTCCCTGCCATCTTTTTCTCTCAACTTTTATCTCGTTCACCTCACATTTCTACATCACCTTCCCTCCTTCCTATCTCACCTCCTTCTCTCCTACTTACCTCCCTCTTTATTATTTTTCTCTCCTCCCTTCTTATCTTTTTCTCTTCTAACTTTTCTTCCTCCCTTCTACCTTTCCTCTCTCCCTTCTACCTTTCCTCTCTCCCTTCTGCCTTTCCTCTTTCTCTTCTACCGTTCCTCCCTTTCCTCTACCTTTCCTCCCTCCCTTCTTCCTCACCTCCTTCTCTTCTTCCTCTTCTTCCTACCTCTCCAGATAACCCACCAGAGAACTTCATTTCTTCAACCCCAATCATAGACCCCAACCTTCTCAATCTCACAGCCTCCCCAACCTCGTCAACCACCCCAAATACTCCCACCTCCCCAACATCTTCATCGTGACACATCCGACCAGGACCAGGATTTATTAATTAATCCCAGTATTTCCATTCTGCAGTCTCATCCTCCCCCCCTTCCTTCATCCTACACTACCTTCTTTCCCTATCCCCTACACCAACAAGACAGAGAATAGGAAAAAGAGTGGTGATTTTAAAGGTAGAATAGCAGAGGAGAAACCAGGCAGAATAGCCATCACAGAGACAAAGTTTGTCGGGAAAACAACGAGAGCAATTGTCTCTAATTCTTCATTATGAGAACACTGATCAGGGATCAGCGGTAGTTAAAGGTAATGGAACGTAATGAGCCAGGGTGACAAGTAGAGTACCTCACCTGTCATCCTGGCTCATTTCTGATTTACATAAATTTTCTACCAAAGAGAATTGGGATGTGTGACTCTCAGTAAATAGATGATATATATTTATATTATATATAATATATTTTATATATATATATATATATATATATATATATTATATATATAATATTATATCATTTTATAATATATTATATATATATATAATTGTCGTGCAAAAATAGGCAGAACTTGCATCTTGCTTAAAAAGCAACAAGCTATCTTCATATAGGACAATAGCGAAAATTTGGTATGCTAATACAGTTTCATAGGCCATAAATCTTTCTGACTAATCGATAATAATATATTTCTCAATGTGATTATGTTTAGTATAATAATTATTATATATATAAATAATATTATATATATATATATTTTAGTAATATATATATTCATTATTTATAATATATATTATAATATATTTAAGATTCTTATGTTGCAAATAAACGCAATTGTTAATTAACGCATTATTGGACAAAAAATTTTTTTAACGTCTAAAAATTCTTAGAAAGAACTTAATTTAATGGTTTTTGCTAATTAAACATATTACAATATTCGGGCACGAATATTTTCTATATAATAGTATATAGTATTTATAATTCTTATTCATATATATAACATAATATATATGTATATTTCTTTAAGTATAATAAAATATGAGACTATATAATATCTTGTATATAATTACTATATAATATTGACTTATATTTTCTATCTTATATTTTCTTATAAGAATAATTATTCTTTAAATATTTATATATATATTATCTAATATAATGATAATATAGTACTTATATATATGTATAATATATATATATAATCATATGTATTGACTTTATGTGTTGCTATTTTATCATTCTTTATAAGATTAATTAGGTCTCCTTTAACATCATTTAATTATTCACCTCTACAGTTAATTGATAATTAGGTCACCTTACAGTCAATGGTTAATTAGGTCACCTTACAGTCAATGGTTATAGGTCACCTTTACATCAATGGTGAATTAGTCACCTTACATCAATTGTTAATTCAGTCACCTCTCAGTCAATGTTAATTAGGTCCCCTTTTCAGTCAATGGTTAATTAGTCAACCTTATCTTTGCAATGACCTTTAATCACTGGACGCCGGAAGTACACCTTAATTGCTTCACCTTTCGACTCGACCTTGATTTTTCGACTCTATCAAGTTAGAACTTTTAATTAGTTCCTTGCGAAAGTGACCTTAAGGCGCGTCAGTAGGCTAAATGTGAAATTCCCGACCGTATTGACTTTCTCTCTCTCTCTCTCTCTCTCCTCTCTCTCTTCTCTCTCTCTCTCTCTCTTTCTCTCTCTCTCTCTCTCTCTCTCTCTCTCTCTCTCTCTCTCTCTCTCTCTCTCTCTCTCTCTCTCTCTCTCTCTCTCTCTCTCTCCTCTCTCTCTTTTCTCTCTCTCTCTCTCTCTCTCTCTCTCTTTTTAAACAGGGTCTGACAAGGTTAAGGATTCCTAGCTTTATTGACAGCTATATTACAGGTAAAGGATTCCTAACTTTATTGGCAAGCTAAAAGCTGTTACCTACATCAGCTCATTTGAAAGCATTTTTATTGTTATGAGACATACAAGTACGGGACAGGATGAAGTTGGAGCCATCTGTGGGCCAGCATTTTCATTTGATCAACTGACTTTATCTCGTTGACATCATTATGCTGTACGAATGTGTTCCATACTCGAGTCATCCTGGGTATGTATGATCTCAGATGGAGTGATGTTCTGGAGAAGGGTACAGCCAGAGTGAAGTTGCTGCTTTCTGCCCGTCTTGTGGCATAAAAGCTTGTTTCACGCTGTCCTCGAAGTGGATCCAAGTGTGGTATTTTGACAATATTGGCCTTGTACATAACAGTAAGGCCACCCACATCCCTCCTATGTTGAAGGCTCTGCTGAAATGACATATCTATCCAGGATGGGTCCAGGCGAGAGATGAGATGTCTTGCTCTGTTCTCTACTCTGTCAAGCAGTCGCAGATGAGAGGGGGGGGGCAGGCAAACCAAGAAAGTGGAGCATACTCAAGGTGCGAGCGTACTTTGCCTCGTACAGGATCTTGCAACCACTACTGTCAAGTAGATGCGAGATACGGCAAAGTGCTGTAAGTTTCCTGGCTGCCTTGTTTGCAAGATTTACAACATGGTTCTTCATGTTTAGTTTGGAGTCAAATTTCACCCCAAGGACATCAACTTCTTCTTCAGGTGCCAACATCCTCTCATTCATCCTTACTACTGCACCAGCATTACCATCATGGTGCCTAGAGACGATCATCATTTGCGTTTTCTCAGGTGCAAATGTTACTTGCCATCTATTTCCCAAAGCTGATATAGCTCTCAGCTGATGATTGATGTAGCTCTCTCTCTCTCTCTGTCTGTCTCTCTCTCTCTCTCTCTCTCTCTCTTTACACAGGGTCTGACAAGGTTAAGGATCCCTAGCTTTATTGGCAAGCTAAGAGCTGTTACCTACATCAGCTCATTTGAAAGCATTTTTATTGTTTCTACAATTCTTGTGTTATACAATTCATGTGTTTCTACAATTCTTGTGTTTATACAATTCTTGTGTTTATACAATTCTTGTGTTTATACAATTCTTGTGTTTATACAATTCTTGTGTTTATACAATTCATGTGTTTCTACAATTCATGTGTTTCTACAATTCATGTGTTTCTACAATTCTTGTGTTTATACAATTCTTGTGTATATACAATTCTTGTGTATATACAATTCTTGTGTATATACAATTCATGTGTTTATACAATTCTTGTGTTTATACAATTCTTGTGTATATACAATTCTTGTGTATATACAATTCATGTGTTTATACAATTCTTGTGTTTATACAATTCTTGTGTTTATACAATTCATGTGTTTCTACAATTCTTGTGTTTATACAATTCTTGTGTATATACAATTCTTGTGTATATACAATTCTTGTGTTTATACAATTCTTGTGTTTATACAATTCTTGTGTATATACAATTCTTGTGTATATACAATTCTTGTGTATATACAATTCATGTGTTTATACAATTCATGTGT
>NC_069461.1:20133598-20143469 GCF_026875155.1 Cherax quadricarinatus
CAATGTACAGTACTAATCCTCGAGGCTGTTAAAGACAGCTGCGGAGACAGACTACACAGTCAAACTGATTGTAATTTATTGCAGTATTCTTTCGAACTATGAAGCTGCTACATTTATATTTTCCTACAAAGATTAAAACTAAGTAGGTGGAAGTGTAAGGGAGTACATGAGAGTGCATGGGTCAAGCAGATAGGAGGTCATAAAGTCCATAGAATAGTAGACCAAACGGCTGGTACGGAGGGCGCATGTGTGTGCACGTGTGCACGTGTGCACTGGCTGTGAGACGGGAGGAACAGTTTCTAAAGAGATAATAGGTGGGTCTGAAGCACCTTGTCGTCCTGAATCCTGAACATCAGATTTCTGAAGCACACTCGGTGAGCTCTTGAAAGGGTGGGAGTTGGCCAAAAATGTTGCCAGCTGAAACAATGGCGCCTCGCCCCTTTCAGCAGCAACGGCGGCTGTTGCTGCTGTTGTTAATATTGTTATTGTTGTTGCTGCTGCTGTATTCCAAAATAAACTTAAGAAGTTCATAAAACAGCTGGTACCTTTAAGAGTCCTTTAACATAGACATAATTTCTAACGAGTTTACAAGAGCAAGCGTTCGGTAACTTGTGTTAAAATACTCACGTGTATCAGACTACACTGTGATGGGCAATAACGAGGGTAAAGGTAACGAAATAAGGAGTAACGAGAGGAGCAACGGATGACGGGAATGAGTACTGAAGGCTGGTAACGATGTAACTCGTGACGTGGTAATGAATTACAGTAAGCTAGGATACACCTTTCCTCGACTCTTCCCATCACAAACTATTCCTTCCCACCTTTTCCTTTCACTTTTCCCCTCTCTCCACTCACCCCGCCGACCCTGGCGGGCAATAAACATTAAACATTGATTAAAGCGTCAACATTCTCCCAACATCCATCGTTCATGTCACCTTTAAACGTTCCCTCAATATCGATTTCACTCCCTCCCTTCGTCTGTCCTCTCCCACTTTCTTCTTCTCTTCTTCCCCTCTCATCTCTTTCAAAAGCCCCTCTCCATTCCTTCTCTGTTTCCAGCTTCTCTTTTCCACACCGTTCCCCATCCTTCCTTTTCCCACACTCCCCAGAGCCGTCAATCCCTCTCCCGCCCACAACATCCAGACAAGAAGCTGAGACGGTGGCAAGATGGAAGACAGTGGGTGGCAGAGAAGGAAGGGAGGGGTGACAAGATGCAAGGCAGGGGCAGAAGGGTGGGAAAAAGGGTGGTAGGGTGACGCGAAGGAGAGGCAGGGTGCCAGGAACAGTGGCTGGAAAGGATGGGAGGTCCGTAGGAAAGCTGGTATATAAGGCAGAAGCCCAACAAATAACGAAGTGGGAGTATAGTAGTGGCCGCAATGATTACATACGATTACTGGCCGATTCCCACCAAGGCAGGGTGGCCCGAAAAAGAAAAACTTTCACCATCATTCACTCCATCACTGTCTTGCCAGAAGGGTGCTTTACACTACAGTTTTTAAACTGCATCATTAACACCCCTCCTTCAGAGTGCAGGCACTGTACTTCCCATCTCCAGGACTCAAGTCCGGCCTGCCGGTTTCCCTGAACCCCTTCATAAATGTTACTTTGCTCACACTCCAACAGCACGTCAAGTATTAAAAACCATTTGTCTCCATTCACTCCTATCAAACACGCTCACGCATGCCTGCTGGAAGTCCAAGCCCCTCGCACAAAAAACCTCCTTTACCCCCTCCCTCCAACCTTTCCTAGGCCGACCCCTACCCCGCCTTCCTTCCACTACAGACTGATACACTCTTGAAGTCATTCTGTTCCGCTCCATTCTCTCTACATGTCCGAACCACCTCAACAACCCTTCCTCAGCCCTCTGGACAACAGTTTTGGTGTGTGTATGCAAGGAATTCGCAAGAGCAGGCGAAATATACACAAACACTGATCACTGGCTGAAGGAGACTCGAACCTACGAACCTTGGAACAAGGTACGCAGTGCTTTACCAATCGTAAGTAAAATCGTAAGCAGCTAGCTTTATGCATAACTTAGAAAGCTGGTTCTAAGTACGTATTGATAAATAGCCAGCTGTAAACATTATACTAGTTACCTGACTCTAATTAAAACCATCAGTGTAAAAGGTCAAAAGATCACTAAGCTACTGTTTGGTTCATTAACCCTGTGTTCATGGAATGTCCACCACCACCACCCTCGCCCACCATAGCCCACCCTTGCCCACCCTCGCCCACCCTAGCCCACCCTTGCCCACCCTCGCCCACCATTAGCACACTGGAGCGTGAGAAATGTGTTAATTACTTCGCTGCACAAGCGAGGAATATTGGAGAAAGCGTTTGGGTATCTGGGGGAGGAGGAGGTTGGACTCTAGCCAAAGGTCTAGAATACCTAAGAACAACAGGGCAGAGTTTACAGTTACTGGAGGACAAATGTAGAGCATTAAATGGAAGGGGTGTGGGGAAGGGGAGGGACTGGTGGAAAGGGGTAAAGCGAAGGGAAATCAGAGGATATAAGAGTTGTTGGGGATTGGGGAGCTCACCAGCTGATCACTGTTATTATTGTATCAGCTGATCATTGTTATTGTTGTATAAGCTGATCATTGTTATTGTTGTATCAGCTGGTCACTGTTATTGTTGTATCAGCTGGTCACTGTTATTATTGTATCAGCTGATCTTTGTTATTGTTGTATCAGCTGATCATTGTTATTGTTGAATCAGCTGATCACTGTTATTGTTGTATCAGCAGATCTTTGTTATTGTTGTATCATCTGATCATTGTTATTATTGTATCAGCAAATCACTGTTATTGGCGTATCAGCTGATCATTGTTATTTTTGCATCAGCTGATCATTGTTATTGTTATATCAGCTGATCTTTGTTATTGTTGTATCAGCTGATCATTATTATTGTTGTATCATCTGATCATTGTTATTATTGTATCAGCAAATCACTGTTATTGTTGTATCAGCTGATCATTGTTATTGTTGTATCAGCTGATCATTGTTATTGTTGTATCAGCTGATCTTTGTTATTGTTGTATCAGCTGATCACTGTTATTGTTGTATCAGCTGATCTTTGTTATTGTTGTATCAGCTGATCATTGTTATTGTTGTATCAGCTGATCATTGTTATTGTTGTATCAGCTGATCTTTGTTATTGTTGTATCAGCTGATCACTGTTATTGTTGTATCAGCTGATCACTGTTATTGTTGTATCAGCTGATCTTTGTTATTGTTGTATCAGCTGATCACTGTTATTGCTGTATCAGCTGATCATTGTTATTGTTGTATCAACTGATCTTTGTTATTGTTGTATCAGCTGATCACTGTTATTACTGTATCAGCTGATCATTGTTATTGTTGGATCAGCTGATCTTTGTTATTGTTGTATCAGGTGATCACTGTTATTGTTATATCAGCTGATCACTGTTATTGTTGTATCAGCTGATCTTTGTTATTGTTGTATCAGCTGATCACTGTTATTGCTTTATCAGCTGATCATTGTTATTGTTGTATCAGCTGATCTTTGTTATTGTTGTATCAGCTGATCACTGTTATTGTTGTATCAGCTGATCTTTGTTATTGTTGTATCAGCTGATCACTGTTATTGTTGTTTCAGCTGATCATTGTTATTGTTGTATCAGCTGGTCACTGTTATTGTTACATCAGCTGATCATTGTTATTGTTGTATCGGCTGATATTTGTTATTGTATCAGCTGATCACTGTTATTGTTATTGTTGCATCAGCTGATCATTGCTATTGTTTTATCAGCTGATCTTTGTTATTGATGTATCAGCTGATCATTGTTACTGTTGTACCAACTGATCACTGTTATTGCTGCATCAGCTGATCATTGTTATTGTTGTACCAGCTGATATCGTTATTGCTCTATGCACATTCCTTTATTCCTTTAGCGAGTAATCCTCCTTGTTTAACATTACAGTCTCGTTGAGATTAATTAGAAAGAAACGGATATAGGATTAGGGAAAGAAGGAAGCTAAGGGAATAGGAATGAGAAGGATATGTTAAAGGGAGGATAGAAGGAAGAGAATAAAGGGTGGAAAAATAGGGAAGATACAAAGGGGTTCCAAGATTGCCTAATTTCTGGTTTAAGATAAACAAACATGTGTACGTTTAACGCTAAAACATTTTATGGGTTTAACCCATCATAACCCGGAAGTTATGTAGAATTAGCCTAAGAATAACCAAAATTTTTGTAGATTTATCCTAGGATAACCAAACAAATTATATAGATTTGAGCTATGACAAACAATAATATTATGGAGGATTATCCTAGGATATCTCCTAAATTATTTTGATAAACCTGTGATAGTCCAAAAATTATGCAGATTTACGAGTAAGACACTTGAGCAAACCTTTGATGGTAGATAATCAGTCCCCCAACCTTGCTAGAAGGTAGCCAGTCCCCCAACCTTGCTAGAAGGTAGCCAGTCCCCCAACCTTGCTAGAAGGTAGCCAGTCCTCCAACCTTGCCAGAAGGTAGCCAGTCCTCCAACCTTGCCAGAAGGTACCCAGTCCTCCAACCATGCTAGAAGGTAGGCCAGTCTCCAACCCTGGCCCGAAGGTAGCCAGTCCTCCAACCTTGCTAGAAGGTAGCCAGTCCTCCAACCTTGCTAGAAGGTAGCCAGTCCTCCAACCTTGCCAGAAGGTAGCCACTCCTCCAACCTTGCCAGAAGGTACCCAGTCCTCCAACCATGCTAGAAGGTAGCCAGTCCTCCAACCTTGCCAGAAGGTAGCCAGTCCTCCAACCTTGCTAGAAGGTAGCCAGTCCCCCAACCTTGCTAGAAGGTAGCCAGTCCTCCAACCTTGCCAGAAGGTAGCCAGTCCAACAACCTTGCTAGAAGGTAGCCAGTCCCCCAACCTTGCTAGAAGATAGCCAGTCCCCCAACCTTGCTAGAAGGTAGCCAGTCCTCCAACCTTGTTAGAAGGTAGCCAGTCCTCCAACCTCGCCAGAAGGTAGCCAGTCCTCCAACCTTGCCAGAAGGTAGCCAGTCCTCCAACCTTGCTAGAAGGTAGCCCTCCTCCAACCCTTTCCAGAGGTAGCCAGCCCTCCAACGTTGCTAGAAGGTAGCCAGTCCTCCAACCTTGCCAGAAGGTAGCCAGTCCTCCAACCTTACTAGAAGGTAGCCAGTCCTCCAACTTTGCCAGAAGGTAGCCAGTCCTCCAACCTTGCTAGAAGGTAGCCAGTCCCCAACCTTGCTAGAAGGTAGCCAGTCCCCCAACCTTGCTAGAAGGTAGCCAGTCCCCCAACCTTGCTAGAAGGTAGCCAGTCCAACAACCTTGCTAGAAGGTAGCCAGTCCCCCAACCTTGCTAGAAGGTAGCCAGTCCTCCAACCTTGCTAGAAGGTAGCCAGTCCTCCAACCTTGCCAGAAGGTAGCCAGTCCCCCAACCTTGCTAGAAGGTAGCCAGTCCCCCAACCTTGCTAGAAGGTAGCCAGTCCTCCAACCTTGCTAGAAGGTAGCCAGTCCTCCAACCTTGCTAGAAGGTAGCCAGTCCCCAACCTTGCTAGAAGGTAGCCAGTCCCCCAACCTTGCTAGAAGGTAGCCAGTCCCCCAACCTTGCTAGAAGGTAGTCAGTCCTCCAACCTTGCTAGAAGGTAGCCAGTCCCCCAACCTTGATAGAAGGTAGCCAGTCCCCCAACCTTGCTAGAAGGTAGCCAGTCCTCCAACCTTGCTAGAAGGTAGTCAGTTCTCCAAACCCTTCCCAGAAGGTAGCCAGTCCCCCCAAACCCTTGATAGAAGGTAGCCAGTCCCCCAACCTTGCTAAAAAGGTAGCCAGTCCTCCAACCTTGCTAGAAGGTTTGCCAGTCCTCCAACCTTTCCAGAAAAGGGAGCCAGCCCCCAACCTTGCTAGAAGGTAGCCAGTCCCCCAACCTTGCTAGAAGGTAGCCAGTCCCCCAACCTTGCTAGAAGGTAGCCAGTCCTCCAACCTTGCTAGAAGGTAGCCAGTCCTCCAACCTTGCTAGAAGGTAGCCATGCCCCCAAACCCTTTCTAGAAGGTAGCCAGTCCTCCAACCTTGCTAGAAGGTAGCCAGTCATCCAACCTTGCTAGAAGGTAGCCAGTCCTCCAACCTTGCCAGAAGGTAGCCGTCTCCAACCTTGCTGGAAGGTAGCCAGTCCCCCAAACCCTTTCTAGAAGGGAGCCATCCCCCAACCTTGCTAGAAGGTAGCCAGTCCCCCAACCTTGCTAGAAGGTAGCCAGTCCTCCATACTTGCTAGAAGGTAGCCAGTCCCCAAACCCTTTCTAGAAGGTAGCCATCCCCCAACCTTGCTAGAAGGTAGCCAGTCCCCCAACCTTGCTAGAAGGTAGCCAGTCCTCCAACCTTGCTAGAAGGTAGCCAGTCCCCCAACCTTGCTAGAAGGTAGCCAGTCCTCCAACCTTGTTAGAAGGTAGTCAGTCCCCCAGCCTTGCTAGAAGGTAGCCAGTCCTCCAACCTTGCTACAAGGTAGCCAGTCCCCCAACCTTGCTAGAAGGTAGCCAGTTCCCCCCAAACCCTTTCTAGAAGGTAGTCACTCCCCCAGCCTTGCTAGAAGGTAGCCAGTCCCCCAACCTTGCTAGAAGGTAGCCAGTCCCCAACCTTGCTAGAAGGTAGCCAGTCCTCCAACCTTGCCAGAAGGTAGCCAGTCCTCCATACTTGCTAGAAGGTAGCCAGTCCCCCAACCTTGCTAGAAGGTAGCCAGTCCCCCAACCTTGCTAGAAGGTAGCCAGTCCCCCACCTTGCTAGAAGGTAGCCAGTCCTCCAACCTTGCTAGAAGGTAGCCAGTCCCCCAACCTTGCTAGAAGGTAGCCAGTCCTCCAACCTTGTTAGAAGGTAGTCAGTCGCCCAGCCTTGCTAGAAGGTAGCCAGTCCTCCAACCTTGCTACAAGGTAGCCAGTCCCCCAACCTTGCTAGAAGGTAGCCAGTCCCCCAACCTTGCTAGAAGGTAGTCACTCCCCCAGCCTTGCTAGAAGGTAGCCAGTCCCCCAACCTTGCTAGAAGGTAGCCAGTCCCGCAACCTTGCTAGAAGGTAGCCAGTCCTCCAACCTTGCCAGAAGGTAGCCAGTCCTCCAACCTTGCTAGAAGGTAGCCAGTCCTCCAAACTTGCTAGAAGGTAGCCAGTCCCCCAACCTTGCTAGAAGGTAGCCAGCCCTCCAACCTTGTTAGAAGGTAGTCAGTCCCCCAGCCTTGCTAGAAGGTAGCCAGTCCAACAACCTTGCTACAAGGTAGCCAGTCCCCCAACCTTGCTAGAAGGTAGGCAGTCCCCCAACCTTGCTAGAAGGTAGTCACTCCCCCAGCCTTGCTAGAAGGTAGCCAGTCCCCCAACCTTGCTAGAAGGTAGCCAGTCCCCCAACCTTGCTAGAAGGTAGCCAGTCCCCCAACCTTGCTAGAAGGTAGCCAGTCCCCCAACCTTGCTAGAAGGTAGCCAGTCCTCCAACCTTGCTAGAAGGTAGCCAGTCCCCCAACCTTGTTGAAGGTAGCCAGTCCCCCAACCTTGCTAGAAGATAGCAAGTCCCCAACCTTGCTAGAAGGTAGCCAGTCCTCCAACCTTGCTAGAAGGTAGCCAGTCCCCCAACCTTGCTAGAAGGTAGCCAGTCCTCCATACTTGCTAGAAGGTAGCCAGTCCCCAAACCTTGCTAGAAGGTAGCCAGTCCCCCAACCTTGCTAGAAGGTAGCCAGTCCCCCAACCTTGCTAGAAGGTAGCCAGTCCTCCAACCTTGTTAGAAGGTAGCCAGTCCTCCAACCTTGCTAGAAGGTAGCCAGTCCTCCAACCTTGCTAGAAGATAGCCAGTCCCCCAAACTTGCTAGAAGGTAGCAAGTCCCCCAACCTTGCTAGAAGGTAGTCAGTCCCCCAACGTTGCTAGAAGGTAGCCAGTCCCCAAACCTTGCTAGAAGGTAGCCAGTCCTCCAACCTTGCTAGAAGAAAGCCAGTCCCCCAACCTTGCTAGAAGGTAGCAAGTCCCCCAACCTTGCTAGAAGGTAACCAGTCCTCCAGCCTTGCTTGCAGGTAGCCAGTCCCCAACCTTGTTAGAAGGTAGCCAGTCCCCCATCCTTGCTAGAAGGTAGCCAGTCCCCCAACCTTGTTAGAAGGTAGCCAGTCCTCCAACCTTGCTAGAAGGTAGCCAGTCCTCCAACCTTGCTAGAAGATAGCCAGTCCCCAAACTTGCTAGAAGGTAGCCAGTCCTCCAACCTTGCTAGAAGGTAGCCAGTCCTCCAACCTTGCTAGAAGGTAGTCACTCCCCCAGCCTTGCTAGAAGGTAGCCAGTCCCCCAACCTTGCTAGAAGGTAGCCAGTCCCCCAACCTTGCTAGAAGGTAGCCAGTCCCCCAACATTGCTAGAATGTTAGGTAAGACACATATGCAACAGTTAGGTATCTTTATTTTGAAACGTTTCGCCTACACAGTAGGCTTCTTCAGTCGAGTACAGAAAAGTTGATAGAAGCAGAAGATACTTGAAGACGATGTAATCAGTCCATCACCCTTAAAGTTTTGAGGTGGTCAGTCCCTCAGTCTGGAGAAGAGCATTGTTCCGTTGTCTGAAACAATATGAAGTTGAAGTGACAGAATCGGGCCTTATATAGTGCCAGGAGGTGAGACGTAGGTTGATTTGGGAGGGCAGGTCCTTCTCAAACCCAGCCGTTCTCACTAGTAGAGGTTGTCGAAGTAGATGGTCTGTACCAAGATACCCTTGTGTTGCAGTGTCTGACAGAATGAACATTAAAATGGTATAAAATTACCTACGATTGTTAGGTAAGACACATATGCAACAGTTAGGTATCTTTATTTTGAAACGTTTCGCCTACACAGTAGGCTTCTTCAGTCGAGTACAGAAAAGTTGATAGAAGCAGAAGATACTTGAAGACGATGTAATCAGTCCATCACCCTTAAAGTTTTGAGGTGGTCAGTCCCTCAGTCTGGAGAAGAGCATTGTTCCGTTGTCTGAAACAATATGAAGTTGAAGTGACAGAATCGGGCCTTATATAGTGCCAGGAGGTGAGACGTAGGTTGATTTGGGAGGGCAGGTCCTTCTCAAACCCAGCCGTTCTCACTAGTAGAGGTTGTCGAAGTAGATGGTCTGTACCAAGATACCCTTGTGTTGCAGTGTCTGACAGAATGAACATTAAAATGGTATAAAATACCGACAGATTGTTAGGTAAGACACATATGCAACAGTTAGGTATCTTTATTTTGAAACGTTTCGTCTACACAGTAGGCTTCTTCAGTCGAGTACAGAAAAGTTGATAGAAGCAGAAGATACTTGAAGACGATGTAATCAGTCCATCACCCTTAAAGTTTTGAGGTGGTCAGTCCCTCAGTCTGGAGAAGAGCATTGTTCCGTTGTCTGAAACAATATGAAGTTGAAGTGACAGAATCGGGCCTTATATAGTGCCAGGAGGTGAGACGTAGGTTGATTTGGGAGGGCAGGTCCTTCTCAAACCCAGCCGTTCTCACTAGTAGAGGTTGTCGAAGTAGATGGTCTGTACCAACGGAACAATGCTCTTCTCCAGACTGAGGGACTGACCACCTCAAAACTTTAAGGGTGATGGACTGATTACATCGTCTTCAAGTATCTTCTGCTTCTATCAACTTTTCTGTACTCGACTGAAGAAGCCTACTGTGTAGGCGAAACGTTTCAAAATAAAGATACCTAACTGTTGCATATGTGTCTTACCTAACAATCTGTCGGTATTTTATACCATTTTAATGTTCATTCTGTCAGACACTGCAACACAAGGGTATCTTGGTACAGACCATCTACTTCGACAACCTCTACTAGTGAGAACGGCTGGGTTTGAGAAGGACCTGCCCTCCCAAATCAACCACGTCTCACCTCCTGGGACTATATAAGGCCATTCTGTCTTCAACATATTA
>NC_069461.1:20143969-20181469 GCF_026875155.1 Cherax quadricarinatus
GAATACCCCAGGCCCCATACACACTACTTGTACTAAGAATGCACCAGGCAGCCCATACACACTACATTGCTACTAAGATACACCCAGGCAGCCCATACACACTACATTGCTACTAAAATACACCCAGCAACCCATACACACTACATTGCTACTAAGAATACACTCAGGCAGACCATACACACTACATTGCTACTAAGAATACACCCAGACAGCCCATACACACTACATTGCTACTAAGAATACACCCATGCAATCCATACACACTACATTGCTACTAAGAATACACCCAGGCAACCCATACTCACTACATTGCTACTAAGAATACACTCAGGCAGCCCGTACACACTACATTGCTACTAAGAATACACCCAGGCAATCCATACACACTACATTGCTGCTAAGAATACACCCAGGCAGCCCATACACACTACATTGCTACTAAGAATACACTCAGGCAGCCCATACACACTACATTGCTACTAAGAATACACTCAGGCAGCCCATACACACTACATTGTTACTAAGAATACACCCAGGCAGCCCATACACACTACATTGCTACTAAGAATACATCCAGGCAGCCCATACACACTACATTGCTACTAAGAATACACCCAGGCAGCCCATACACACTACATTGCTACTAAGAATACACCCAGGCAGCCCATACACACTACATTGCTACTAAGAATACACTCAGGCAGCCCATACACACTACATTGCTACTAAGAATACACTCAGGCAGCCCATACACACTACATTGCTACTAAGAATACACTCAGGCAGCCCATACACACTACATTGCTACTAAGAATACACCCAGGCAGCCCATACACACTACATTGCTACTAAGAATACACCCAGGCAGCCCATACACACTACATTGCTACTAAGAATACACTCAGGCAGCCCATACACACTACATTGCTACTAAGAATACACCCAGGCAGCCCATACACACTACATTGCTACTAAGAATACACTCAGGCAGCCCATACACACTACATTGCTACTAAGAATACTCTCAGGCAACCCATACACACTACATTGCTACTAAGAATACACTCAGGCAGCCCATACATATTACACGACTATACAATTTAATTTTTATTTCGTCATGGAAGAAATCAGGCTCGGCTTCCTGTAGACTGAAGAACATTACTAACATTCAGAAAGTTTCCCTCACACTAAGCGAATACGTAATATACTCTGCGAGTATAATTTTGTCAAACACACACACACACACACACACACACACACACACACACACACACACACACACACACAAATACACATACATTTGATAGATATTACGTAGGTTCCGGGTAGGTGCCTTGAGGCTGGTGGATGTCTCTTGATCCAAGGAAGTGGAGCTACTTTCCCCTGACTTCAATCAAACCAGATTACGTCCCATTATCATAAACAACAACAACAATAATAATAATGATAATAATAATGATAATAATAATAACAGTCGTTCAGACCACACGGTTAAAGCTCATTCGGCTCATTCCGTCAGAGCCCTTAAGCTCTACAACAACACCATCAACAACAACAATAACAACAAGGAAAAGAACAAGGAAAACTGTGGGTGACCAGACAAGGACAATGGAATACCAAAACAATTCTAAGACAATGGAATTCTGAGTGGCTGCCAGATAAATGAGGCAGTGGAAAGACAACAGGCAAGCAGGCAGGCAGAGAGGCAGGCAAGTAGGTAGGAGGCAGGCGGGAAGGTAGGCAGGCTTGCAGGTAAGTAGGCAGACAGGAAGGCAGATAGGCAGGCTGGAAGGTAGGCTTGCAGGCAAGTAGGCAGACAGGAAGGCAGACAGGCAGGTTGAAAGATAAGCAAGCTTGCAGGCAGGTAGACAGACAAGAAGGCAGACAAGCAAGCAGGAAGGTAGGAAGGCTTTTAGACAGTTAGGCAGGCAGGCACGTAGAGGCAAGCAAGCAGGTAGACAGGCCAGCAAGCAGCCAGACACGCAAGAAGGCAGGCAGGTAAGCAGGAAGGCAGGCAGGCAGGCAGGCAGGCAGGCAGGCAGGCAGGCAGGTAGGCAGGCAGGCAGGAAGGTAGACAGGCAGGTAAATAGACAAGTAGGTATGCAGGCAGGCAGCCAGGCAGGCAGGCAGGAAGGTAGGTAGACAGGCAGGTAAGTAGGCAGGTGGAAAGGTAGGTACGCAGGCAGCCAGGCAGGTAGGTAGGTAGAAAGGCAGACAGGCAGGCAAGAAAGAGATAAGCAGGCAGGGAGGTAGACAGATAGGTAGGCAGGAAGGTAGGCAGCAGGTAGGCAGGCAGGAAGGTAGACAGGCAAGAAGGTAGGCAGGCAAGAAGGTAGGCAGGCAGGAAGGTAGGCAGGCAAGAAGGTAGGCAGGCAGGAAGGTAGGCACGCAGGTAGGCAGGCAGGCAGGAAGGTAGGCAGACAGGAAGGTAGGCAGGCAGAGGGTAGGGAAGAGGCAGGCAGGTAGGCAGCCAAGAAGGGTAGGCAGGAGGAAGGTATAGGCAGGCAGGAAGCAAGGCAGGAAAGGAGCAGGAAGGTAGGCAGACAGAATAGGTAGGGACGACAGGGAGGTAGGCACGGCAAGAAGGTAGGCAGACAGGAAGGTAGCCAGACAGGAAGGTAGGCGGGACAGGAAGGTAGGCAGGCAGGAAGGTAGGCAGGCAGGTAGGGAGGAAGCAGGGCAGGCAGGTAGGCTGGCAAGAAGGTAAGAAGGCAGCAGGAAGGTAGGCAGGCAGCAGGGGCAGGAAGGTAAGCAGGCACAGGAAGGTAGGAGGCAGTAAGGTAGGCAGGTAGGTATGTAGGTGGTAGGAATGTATGCAGGCAGGAAGGTCGGAGGCAAGAAGGTAGGGCAGGGAAGGAAGGTAGGCAGGCAGGGAAGGTAGGCAGGCAAGGAAGGTAGGTAGGCAGGCAGGAAAGGTAGCAGGCAGGAAGGTAGGCGGGCAAGAAAGGTTAGGCAGGCAGGAAGGTAGGTAGTCAGGCCAGGTAGGTAGGTTGGGAATGTATGCAGGCAGGAAGGTAGGCAGGCCCGCAGAGGTAGGCAGGCAGGAGAATGGAAGGTAGGCAGGCAGGCAGGAAGGTAGGTAGGCAGGCAGGTAGGCAGGTAGGAATGTATGCAGGCAGGAAGGTAGGCAGGCAAGAAGTTAGGCAGGCAGGAAGGTAGGCAGGCAGGAAGGTAGGCAGGCCAAGAAGGTAGGCAGGCAGGACAGGAAGAGGAAGGTTGGTAGGCAGAGGCAGTTAGGACAGGTAGGTAATGTATGCCAGGCTGGAGGTAGGCAGGCAAGGATGTTAGGCAAGGCAGGAGGTAGGCGGTAGGATGGTAGCAGGCAGGAAGGGTAAGGCAGGCAGGAAGGTAGGCGGCAGAGAGGAGGAGGAGAAGGAGTAGGAAGTCGGAGTAGGAGTAGGAATAGTAGGGAGGAGGAGTAGGAGGAGTGGAGTTAGGAGGTGGAGTAGGGAGGGAGTAGGATGAAAGGGAGTAGTAGGAAAGTAGGGGAGGGAGGAGTAGGAGGAGGATAGAGTAGGAAGTAGGAGGAGGAGTAACAGTAGGAGGAGGATTGGAGAGCAGTAGGAGGAGGAGGAGGAGGCAGGAGGAGGAGGTGGAGGATAGATAGGAGGTGAGGGGGAGGGGGGGGATGTATGTATGAGAAGGAGTAGGAGAAGAAGGAAGTAAGAGTAGTAGGAGGAGGAGTAGGAGATGGAGAGGAGAAGGAGTAGGAGGACGGAGGAGGGAGGAAGGAGGAATAGGAGAAGGAGTAGGAGAAAGGAATAGGAGAAGGAGTAGGAGGGAGAAGGAGGAAGGGGAGGAGGAGGAGGAGGAGGGGAGGAGGAGGGACTAGGGAGGAGGAGGAGGGAGGAGGGAGGAGAGGACTGGGAGGAGGAGTAGGAGAAGTGATGGAGAAGTAGGGAGAAGGAGTAGTGAGGAGGAGGATAGGAGGGAGGAGGAGGAGGAGGAGTAGGAGGAGGAGGAGGAGGAGGAAGGAGGTAGGAGGAGGAGGGGGAGGGTAGGCGGGGGAGGAGAGGAGATGAGATGTTAAAAAAGAACAGAGACCAAACAAACTAAATCACAGTGAAGGAAAAGAGCAAAGAGATAACGGAAGTGTATGAGTGGGAAAAAGGGAAAAAAAGGATAATTAAATGAGTTATTAAAAAAAAAAGAGAAATACCAAGAGGAAGAAAGAATAAGCAAGTGATTGTGTTGAAGCAAGAGAGAGAGTGTGTGAAGCAAGATGAGTTGTGAAGCAAGAGAGTGTGTGAAGTGAAGCAAGAGTGTGTGATAGTGAAGCAAGAGAGTGGTGAGGCAAGAGCGTTGTGAAGCAAGAGAGTGTGAAGCAAAAGAGAGTGTGCCAATGCAGGAGATGGAGAGTGTGAAGCAAGAGAGTGTGAAGCAACGAGAGTGTGAAGCAAGAGCGAGTTGTGAATGAAGCAAAGAGTGTGTGTGAAGCAAGCAGTCGACTCTGAAGCTCAGCTCTGGGGACATGCGGTGAAATGACTGATACAAAGTTGATAGATTCAGAGAATGTGGAAGTCTTACTCACAACACACACCACCACACACTCACCACACCAACACACACACACCACACACACACACTCACACACACACACACCCACACACACAACCACACCACACACACACCCACACACACCAACACACACACACACACACACACACACACCACTCACACACACAACACACACCACCACACACCCACACACACACAAACACACACCACACACAAACACAAACACACACACAACACACACCCCAAACACACACACTCACTCGCACACGCACACACACTCACACACACACACCCCACACAACCCACACCACACACTACACACGCACTCTCCACACACAAACACACACACCACACACTCAAACACACACACACACCCACACACCCACACACAACAAACAGCTACACACACCCACACACACACACACACACACACACCGGCTACACCCACCACCACACCACACTCACACACTCACACACACACACACACCACACACACACACACAAAAAACACACACACACACACACACCACACACACACACACACACCACACACACACACCACACACCACAACACCCACACACACACACACCAGCTCACACCAACACACACACACACACACACACACACACACCCAACACACACACGCACGCGGAACACACACACACACACACAAACACACACACACACACCAAACACACACACACACCCACCACACACACCACACACAACACACACACTACACACACACACCCACACACCACACACACCCACCACAACACACACACACACACACAACGCACACACACACACACACACACCACACACCACATCACACACCACACCCACACACACACACACTCACACACCCCACACACACAGACACACACACACACACACCACACACACCACCACACACACACACACACACACACACACACACACACTCACTCACACAAAAACAAACACACACACACACACACACACCAACACACCCTCACACCCACACACACCACACACACCCAACACACAACAAACACACACAACAACACACTCACACACACACACACACAACACACACACACACATATATATTATCTATAGAATATATTATATATATCTATATATTATATATTATATATTTTATATATATATATATATATATATATATATTTTTATATATATATTATATATATATAAAGGTGGGTTTTGGGATATTGGCTCTGTCAGTTGGGAGGGATATGTTGTGTATGTATCTTCTATACGTATATGCATTCTAAATGTTGTTTCTGAGACCTCTGCAAAAGCAAGTGATAATGTCGTGATGGTGTGGTGTGGAAAGTGTTGAATTGATGATGAAAGTATTTTCTTTTTGTGGATTTTCTTTCTTTTTTGGGTCACCCTGCGTCGGTGGGAGAACGACCAACTTGTTGAAAAATATTATATATATATAATATTATATATATATTTATATATATATTTATAATATATAATCTTAATATATAATATTATATATATTATTTATATTATATCATATATATATATAGATTATATATATATTTAATATATACTAATATACTAAGTGACATATCTATTGCCTCTCTTGATACCATAAAAATAATGAAAAAGATAGATAGATTAGATAGATTGGATAGATAGAAGATAGATAGAGAAGAGAGAGAGAGATGAGGAGACGAAGAGGAGAGACTGAAGTGGAACCGAAGGAGTGTGGGGGAGGCGGAGGACGAGGGAGAGACGAAGAGAGAGGGGAGGCGGATGGTTGAAGGGAGAGAGGGGACCTGATGAGTGCGGAAGAGAGCGTGGATGAGGAGCAATGGGAACGAGAGGAGAGATGGAGAACGAGACGCACAGAGAGAGGAGGAGGGGAGAGAGAGAGGAGAGGGGTGAGGACAGAGAGAGAGCGAGAGAGACAGACAGACAGACACAAGACCAGACAGTCAGTCAGACAGAGTAGTAGGAAATATAAGTAGTTTCAGGCTTGTGATCCTTACTTCAACCTAGCAGTGGATAATAAAACTTACATTGGTGGTTCACATCATTAGTAGAGGACACAATGCTTATTACACACTAATATTACTATTGTGGGGGTAATTATCTTGTTGCAGAGATCTCCAGCTTCATGGTTGTATAACAGCGTCATACTACACGAGGGTCACTTAGTGGCTGTATGTCTCTTATTCGGTTACACCAGTCATGAATAATCGCTTAGACCATCGGATTATACGGTAAGGTCTTGTATGTTGTGTATATATACTGAAGAATTATACAACTCTCGGTGTAATATACGCTACAACAATGTCTTCAGTTTACTTGGGTATCCCAGATGAGGAGTAGGATCTGTCTGTGCTCCACTTCCTCGAGTAACGTCGAATCTGTAAGTCTTCATTTCATCTCCCCGAACATTCCAGTGCTGTATTGTCTTGGCAGGCTATACAGCGCTCAACCCGTGCGGAATGTAAAGGAGGCATTCCACATTGAAGGAAGTATCTTGGAATCGATGTTAACAAACGGAACCCAGTCGTTTTTGGGCTGGATCAAATAATACTCTCTTATCCAGGAAGACTCGAACCCTAATTATTCCGAGGTGTTTCCCCGCGCACTGGCAACCCTCACACTGAGTGTCCCCTCACACTGGTGTCCCCTAGCCCACTGCGTATCCCTCACACGTCCGTTGTCCCCTCCACCACTGCGTGTCCCCTACACTGCGTGTCCCCTCGACTGCGTGTCCCTTTCACATGCGTTGTTCCCTTACCAATGCGTGTCCCTCACATTGCGTGTATGTAAGAGAGCATGATTGGACTCGGATGTGTAGGCAAACTGCAGTGTGCCAACTCCACAAACTCTGATATCAGAATGTGAGTTATAAATCGGCGGCCAATCTTGGGTACCCTGGCGCAAATCTGGGCATGAGAGATGAGGTGCGCAATTCGTTTTAGCGCTGTAAGGCTCTGCCGATGGACCGTTGAGGTCCGTTAAACCGTTTCCGGTTGGCACAGCTCAATCGGCATCAAGATCTACCGAGATTGGTTCAAACTAAATATCTCTCCGGCGTCGGTGGAGGAAGGAAGCGGAGAATGAGGTCGAAGGAGAGAGTTACTTACGGGGCGTGCAGCCCCCCCCCCACACACACAGCTCGCTTGTCTATATAAGATAACAGGAGGATGCCTCGTCTGTTTCACTCCTGCCCGAGTCCGCCTGGCTGGCTGGAGAAACATGGTGACTCTCTGTTAAAATCCATATGCGGGTTATAGGTAGAAATGCCTCCATAAGACAGCCATGCCTCAACACGTTTGATGAACAGAAATGCCTGAATCGGATAATAATATCTCATGCGAAACTCCCAGATGATACGCTCGTATTTCGGTTATCATATATAATTTTATTTATCATATATATATATATATATATATATATTATATATATATATAATAATATATATAATATATATATATATATATATATTATCATATATATATATATATAAGGTGAAACATTTATGGTGAACAGTATTTAGTTAAGGCTCTAAAGAGGTCTTTGTGGCATTCATTTATGGATTTGGGAAAAGGCGTATGAAAAGGTTGGATTAGGGGGGGCCAATGTGGAGACTGTTGCAAGTAGTATGGTGTTGGAGGTTAGGTTACTAGAAAGCAGTGAAGAGTTTTTACGAGGATATAGTGAAGGCTCAAGTTAGGTATGTGGAAAGAGGGGAATTTTTTCCCAGTAAAAGTTGGCCTTAGACAAGGATGTGTGATGTCACCGTGGTTGTTTAATTATATTTTATAGATGGGGTTGTAAGAGAGAAAAAATGCGAGGGTCTTGGCAAGAGGGCGTGGAGTTAAAAAGATAAAGAAATCACACACATAGTGGGAGTTGTCACAGCTTGCTCTTTGCTGATGACACTGTGCTCTTGGGAGATTCTGAAGGAAGTTGCAGAGATTGGTGGATGAATTTGGTAGGGTGTGCAAAAGAAGTAAATTAAAGGTGAATACAGGGACAGAGTAAGGTTAGAGGATGACAAAAAGTTAGGTGATGAAAGATTGAATATCAGATTGGAGGGCGAAGAGTATGGAGGAGGTGAACGTATTCTGATATTTGGGAGTGGACGTGTCACGGATGGGTCTATGAAAGATGAGGTGAATCAATAGAATTGATGTGGGGAAAAAGAGTGAGGTGGTTTGCACTTAGGGAGTCTGTGGAGACAAAGAACTTTGTTCCTGAGGCAAAGAGGGGAACTTGTATGAGAGTTTAGTTTTACCACCGGCATCTTATAGGGGTGTGGTGAAGAGTGTGGGTGATGAATTGTTGCAGCGAGGAGAAGGCTGGAGGCAGTGGAGATGTCATGTCTGAGGGCAAATGTGAGAGTGTGAATATAATGCAGAGATATTCGTAGTTTGGAGGTTAGGAGGAGGTGCGGGATTACCAACCTGTTGTCCAGAGGCTTGAGGGAAAGGGTTGTTGAGGTGGTTCGGACGTGTAGGAGAGAATGGAGCGAAACAGAATGACTTCAAGAGTGTATCAGTCTGAGTGGAAGGAAGGGGGGTTAGGGGTCGGCCTAGGAGGGTTGGAGGGAGGGGGTAAAGGAGGTTTTGTGTGCGAGGGGCTTGACTTCCAGCAGGTCATGCGTGAGCGTTGTTTGATAGGAGTGAATGGAGACTAATGGTTTTTAATAACTTGGACGTGCTGTTGGAGTGTGAGCAAAGAAATTTATGAGGGATTCGGGAAACCGGCAAGGCCGGACTTGAGTCCTGGAGATGGGAAGTACAGTGCCTGCAATCTGAACGGAGGGGGGTGTTATGTAGCAGTTTAAAAACTGTAGTGTAAAGCACCTTCTGGCAAGACCGTGATGGAGTGAAATGATGGTGAAAGTTTTTCTTTTTCGGGCCACCCTGCCTTGGTGGGAATCGGCGGTGGTGACTGTGATAATAAAAAAAAATAAAAATAATATATATTTATATTATATATATATTATTTTATTTATATTATTATATAATACATATATATTTATATATATTATATATCATATATATATATTATATATATATTATATAACGAAAACAGGGAAGTAATTATTCAGTTACTGTTCTCTTATTATTTTATGGAAGATAGAATAAACAAGGGGCATGAAGCCCTACCAGTGCAGCCGGACTTGTGATGATACACCAAGTGTGGGAAGACACATAATGACACTAGCTGGCCACTTTTGCCAACGCCGAGCCAGTATACAAAAGGCAAGATAGTGAGTCTTTGACCCTAATGGTTGATGCACCTAACATATATATTGTTGGAATGCGATGGAAATAGCAAATAAAAGGAAAAGGTAGTAAAAAATCTGAGATGAGAAGATCGAGTTGTTATAATTAAAGGACCTGGAGGAGCCAGTCAGTAAGTGTTAAATCGCGCTAAAGAATATTAATATTGTCTTGTGTTTTAAGGATGGAAAGAATCAGAAGGGAGGAGATGTGGGAGGAAGGCGTGAGCAAGTATTTATAAATATACATGTAATATTATATATTAATTATATTATATATAGATATATATATTTATAATATTTATATATATATATATATATATATATATTATATATATATATAATATATATATTATTATCACTACTGGCCGATTCCCACCAAGGGAAGGGTCGGCCCGAAGAAAAAAAGGAAAAAAAAACTTTTACCAACATTCACTCATCACTGGTCTTGCAGAAGGGTGCCTCTTGACAATACAGTTGTTTTTTTTTTTTAAACTGCAACTTTAATCCGCCCTCCTTCAGAGTGCTGGCACTGTACTTTCCCATCTCCAGGACTCAAGTCCGGCTGCCGGTTTTCCCTGAAACCCCTTCATATAAATGTGACTTTGCTCTCACTCCAACAGCACGCGTCAGGTATGTAAAAAACCATTTGTCTCCATTCACTCCTATCAAACACGCTCATGCATACTGCTGGAAGAGTCCAAGGCCCTCGGCACACATAACCTCCTTGACCCCTCTCCTCTCCAACCTTTTCGTAGGCCGACCCCTACCCCGCCTTCCTTCCATCTACGGACTGATACACTCTTGAAGTCATTCTGTTTCGCTCCATTCTCTTCTACATGTCCGAACCACCCAACAACCCTCCGCAGCCCTCTGGACAACAGTTTATTTTGGTATGCCCCTACCTCTCCGATCTTCCCAACTTCGAATTCTCTGCATTATATTCACAACCACACATTGCCTCAGACATACATCTCCACTGCTCCACCCTATCCTCGCTACAAACATTCATTCACCCATGGCCTTCACATCCATAATAAGAGCGTTGGTAAAAAATATACTCTCTTACATTCGCCTCTTTGCCTCCAAGGCCAAGTTCTTTGTCTCCACAGAACTCCTAAGTGCACCACTCACTCTTTTTCCCTTCATCAATCTATGATTCACCTCATCTTTCATAGACATCTCCGTGAACACGTCCACTCCCATAATATCTGATACATTCCCTCCTCCATACTCTCTCCCTCCAATCTGATATTCAATCTCTTATCAGCCTAATCTTTTTGGTACCTATAACCTTTACTCTTTCCTGGTATTCACTTTAATTTTTCCTTCTTTTGCACACCTCCTACCAAAATTACGCCACCCAATCTCTGCTCAAATTCTCTTCAGGAATCATCTCCCATGAAAAGAGCACCAGTGTCATCAGCAATGAGCAGCTGTGACAATCACTTTATGTGTGATTCTTATCTTTTTTAACTCCACGCCTTTTGCCAGAACCTCGCTTTTTACTTCTCTTACAACCCCATCTATTAAATATATTACAACAACCACGCGGGTGGACATCCACACATCCTTGTTCCTTTGGCACTTTTTCCTGGGAAAATAATTTGCCCCCTCTTTCCTACATTTACTCTAACTTGAGGGCCTCTCTATCCTCGCGTAACAACTCTTCACTGCTTTCAGTACCTTACCTCCTACACCCCATACACTGCGCAACATCTGCCAACATTGCCCCCCTATCCACCCTGTCATACGCCTTTTCCCAAAATCCATAAATGCTCCACAAAGCCTCTTTAGCCTTATTCTATATCTGTTCACTTATTTGTTTCAGGTTAAACACCTGGTCCACACACCCCTACCTTTCCTAAAGCCTCCTTGTTCATCTGCATATCCATTCTCGTCCTTACTCTTAATTCTTTCTATAATAAAACTCTACCATCACTTTACCAGGTTATACTCAGAGACTTATCCCCCTATAATTTTTGCACTCTCTTTTATTCCCCTTTGGCCTTTATACAAAGGAACTATGCAGCTCTCTGCCAATCCCTAGGTACCTTAACCCTCTTCCATACATTTATTAAAGTATTGCACTCAACCACTCCTCAAAACTTTAATCCCACCTGCTTTTAACATTTCAATCTTTTTATCCCATCAATCCCGGCTCTGCCTTACCCCCTTTCATTTTACCTACTGCTCACGAAACTTCCCCCACACTCAACTGGCTCTTCCTCATCCTACAAGATGTGAGGAGGAAGAGCAGTTGTGAGTGTGGGGGAAGTTCTTGTTCGTGAGGCAGTAGAGTAGGTTGTATATATATATATATTTATATTATTATATATATATATATATATATATATATATATATATATATATATATTTATTATATTATTTAGATATATATATATATATTTATAATATATAATATATATTACTAATATATATTATATTATAGATATATATAATAATATATTTTATTATATATATAATTATATGTTTATTTAATATATTTTCTTAAAATATATATATATATATATATATATATTTATATTTTATATATATATAATATCATATATATTATATATATATATATTATTATATGCTGTCAGAGGCTCAAGACAATGTGAATCACATGAGGCAACTCCAGAAAATGGAGACAGAATTCTATGATGAAATGTACTAGGCAATCTTAGATGAATGAAAACGCCAAAAGGAATTAGATTTAATGCAGTGTCACAGTAAGGGATGAGATTCCATCATTGTTTGCCTCAAAATCAATGCTAGAACCCCAGCCTCTTCCTTATTTATGTCCAACTTTTTCCAGGAAAGACTAATATTTCTTTTTGTTTTATTATTATCTGATAATACTAACGAGGAAGGATTAAGTATGTTGGATGTCTGCAAGGAAGATTAAGAAGACCGAGGCAACAAGAATAAGAGGACTAGGCAACAAATTGGAAGATAAGAATAGTTGTCTTATGGATGGTTCGTTTTGTGAGGAGGGGTGTTAAGGTTATCCTCAACATATTCAAGTAACGAAGATGAGGGCCTGGCGGAGGAAAATGAAATTCAGGACATTAGGCACTTGCTGAGAAGGAACTCGTCATGGAGGAGGATACGCAAGGTCAGGAGGCCTGATAAGTGTAAACTTCCCACGAAGATGCTATTCATGAATCTTACATTTAATCCCAATATATATAAGTGGCATATGCATGCCTTGTCATGTTTTTTAAAAACGACCTTGAGAACTCCGAAACATGGTGTCATTCAGTATTCAGCAATACCAACCGTATGTTAGACCTCACGACTAAGATTTAACCCAGATAGATTGACTCTGGCTATTGTGGTGCTTGAATGCCGGGCGAGAAGGTTGAATCTCAGTTCAAAAAAGTGGATTGATTGCGATATCGATCCTTTCAACAGTCTGCAGGTGCTAGTGTGGGCTCACTGCTTGTGTGTCTTCTTATCCCGCTTGGTGAAGTGAGTGTGGTGGTCAGGCAAATTAGCCTTGATCATGAGTAAGTAAACAAGGAATAAGGAGCCCCGTCGTGTAACGTAACCAGCACGTGAGCCCTAAATAGTGGGTACGTAAGCCTGCTTGTGAGCCCTGGGGGGGAACTCAATTTTAAATTACCACAAATGTTTTTAATTTTTAGTAAAGCATCTACTTTTTCTCTATCGCTGTTTCATCACATAAAAATTTTGGTATAGGCTGCACTGCTGCAAGGTATTGACCTATAATGGTCAATATTTTGGTGGGTCAGATTAAAGGGTTGGGAAGAAAAGGGACTTATTGATCGACACACCTAAAAAAAAAACAGGGCGGTCATTACTTGACACGAAAACACAAATCCTTGATCTTTCCACTCTGAATTTAATTTAAAGTCAAATTTTTATTTTTATTCTTATTCGGGAGGAATTCTGCGACTTCTTAACCCACTTCTTAACACCATCGTTACGACACAGCCCTGGTTTTGGACAACTTCACTACGGACACAACCCTAGTTTTAACAACCCTTGCAAAAACACTCTCTCAATTGGACAGAAACACTCTCAGCCAAAGCACTATCTTAGGATAGACAAATACAAGTGACATACAAAAGAAGGCTTGACCCCTCTCTACACCTCCCCTCGTTGTCATGGTGACCTTGACCCCTCGACATAAACACTGCTAATGACCCCCCTTGTCACGTGATGAGCTTCTCAAGGCATGAAGGGAGGGGTGAGGGGGCGGTAGGGAGGGGAAGGTTGAGGGGAAGGGGTGAGGGAAGGGAGAGAGAAGGTAGAAAAATAGAGGGGAAGAAAGGGAGAGTAAAATTCAACTCTCTCGATTCTGAATTCGTCTCTCTCTCTCTCTCTTCTCTCTTTCTCTGTCTCTCTCTCTCTCTGTCTCTTCCTCTCTCTCTCTCTCTTCTCTCTTCTCCTCGTCTCTGTCTCTCTCTCTCTCTCTCTCTCTCTCTCTCTCTCTCTCTCTCTCTCTCTCTCTCTCTCTCTCTCTCAACAAGGTTGTTCCAAACTAACAACCCTCCACAAGCCGCTGGGATCGACCGCCGGCTGCGTCGTTAAAGAACATATTGTGGCTGAGTTCAGTCTCAGGCACAATGATGTTTATTAATGAAAATGATGATGCTCATGATGATGATGATGATAAGGTTGGGGGGGGCAGCCAACATAAGAGACATTTACATTTATTAAAATAAACCACCGATGGAGGGGGAGGGGGGTAAGGGGGAAGTAGAAATGAAGCTCGAGGCCTTTCAGTTGCTGAACAATTCCTTCCTCAGGAGCTAGGAAGTCGGTCAGTTCGGTTGGAATGGTTGCCACAGGCTTTGCAAAGCAGCAGTGAGGTCCAGCAAAGACAGATACATGTGAAAATGAAGGGACACCTGCAGTAGGCCTACTGATCCATGCTAGGGAGGCCCACGGAAGCAACGAGCTCACAATCTAGCTACTGTACAGAACAGCAGTTAGTTCTTCCCAAGAGACAGCCTCGATATAAATAGTTACGTGCTGTACTCTCTCTCTCTCTCTCTCTCTCTCTCTCTCTCTCTCTCTCTCTCTCTCTCTCTCTCTCTCTCTCTCTCTCTCTCTCTCTCTCTCTCTCTCTCTCTCTCTCTTTCACTCTCTCTCTCACTCTCTCTCCTCTCATCTTCACCCTCTCCTCTCCTCTCTCCATTTCACTCTTTCTCTCATTTCTCCCATAAGCCATGTACAAGCCCATTTCCTCCCTCCCGTTTTCCATTACCATGTGTTAACTGAGACATTTCATCAAGCGGAGGTCGTAAAAACGCAATTCCATAGTTTAGCCTCCTACCAGCTCCTCTCTTCCTCCTTGATTTAACGAATGAAGAAAGAACTACATTACGCCTTTGGGCCGTGGGGTGGGGAGAAGGATGCGATAGGGAAGATGAATACCAGCCACATATCCGGATTACGACCCATCTCGGTCCCGTCCTATCCACCACATCTCCTCACAAACTGTAAAAAATATTACATTTAGGATGTACATCAATGTGACCCTTTTGGAGCCTAAGTATTAAATCTTGTGCGTATCTACATGTGTCCCATGCCGGCCATCCACAGGAGAAGAGACAATATACCAGGTCCATATTTACATAGGATGGACATGGGGTACACAGTATACTAGCCACTATACTACACACGATGGACATGTGGTACACAATATACTAGCCACTTCGTGTGTCAAAATCTAAAACATAGCCTTCCAAGCCACCTATTAATTTTGACACGACTTTCGGTTCCAGAGTTCTGTGATAACTCCCCTCTGTTCTCTATTTCTCTGACTCTTTTGCCTCCTCTCCCCTCCATTCTACCTATCCCTCCCCTCCCTCCTCTCCCCTCCATTCCCCTCCTCCCCCCTCCCAAAGCGACCTACACCCTTCTCGGAAACGATTCGTCACATTTCGCTGGATTTAACCACGTCCACTAAATGTCAGACCGCTTGAAATTCACCCTCCACGTCCTCTCCATCCCCCATTCCACGTCCCTTTCCTTTTCCTCCTCTTCCTTATCCTCATTCTCATATCACTCATTTCCCTTCATATATTCTTCCATCCAAAACCAGAAATTGGATATGTAAAACTGACTGGAAGCTCATGCCAGCAGTTGCACGAATCTCTTCTTAGTCGCTATACACCAGCGCTGAAAAATTTGAAGCCGATAGGATGAAGTGTTTTCAAGTTATAAACGAAAATCTTAGAGGAAGAAAAGGCAACCACAAAATGGCATCCCGTTGTGTATACTTAATTATTCCTTGACGACCTACATTACAGGAATTATTCACGTTATTACTGGACATTCGGTTTGAATATACGTGTTTTTTTTCTGATGCATTCAGTGCTTTTTTATATTAATGAATATAAATTTAGATTTTTGGGGGGTTGATCAGGATAGGTAAGGATTTTATGGGTTGTTGTGGACACTACCGGTGTCATCTACAAGTCTTGTTGTTTACACAAGAGTCCTTTTTTATCCACGGGTGTTTTGTTTCTCTGACACAAGCCTTGTTTGTTCCACTTGAGTCCTAGCTTTCCAACACATCACTTGTGTCTCCCACACAAGTTCTGCTTTTTATAACACGAGTTCTGTTTCTCTCACAATTCTTATTTCTCCCTCCACAAATCATGCATCTTCCACGCAAGTTCTGTTCCTCCTACTTAGTACTAAACAAATGTTTTAGCATACGAAAATGCGGAGAGAGAGAGAGAGAGAGAGAGAGAGAGAGAGAGAGAGAGTCACCATTGGTATACCCATATCAAGTTATAGACCCGGGTAGCTTCAGTTGCAAGTCGACGTGCAACTTTAAAACCCACCACCACCACCACAGATCTACATTCCTAAGCTCCAACGACAACTCTCTCTCTCCACTGCTAACAAAGCCATAACTCCTATCAATATCGCTGAGGTTCCTTATCAACGCTGGGGTTCTCTACCAACACTGGGGTTCCATATCATCGCTGAGGTTCCCTATCAGAGCTGGGGTTCCTTGCCAACACTAGTGTTCCCTATCATCGCTAAGGTTCCCTATCAACGTTGGGGTTCCCTACCAACACTAGGGTTCCCTATCAACGCTGAGGTTCCCTATCAACGCTGGGGTTCCATATCAACGCTATGGTTCCCTATCAACACTAGGGTTTCCTACCAACGCTGAGGTTCCCTATCAACGCTGGGGTTCCCTATAATCGCTGAGGTTGAAGATATATATATGGACAACGTTTAGTTCTGTGTAGAGCTCTAAGAAGTCATGACTTGAAACAGCTCAACACAGACACTGCATCATCATGGGATCCTAATACAAAGAATTCTTCAAAACTTGTCCAATCTTAGGACGAAGACCTACTTCGACTAGTGGATGGTTCCACTATGACCCCGCCCCCTCCTGCTTCGCCTCACCTGACTACAGTATATAAGCCACGTCTACGGCCCTATGCTGTACTTTCTACAAGATTGATGGACTGAAGACATCGACTCCAGGCTGAGGGACTGATTACCTCAAACTCCTCCTCTCCTTATACCTTCCTGCTTTGTATAAGACCGATGAAGACACTGTGTGGCGAAACGTTTCTTCAGTAAAGATTCCCATATTAGGTTAGGTTAGGTAAGGTTCGTCAGGAAACAGGACAAATGTTTCCTGACGCGGGACTTAGTCAGATGATGACCCGCCTTTGGAGCTTTTGGTCATCTGACCGAGGCCTTCCGCTGGCTTACCGGTCCACCCCTTTAAAAATTATGGTCATTTATAACCATTGTTGATAATTGATTCCCATATGTTGCATAAGTGTCTCAATTCTTCAGCTCAACACAGGGCGAAACGTTGTCTTCAGTGAATGCATTACCTTCACGCTAAATGTGTATTGACTAACCGAGGGTTAGTAGTATTCCCTTAAATAGAGGATTACGGTAAAAGTCTCAGTGTATATAAGCTGAGAGAGATACAGTGGCTGGTTTATGCTTCTCTGGGCAGATACTTGATAGTGAAACTCGGTGGGTGACCACCGTAGACTTTACCGCCGACTCGTCTGCTTGTATTTTTGTCAAGAGGGGTAAGTTGTTTAAGCTTATTTAGGTATATGTACACGTACGTGCAATTATCATACACAGTAACAAGTGGGTAAATTACCTAAGATAACCCACAAAATAATCAAAGTAACTTATTTCCATTGGGGAATCTGTTTAACAATTCTATCTGCCTCGACCTATCATGGGCCAGGCTATATTTAGTTAGTACAATTAAACATCGCTGCAGCCTTAATGACCCTCGTGTGTAGACAGGCTTTATGCCCAATTAAGCAGCCGTCCAGCATCAGTGATATGTGTTAATTTCGTGATGGTCAGACTGATGTTGGCGGAAATATTGAAATACAGAATTAACATTTAACCTGATGGGCGAGACGATTGTTTGTGTATAAGTCAAGATTGCAAGATTTTCATAAAACAAAGTCATATGTACACATGCACACACATGCACACACATACACACACACACACACAAACAAACACACACACACACACACACACACACACAACACACACACACACACACACACACACACACACACACACACACACACAACACACACACACACACACACACACACACACACACACACACACCACACACACACACACACACACACACCACACATCACACACACACACACACACAAACACGTACGCCTATACAACAGGCCTAGTGTCTAATCGACATGTACCTAGGACAAAATGGTAATCAACACATACACACATTCCTAATAAAAAAAATTATTACCACGAAGTGAACTGGCTGATCTATGAGGCTAAATCATAAAATAAAATTCTGAACGCGATAGTAAGCAATTTTTGTATAAATCAGCACTTTAAGGAAACAACGGGTGTGAGAGAAGGCGGTATAACTTTACTACTCTACCTTGTGTTTACTCAGTGAGTGCATATAACCGATCAAATGCTTGAATAAGTTCCCACCTTACTGAGGACAGACCAATCAGGTGTGTGGGTAGGTTCCCACCTTACTGAGGACCGACTAATCAGGTGTGTGGGATCGTTTCTCATCTTACTGAGGACCGACCAGTCAGGTGTGTGGGATCGGTTCTCACCTACTGAGGACCGACCAGTCAGGTGTGTGGGATCGGTTCTCACCTACTGAGGACCGACCAATCACGTGAATTCCAGTTTAAGAGTGGCCTTGAAAGGAAGGCCTGATGGACCGTCCATTGAGGCTGGTGAAGGGGATTCATCTTCTAACTCACCCCATTTCTCCTCCAGGAAAACTAACCACCCATTCCTCTACCACCCATTCATAACCACATGTTCCCAATCAATCATTCCCAGCCACGCATCCTCATCCCCCCACTCTCAGCCTCCAAGTCCCACCCAACCATTCCCAATCACCCATTTCAGGCCACTCGTCCTCAGCTACCCATTTACAACGACTGAGTCCTAACAAAGCATTCTCAGTCACCCATTCCCTGGAATCCCTTCCTTTCCCCTTATTTATGCCACGAAATCCTTATCACCCATTGCCTGCCATTCATTCCCAGCTGCCCATGTACTGCAACCCAATGTTTGTCACTCACTCCCTAACACCCATTCCTTGGCACCCATTCCCATTTGCTCATTTCTACTACCAATTTCTAGCTGCTCGTTTCATCAATCTCTCCATTACTACCATTTCTTTACTCGTATCTCCTACTTTTTATCCAGTCCACCGATTTATTTCTACCCATTCTTGACGCCTATTCCAGCTGCCCATCCCTTGTTACCTATTTCTGGCACCCATTTCCTGGGAAATACTAAGAGAATCCTATGGGGCCCTCTCAGCTTTCTTTCAGAATCCTCTCAGAAGACTTGTAGAACTCGCTCGGATAGCACATGACTTGACGCTGTATCAATTTTAAGGAGGAAACAAGGACACGGACGATTAGGTACTTTCGTCCTAAAGTGATGAGTGAATGTCTCATCACGGTTGAGGAGCTGGTCCGTGCCTCATGGCCCAGCCTGGCAGTGACCCACGGACGAGGAGCTGGTCCGTGCCTCAGGGGGCCAGCCTGACAGTGACCCTCAGACGAGGAGCTGGTCCGTGCCTCAGGGGCCAGCCTCACAGTGACCCACGGACGAGGAGCTGCTTCGTGCCTCAGGGGACAGCCTGACAGTGACCAGCGGCTACTATGGACTCTAATACCTTGCAAGTGAGTCACAATAGGATTAATAAAACACTGGAACCTTTAGGGTTTCTCCTTTGTTTATCCGGATGCTCCTGCTGGCACTTGTTTGTACCTCTGTTGATGCTACTTATACCTGTGTTTATAGTTGTGTTTATACTTAATATTTATGCGTGAGTTTTTATTTATATATGTGTTTGCACTTGTGTTGACATACTTTTAATTGTGTTTAGATTTTTTGTTGTGTTTATCCCTATGTTTATACGTTTGCTTTAACTCATCTCATTCCTTGGCGTTTATTCCCATTCACGGATTTCTGCTACCAGTTCCCAGCTGCCCATTTCTTCCATTTCTCTCTCTAACTCACCTTCCCAGACACCATTTTTTAACAACCTTACACTCCCTTCTTCCCACTCTCCCTTTCGTCCAATTTCCCTCTCTCCCATAAACCCCCTCTCTTTCTCTCTTCTCCTCTCCCATCCACCTCTCTCTCTTTCTTCCCCTCTCCCATCCACTCCACTGTCTCTCTTCCCCTCTCCCATCCACTCCTCTGTCTCTCTTCCCCTCTCCCATCCACCTCTCTCTCTCTCTCTCTCTCTCTCTCTCTCTCTCTCTCTCTCTCTCTCTCTCTCTCTCTCTCTCTCTCTCTCTCTCTCTCTCTCTCTCTCTCTTCCCCTCTCCCATCCATCCCCTCTCTCTCTCTCTTCCCTCTCTCTCATCCACCTCCTCCTCCTCTCTCTTCTAACTAGGCGTCGTGTAAGGTATATGAGAAGCACCAGCCAAGCAGACAGATAAATGAATCTGTTTGATTCAATTTACGTGATGTCAAATGCAGGATCCCACTTGTAACGAGGATCCTGAAGAGGCCTCTAGGTGGAGGGGAATGAGAAGGGGAGGGGGCAAAGAAGGGGATGACCGGAGGGGATAGGGAAGGGGGTGAGACATAGGCAGAGGGGGGAAAGCTCAAACTCGAGAAGGTCCAAAGGTTTGCAACAAAACTTGTATAGGAGGTGGGAAAATATAAGCAAATAAGAGAAACCCATGAATTTCAATCACACACACGCACGTCTCTCTCTCTCTCTCTCTCTCTCTCTCTCTCTCTCTCTCTCTCTTCTCTCTTCCTCTCTCTCCTCTCTCTCTCTACTTCTCCTCTCTTCCTCCTCTTCCTCTTCTCTCTCTTCCTCTCTCTCCCTCTCTTCTCTCTCTCTCTCTCTCTCTCTCTCTCTCTCTCTCTCTCTCTCTCTCTCTCCTCTCTCTCTCTCTCTCTCTTCTCTCTCTTCTCTCTCTCTCTTTTTTTTTTTTTTTTTTTTTCTTTTTTTTTTTTTTTTTTTTTACACACATGGTTTGACAAGGTTAAGGATCCCTAGCTTTATTGACAAGCTATTTACAGGTTAAGGATTCCTAACTTTATTGACAAGCTAAGAGCTGTTACCTACATCAGCTCATTTGAAAGCATTTTTATTGTTATGAGACATACAAGTAGGGAACAGGATGAAAGTTGGAGCCATCTGTGGGCCAGCATTTTCATTTGATCAACTGACGTTATCTCGTTGACATCATTATGCTGAACGAATGTGTTCCATACTCGAGTCATCCTGGGTATGTATGATCTCAGATGGAGTGATGTTCTGGAGAAGGGTACAGCCAGAGTGAAGTTGCTGCTTTCTGCCCGTCTTGTGGCATAAAAGCTTGTTTCGCGCTGTCCTCTCTCTCTCTCTCTCTCTTCTCTCTCTCTCTCTCTCTCTCTCTCTCTCTCTCTCTCTCTCTCTCTCTCTCTCTCTCTCTCTCTCTCTCTCTCTCTCTCTCTCTCTCTCTCTCTCTCTCTCTTTCTCTCTCTCTCACACACATACACACAGGAGCTATGAATCGACGCCTTCAACCACAACTAGGTGAGTACATACACTGCTAATGGAGTGTGTTGTAGGTCTGTGCGTGCTCACATTAACAAAGGAATTTGGCCACTAAAGCATCTGAATATTGAGGACGATAGTGAAAAGTTGACAAGGCAGCCACGACCTTCAGAGAGCCAAGCTTAGGAACTTGAAGAAGAGAGAGGGAGAGGAGAGAGAGAGAGAGAGAGAGAGAGAGAGAGAGAGAGAGAGAGAGAGAGAGAGAGAGAGAGAGAGAGAGAGAGAGAGAGAGAGAGAGAGAGAGAGAGAGAGAAAAGCCTTGTTTCTTTAATTTTACTGCGTCCTCCTTCGCGTGACCACACACACACTGGTCAGGGACCAACACTCACCTCACTGACTGCTGGCATTTTGTCTGCCTTTCTACCTGACCTTCACCTGCCATTCTACCTTCGCTGTTCCCTTCCCTGCTACCTCACCTCCTAGTCTCCCATCCCTGTTACCTCCCCTCCTATACTTCCCGATTCAGAATTTCAGAGGTACCTCCATCTCCCACAAAAAGAATCCAGATATGAGACTTGGATTCCCGAGTCCGGGTTCACTTGCAAATTTACTTTGTAATACCCCCTCCCGCCAGAAAAAATATAGCGAGTACCTGAAACACTTTCAGAAAAACCCACTTTATGGGCAAAACATAATCATTAAAGCGAAATGTCGTCATTAATGTCCAGTGCATGGACTAACCTTCACAAATACAGCCCACTGTGCTGGCAAAACATCGTCAATAATATGTATAATTCTCACTGTGTTGGCGAAACATTTTGCCTTCTAGCATGCCGGCATCAACATACACTTGATTCTCTCTCTCTCTCTCTCTCTCTCTCTCTCTCTCTCTCTCTCTCTCTCTCTCTCTCTCCTCTCTCTCTCTCTCTCTCTCTCTCTCTCTCTCTCTCTCTCTCTCCACATCCCCCCGTGCCAAATCTGACACGCGTTCTCAGTACCCAGGCGCACTGAAGACTCGGAAGAGGGAAACGTGCCGCTGGGACCCATTTTTCCAAGAGGCAGTCTCGTTTCATGGGCGAAAATGGTGGTGTGGTGGTGTTACACTGTTTACTGTGAGTCTGAAGATGGTCCTCCCTTGTGTCAGAAAGACTTGAGAATTAAGAAGAGGAACTACTACAAGAAGAGGAAGAAGCAGCTGCCTCGCCTTACTGCAGCAGCAGCAATAGTAGTCATGGGGAGTGGGGAGAGGCAGCAGTAGTAGTCATGGGGGAGAGGGGAGAGGCAGCAGAAGTAGTCATGTGGAGTGGGGAGAGGCAGCAGTAGTGTCATGGGGAGTGGGGAGAGGCAGCAGTAGTAGTCATGGGGAGTGGGGAGAGGCAGCAGTAGTAGTCATGGGGAGTGGGGAGAGACAGAAGTAGTAGTCATGGGGAGTGGGGAGAGGCAGCAGTAGTAGTCATGTGGAGTGGGGAGAGGCAGCAGTAGTAGTCAGTGGGAGAGGTGGAGGGAGAGGCAGCAGTAGTAGTCATGTGGAGTGGGGAGAGGCAGCAGTAGTGTCATGGGGAGTGGGAGAGGCAGCAGTAGATGTCATGGGGAGTGGGGAGAGGCAGCAGTAGTAGTCATGGGGAGTGGGGAGAGGCAGCAGTAGTAGTCATGTGGAGTGGGGAGAGGCAGCAGTAGTAGTCATGGGGAGTGGGGAGAGGTAGCAGTAGTAGTCATGGGGAGTGTGGAGAGGCAGCAGTAGTAGTCATGTGGAGTGGGGAGAGGCAGCAGTAGTGTCATGGGGAGTGGGGGAGAGGAGCAGTAGTAGTCATGGGGAGTGTGGAGAGGCAGCAGTAGTAGTCATGTGGAGTGGGGAGAGGCAGCAGTAGTAGTCATGGGGAGTGGGGAGAGGCAGCAGTAGTAGTCATGGGGAGTGGGGAGAGAGGCAGCAGTATAGTCATGGGGAGTGGGGAGAGGCAGCAGTAGTAGTCATGTGGAGTGGGAGAGAGGCAGCAGTAGTGTCATGGGGAGTGGGGAGAGGAGCAGCAATAGTAGTCATATGGGAGTGGGGAGAGGCAGCAGTAGTAGTCCATGTGGAGTGGGGAGAGGCAGCAGTAGTAGTCATGAGGAGTGGGGAGAGGCAGCAGTAGAGTCATGGGGAGTGGGAGAGAGGCAGCAGTAGTAGTCATGGGGAAGTGTGGGAGAGGCAGCAGTAGTAGTCATGGGGAGTTGGGAGAGAGGCAGCAGTAGTAGTCATGGGGAGTGGGAGAGCAGCAGCATAGTAGTCATTGGAGTGGGGAGAGGCAGCAGTAGTAGTCATGTGAGTGGGGAGAGGCAGCAGTAGTAGTCATGGGGAGTGGGGAAGAGGCTAGCAGTAGTAGTCATGGGGAGTGGGGAGAGGCAGCAGTAGTAGTCATGTGGGAGTGGGGAGAGGCAGCAGTAGTAGTCATGGGGAGTGGGGAGAGGCAGCAGTAGTAGTCATGGGGAGTGGGGAGAGAGGCAGCAGTAGTAGTCATGGGGAGTGGGGAGAGGCAGCAGTAGTAGTCATGTGGAGTGGGGAGAGGCAGCAGTAGTGTCATGGGGAGTGGGGAGAGGTAGCAGTAGTAGTCATGGGGAGTGGGGAGAGGCAGCAGTAGTAGTCATGTGGAGTGGGGAGAGGCAGCAGTAGTAGTCATGGGGAGTGGGGAGAGGCAGCAGTAGTAGTCATGGGGAGTGGGGAGAGGGCAGCAGTAGTAGTCATGGGGGGAGGAGAGGCAGCAGTAGTAGTCATTGGAGTGGGGAGAGGCAGCAGTAGTAGACATGGGGAGTGGGGGAGAGCAGCAGTAGTAGTCTGGGGAGTGGGGAGAGGCAGCAGTAGTATGTCATGGGAGTGGGGGAGAGGCAGCGTAGTAGTCATGGGGAGTGGGGAGAGATAGCAGTAGTAGTCATGGGGAGTGGGGAGAGAGGCAGCAGTAGTAGTCATGGGGAGTGGGGAGAGGCAGCAGTAGTAGTCATGGTGGAGTGGGGAGAGGCAGCAGTAGTAGTCATGTGGAGTGGGGAGAGGCAGCAGTAGTTCATGGGGAGTGGGGAGAGGCAGCAGTAGTAGTCATGGGAGTGGGGAGAGGCAGCAGTAGTAGTCATGTGGAGTGGGGAGGAGGCAGCAGTAGTAGTCATGTGTAGTGGGGAGAGGCAGCAGTAGTAGTCATGGGGAGTGGGGAGAGAGGCAGCAGTAGTAGTCATGGGGAGTGGGGAGAGGCAGCAGTAGAGTCATGGAGTGGGGAGAGAGGCAGCAGTAGTAGTCATGGGGAGTGGGGAGAGGCAGCAGTAGTAGTCATGGGAGTGGGGAGAGGCAGCAGTAGTAGTCATGTGGGGGTGGGGAGAGGCAGCAGTAGTGTCATGGGGAGTGGGGAGAGGCAGCAGTAGTAGTCATGGGGAGTGGGGAGAGGCAGCAGTAGTAGTCATGGGAGTGGGGAGAGCAGCAGTTGTCATGGGAGGGGGGGTGCAGTATAGTCAATGGGGAGTGGGGAGAGGCAGCAGTAGTAGTCATGTGGAGTGGGGAGAGGCAGCAGTAGTAGTCATGGGGAGTGGGGAGAGGCAGCAGTAGTAGTCATGGGGAGTGGGGAGAGAGGCAGCAGTAGTAGTCATGGGGAGTGGGGAGAGGCAGCAGTAGTGTCATGGGGAGTGGGGAGAGGCAGCAGTAGTAGTCATGGGGAGTGGGAGAGGCAGCAGTAGTAGTCATGGGGAGTGGGGAGAGAGGCAGCAGTAGTAGTCATGGGGAGTGGGGAGAGGCAGCAGTAGTAGTCATGGGGAGTGGGGAGAGGCAGCAGTAGTAGTCATGTGGAGTGGGGAGAGGCAGCAGTAGTAGTCATGGGGAGTGGGGAGAGGCAGCAGTAGTAGTCATGGGGAGTGGGGAGAGCAGCAATAGTAGTCATGTGGAGTGGGGAAGCAGCAGTAGTAGTCATGGGGAGTGGGGAGAGGCAGCAGTAGTAGTCATGGGGAGTGGGGAGAGGTAGCAGTAGAAGTCATGGAGAGTGGGGAGAGAGGCAGCAGTAGTAGTCATGGGGAGTGGGGAGAGGCAGCAGTAGTAGTCATGGGGAGTGGGAGAGAGGCAGCAGTAGTAGTCATGGGAGTTGGGGGAGGCAGAATAGTAGTATTGAGTGGGGAGGCAGCAGTAGTTAGTACATGTGGAGTGGGGAGAGGCAGCAGTAGTAGTCATGGGGAGTGGGGAGAGGCAGCAGTAGTAGTCATGGGGAGTGGGGAGAGGCAGCAGTAGTAGTCATGTGGGGTGGAGTAGGCGCAGTAGTAGTCATGGGGAGTGGGGAGAGGCAGCAGTAGTAGTCATGGGAGTGGGGAGAGTTGCAGCAGTAGTAGTCATGTGGAGTGGGGAGAGGCAGCAGTAGTAGTCATGGGAGTGGGGAGAGGCAGCAGTAGTAGTCATGGGGAGTGGGGAGAGGCAGCAGTAGAGTATGTGGAGTGGGGAGAGGCAGCAGTAGTGTCATGGGGACTGGGGAGAGGCAGCAGTAGTAGTCATGGGGAGTGGGGAGAGGCAGCAGTAGTAGTCATGTGGAGTGGGGAGAGGCAGCAGTAGTGTCATGGGGAGTGGGGAGAGGCAGCAGTAGTAGTCATGGGGAGTGGGGAGAGGTAGCAGTAGAAGTCATGAAGAGTGGGGAGAGAGGCAGCAGTAGTAGTCATGGGGAGTGGGGAGAGGCAGCAGTAGTAGTCATGGGGAGTGGGGAGAGGCAGCAGTAGAGTCATGGGAGTGGGGAGAGGCAGCAGTAGTAGTCATGGGGATGGGAAGAGGCAGCAGTAGTAGTCATGGGGATGTGGGAGAGGCAGCAGTAGTAGTCATGTGGAGTGGGGAGAGGCAGCAGTAGTGTCATGGGGAGTGGGGAGAGGCAGCAGTAGTAGTCATGGGGAGTGGGGAGAGGCAGCAGTAGTAGTCATGGGAGTGGGGAGAGGCAGCAGTAGTAGTCTGGGAGTGGGGAGAGGCAGCAGTAGTAGTCATGGGGAGTGGGGAGAGGCAGCAGTAGTAGTCATGGGATGGGGAGAGAGCAGCAGTAGTAGTCATGGGAGTGGGGAGAGCGTAGCAGTAGTAGTCATGGGGAGTGGGGAGAGGCAGCAGTAGTAGTAATGTGGGAGTGGGGAGAGGCAGCAGTAGTAGTCATGGGGAGTGGGGAGAGGCAGCAGTAGTAGTCATGGGGAGTGGGGAGAGGCAGCAGTAGTAGTCATGTGGAGTGGGAGAGAGGCAGCAGTAGTAGTCATGGGGAAGTGGGGAGAGGCAGCAGTAGTAGTCATGGGGAGTGGGGAGAGGCAGCATAGTAGTCATGTGGAGTGGGGAGAGGCAGCAGTAGTAGTCATGGGGAGTGGGGAGAGGCACAGTAGTATCATGGGGAGTGGGGAGAGGCAGCAGTAGTAGTCATGTGGAGTCTGGAGAGGCAGCAGTAGTTGTCATGGGGAGTGGGGAGAGGCAGCAGTAGTAGTCATGGGGAGTGGGGAGAGAGGCAGCAGTAAGTAGTCATGTGGAGTTGGGAGAGCAGCAGTAGTAGTCATGTGGAGTGGGGAGAGGCAGCAGTAGTAGTCATGGGGAGTGGGGAGAGAGCAGCAGTAGTAGTCATGTGGAGTGGGGAGAGGCAGCAGTAGTAGTCATGTGGAGGTGGGGAGAGTGTCAGGACAGTGGGGAGAAGCAGTAGTAAGTGTGGAGTGGAGAGAGGCAGCAGTAGTAGTCATGGTGGAGTGGGGAGAGGCAGCAGTAGTAGTCATGGGGAGTGGGGAGAGGCAGTCAGTAAGTTGTCATGTGGAGTGGGGAGAGAGGCAGCAGTAGTAGTCATGGGGAGTGGGGAGAGGCAGCAGTAGTAGTCATGGGGAGTGGGGAGAGAGGCAGCAGTAGTAGTCATGGGGAGTGGGGAGAGGCAGCAAGTAGTAGTCATGGGAGTGGGGAGAGAGGCAGCAGTAGTAGTCATGGAGTGGGAGAGGCAGCAATAGTAGTCATGTGGAGTGGGGAGAGGCAGCAGTAGTAGTCATGTGGAGTGGGGAGAGGCAGCAGTAGTAGTCATGGGGAGTGGGGAGAGGCAGCAGTAGTAGTCATGTGGAGTGGGAAGAGAGGCAGCAGTAGTAGTCATGGGGAGTGGGGAGAGGCAGCAGTAGTAGTCATGGGGAGTGGGTGAGAGAGGCAGCAGTAGTAGTCATAGGGAGTGGAGAGAGGCAGCATAGTAGTCATGTGGAGTGGGGAGGAGGCAGCAGTAGTAGTCATGGGAGTGGGAGAGCAGCAATAGTAGTCATGTGGAGTGGGGAGAGGCAGCAGTAGTAGTCATGTGGAGTGGGAGAGAGGCAGCAGTAGTAGTCATGTGAGTGGGGAGAGGCAGCAGTAGTAGTCAGTGGAGATGGGAGGAGGCGCAGTAGTGTCATGGGAGTGGGAGAGGCAGCAGTAGTAGTCATGGGGAGTGGGGAGAGGCAGCAGTAGTAGTCATGGGGAGTGGGGAGAGGCAGCTAGTTAGTAAGGCATGGAGAGTCAGGGGAGAGAGGCAGCAGTAGTAGTCATGGGGAGTGGGGAGAGGCAGCAGTAGTAGTCATGGGAGTGGGGAGAGAGGCAGCAGTAGTAGTCATGGGGAAGTGGGAGAGGCAGCAGTAGTAGTCATGGGGAGTGGGGAGAGAGGCAGCAGTAGTTAGTCATGTGGAGTGGGGAGAGGCAGCAGTAGTAGTCATGTGGAGTGGGGAGAGGCAGCAGTAGTCATGGGGTGGGGAGTGGCAGCAGTGAGTCATGGAGTGGGGAGAGGCAGTAGTAGTAGTCGTGTGGAGTGGGGAGAGAGGCAGCAGTAGTAGTCATGGGGAGTGGGGAGAGGCAGCAGTAGAAGTCATGGGGAGTGGGGAGAGGCAGCAGTAGTAGTCAAGGGGAGTGGGGAGAGGCAGCAGTAGTAGTCATGGGGAGTGGGGAGAGGCAGCAGTAGTAGTCATGGGGAGTGGGGAGAGAGGCAGCAGTAGTAGTCATGTGGGAGGGGGAGAGGCAGCAGTAGTAACCATGGGGAGTGGGAGAGAGGCAGCAGTAGTAATCATGGGGAGTGGGGAGAGAGGCAGTAGTAATAAGCATGGGGAGTGGAGAGAGAGGCAGCAGTAGTAATCATTGAGAGATGGGGAGAGAGGCAGCAGTAGTAATCATGGGGAATGGGGAGAGAGGCAGTAGTAGTAAGTATTGGGAGTGGGGAGAGAGGCAGTAGTAAGTAGTCATGTGGAGTGGGGAGAGGCAGCAGTAGTAACCATGGGGAGGGGAGAGAGGCAGCAGTAGTAATCATGGGGAACGGGGAGAGAGGCAGTAGTAGTAAGCATTGGGAGTGGGGAGAGAGGCAGCAGTAGTAAGTCATGTGGAGTGGGAGAGCAGCAGTAGTAACCATGGGGAGTGGGGAGAGAGGCAGAGTATAAGTCATGGGAGGGGGAGAGGCAGCAGTAGTAAGTCATGTGGGAGTGGGAGAGAGGCAGCAGTAGTAATCATGGGGAGTGGGAGAGAAGCAGCAGTAGTAATCATGGGGAATGGGGAGAGAGGCAGTAGTAGTAAGTCATTGGGAGTGGGAGAGAGGCAGCAGTAGTATCATGTGGAGGGGAGAGAGCAGCAGTAGTAATCATGGGGATGGAGGAGGCAGAGATAAGTATGGAGTGGAGAGGCAGTAAATAAGCATTGGGTGTGGAGAGAAGGCAGCAGTAGTATCATTGAGAAGGGGAGAGAGGCAGCCGTATGTAATCTGGAATGGGGAGAAGGCAGTAGTAGTAAGATTGGGTAGTGTGGAGAGAGGCGCATATAAGCATGGAGTGGAGAAGGCACAGCTGTCCATTGAGAATGAAAGCAGAGTGACGAACTGGGAACTGTGACGACATGCAGTACAATACACGCATTATCAAGCAGGCAGCAAGACCACACACAGCAGAGACACTGTTACCATCACACTTTACACACTACACACACAACACAACACACACACACACCACCACACACACACACACACACACAAGGAAGAATGCCAACATGCAAGAGACTATTATATCTAAAGCCAGATAACACATTCATGAGAGACGGCACATAGCCTACACACTGCAATAGGGAAGAAATCACATGCAAGTGACCGTGATCTTCGAAGACGCGTTTTCCTTATGTCATGAGGACGGCTCAGACTTGAGGCTCAGCTAGCGAATTCTTTGCAGGAGAGGGACAAAACACTCCGTGCGATTCGGAATCCGAGTACTGCGGCCCTTCGCCTGGAACAGGGTGAGAAACTATCTCCTTGCTCCACCTCGTTTAACTGAATAGGTCCTATGCTTGTCGATCCGGGAGGGACAGCAAAACCTGCAGATTCAGCAATATCTCAGAAAGTTTGATTGCAGAAATGGGAATGCAGAAATATTTCCTTGACCCTTCGAAAGGTAATCAGAAATAGATAATCGAAATTAGGTCGCATCCGGGGGGACAAGGTAAGAATATCGCAAGTCGTAAATGGATCTACAGAAATTTGATCAGAGAATAGGGTATATCAGAAATATTGACAAAATAAAGAAGCCACGTAAATAAGATAATCAGAACAGGTTGACGTAAATAGGGTATCAGAACATATCGGTTCGAAATGGGAACAAACTGGTTCAGAATTGGGTATATCAGAATTGCAATAGAAAGGCAATCGAAAAATAACGTAAAACATGATGTAATAAGTAAATCTAGAAAGCATCGGAAATGCAAACTGGTAATCAGATATTTGTATCAAAATGGGCAATCAGAAATACTAAAACAGCAACAAAATCAGAAACAGCAACAAACGATCTTAACTGACAACAACACACTCAGCAACAACAAAAGCAACACAACAACAAGCAACAAAACACAACAACAAACAACAAACAAACAAAACAGTAAATACACACTAGAGCAGGGTAGACGAGGGATCACCAGGCCGCCTCCAACATTAAAGTTGACCAGCTAGAAGGTAGGATTCCCGCCCTCCTTCCCTCCCTCTCTCCCTCTTTCTATCTCCTTCCTTCCCTCCCTTTCTCCCTCTCTCTATCTCCTTCCTTCCCTCCCTCCCTTCCCCTATCTCTCCATGCATCTCTTCATGCCTTTCTCCCTACCTCCTTCTCTACATGACTCACTCCTTCTCTCCCTCCTTCTCTCCTTCTCTCTCTCCCTCACACCCTCCCTCACTTCCCTCATTCACTCCTTTCTTTCTTCCAGTATCTTCTTCTGCTCTTCTGTCCAGATCTGCTGTTCAACAGGAAGACTGTAACCAGGTCTGCTGTTCAGTAGATTGCCTCGATGTGGGGGTTGGGGTCTCCTGCTATCTGTCTTTCCAGTGTACTCCCATGTACTATTTTGTACTCACATGTACTCTAATGTGCTCTCATGTGCTACTGTGTATTCTCATGTACTTTGAAATATTCTTTCTCTCTCTTTCTCTCTCCCTCTCTCTCTCTCTCTCTCTCTCTCTCTCTCTCTCTCTCTCTCTCTCTCTCTCTCTCTCTCTCTCTCTCTCTATCTATCTATCTATCTATCTGTCTGTCTCTCCTGAACAGGAGATTAATATACAGTAACAGGAACATGACAGTCAACACTCCAGACAGTCTTGTGGTCGGTATTAACAGTCAACCACAACAGCAACGTTCCCTGGTTATAGTTCATGTTCATGTCAGCCTTGAGATAATAAAACACTCAGAGATGCTGAATGTTAGTAAGTCAAGCGAAGTACATGGTAGCCTTCCATAGTTATGCAAGACTGAGCCTTCCAGTGTTTGACCAGTCACTAGGAGAAGGTAAGGTGCCAATGTTTAACAGATCAATAGAAGAAGGTAAACTGCCAATTGACTGGAAACTGGCAAATGCCTCTCCTATATTTCAAAAGTGGGACAAGACTGTCGCCACTAACTATCGTCTCGACACCTCGATGTCAATTTTAGGTAAACAATGGAGACTGTTATTAGAGAAAATAGTTACTTTTCTTGCAAATAACAGCATGATAACCGGAAATCAACATGGATGCTCCAGCCAAAGATCATACCTGACTAACTTATTTTTTCAGGTATATTTACAAAATTCGGGATGAAAATCCCTATCGGGTGACGTAAGTCTAAATTTCTAAACTTGCTACATCTAATAGCTAGGAAAAAAGGACATGAAAGAGGTGATGAACTTCTTGTCAGGGTACGTGACTAGCTCACAGACAGGAAACAGAGAGTGGCACTCAACTGACAGGTGTCTGATAGGTGTAACTGAGTCTTCTTGCCGAAAGCAACTTCCAGTAGTCACCTTCCTAACCTGCTCGTCCTCCTCTTGTTTCTATTTCTGATCTTTCTCCCCATTCTTCCTCTCTAGATTCGTGGCTCCTCCAGTCTTCCTTACTTATAGACTATTCTTGGACGTCTCCGTATTTCTCTTCCTCCCTGACTCTCTGTTTCTCTTCCTGCCTCTCTGCATATCTCTCTGCCTCCCTTCTTATCGCCTTGTCTCCCTGCTTCTCTCCCTGTCTCCTTTTCTCTTTGAATCGATCCTTGTCTCCCTTTTTCTCTCCCTACCTCCCTGCTTCCCTGCCGGCCATATTATCCTCTCGCGTCGGTCAATGAGCGCGAGTGCCGTCCAGCCAGCTGTTATTGCCAAAATTAATCACCAATCAGGCAATTTGTGGAGGGTAAGTGAAGGCCAGGGAGATGGAGGCCAGTGAGGTGGAAGCGAGAGAGGTGGAGGCCAGAAAAGTGGAGGCCAGGGAGGTGGAGGCCAGGGAGGTGGAGGCCAGGGAGGTGCTGTTGACGATCATCTCTCCAAACAATTGGGACACGATTACTTGCTGATATAGTTGTATTAATCGTCTATTCAGCTGTATTACTCATTGATACAGCTGTATTACTGGCTGACTCAGCTGCAATACTTGCTAATATAGCTACTATTCTCTGCAGTACGGCTGTAATACCTTAGTGGTGTAGTGAGGCTGTACCACATCAGGTGTCATGATGTACTGAAATGTTACCGTCAGTGAGCAGAGAAACTTGCCACTGCAAGGTGAAGCACCTGTGTTTACTCTGTGGCAGACACACTGGAAGCTGAAGCACCTTTGTTTACACTAAGGCAGACATCACTGGAAGCTGAAGCACCTTTGTTTACACTAAGGCAGATACCACTGGAAGCTGAAGCACCTCTGTTTACACTAAATCAGACATCACTGGAAGCTGAAGCACCTTTGTTTACACTAAGGCAGACACCACTGGAAGCTGAAGTACCTTTGTTTACACTAAGGCAGACACCACTTTAATGTGAAACACCTATGTGTACACTAAGGCACACACCTGGATTCTAATTAGCTTCCCCTTCACACACATAACGTTATGATTGGTTAGTCCGTCGCTCTCAGAAGTCAAACGTTTCCTTCTGTGCAGGTGGTCTCTCTCTCTCTCTCTCTCTCTCTCTCTCTCTCTCTCTCTCTCTCTCTCTCTCTCTCTCTCTCTCTCTATCTATCTATCTATCTATCTATCTCTCTCTCTCTCTACTGCTTCATCCGGGTATATGTGTCATGTGCTCATCCACGCTGTATCTACCGACGTTCCCTGGGTCCTGCAGTCTTCGTGATGGCTCCTGGGAGTTCGTTTATCCTTGGAAGCCCTCTTCTTGAGTCGAGACAATCCTGAACCTTACTCAGAAGTGCTTATCAAGACGCACTCCTTCAGGAAGGTCCAGGAGCTGGTCAGACGCTAACACACGGCGCTCACAGGATAGTGAGTTAAAAACCTCTTTTTGTTTAGTTAAGTTACGCCACATCAGTTATCCGCCCAGCAAGACAGTGATGCTTTTTACCTGTTTGATTGGATGGTTAATGGAGTTTAAAGTCTATCGAATACACTAGGGTCATTAAGGCTGCACGGTAATCCTTGCTCCACCAGACAAGAATACTTTAATCCCTAAAAGAGGAATTTTTTAGGTACACTCTCAGCATACATACGCTGAGGGAAATGTACCTGTGCCTTCAGTTCTTCCCACAATAATGAATTTTAGGACGTAACTTATTTTTAACATGAAGGTTATCTTATTATTATCACTATTATTTTATCATTATTAGTTTAGATTTTGTAACATTTTTAGCTTAGATTTTGAAACACCATTAGCTTAGAATATGAAACACTCTTGGCTTAGATTTTGAAACATTGTTAGCTTGGATTTTATTATTATTTTAATTATTATTATTATATAAAAATATATATATATATATTTTTTATATATATATATTATAAAATATATATAATTAAAATATATATATATATATCCCACACCAAGAGTAATGTAGATTTCTATGCGTATATAACCAGAGGTATACTGTATATCTCTTAGTGTACACGCACTGAGAGTTTACTTCAATTCCTCTTCCAGAAACAAAAGTATTCAAGTTAGTGTATAGGTAAACCGCAGCGCTAATGACCCTCGTGGAGATGACTGCGAGGCAGGTGTGTACTGAGTCCAGGTGTGAGTCTTCACGACACACCTGCCTCATTAACCTGCTGCGACGTCAGCTTCTCTTGAGCTCCTTGCGTACCAGTATTGATTCAGGCTACGAGTGATGCGCTGAAATCGATTGCTGGCCATTCATAAATCTGAGGTGGCCTTCGGTCAGATTTGCAGCCAGTGGAGAATGTAACAGAGGATCGAGCCTTCAGCGCTCCGTGTGGGTTGACCTCCTCGTACAAATATAATAAAATATTGCCGTCTACAGCACTCTACGAATAACAATAATAATAATAAAACATTAATAATAATAATAATAATAATAATAATAATAATTAATAATAATAATAATAAAAACATTAATAATAATAATAATAATAATAATAATAATAATAATAATAATAATCCGATTAATTTTTTTTTAAGAACTGTTACACTTCTCTTAAAAGTGAACGACATTTCGGTCCCACCTGGTACTTATAATCGGTCCAGGACTATGAGAAACGTCTCGTGAATTCATCTACTATGGTAATCTGCTCGTTTCTACGTCTCGTAATGTCAATTTCTTTTTTATTTACTCCGACCATTTTTTTTTGGGGGGGGGGGTAGTTGAAGAGATTTTTGTCTGTCTTTCTGCATCGCGGCTGAGCTCTGAGCTTCTGTCTGTTTACACCTTTATCATTGTTTATCTTCTGTCTCTTCATGTCATGATCATCGCCTCCCCGTCTGTATATGTCTGTCAGCCAGACTGTCAACACAGGATGTTAATAATAGAGGGATTTCAGCCTGTACAAATATAGCTGAGGAAATGGAACCTCGCTAGTTATAGCTGCATTTTGGGTGAGTGAACGAGTGTTGAGAGATTGAGTGAACAGTGATGTGCACGCGGTGAGCTTGAGCGATTGGTGACACTTATGATTGTTTACTCGTCTCTTGATGAATCGCTCCGTCTGATGTGAACGAGTGAGTGAACAGATGAATAATGAAGGATTTAGTGAACGATATAGTGAGTGAAAGGACTGAGTGAAGCTGATTGAGTGAGTGAACGAGTGAGTGAACGAGTGAGTGAACGAGTGAGTGAACGATTGAGTGAACGAGTGAGTTGAATCAGTCAGTGGGTGAATGAGTGAGCGAGTTTAATTACCGAATCGGTAAGTGATTTAGTAACCGAAAGAGTGAGTGACTAAATCAGTCACTGAAGGCAATGAGTAAATGAGTAAGATGTTAACTGAGTAAGTCAGTGAGTGGAGTGAGTACTGTAAGTTAAGATAACTTATTCATCCAGCGACCCTCGTGTCCCCGTCAATCAGTCATCTTGAATGCTTAAAAAACACGTGAAATGTGAACCAATACAGATGCTTCGACCCTATTAGATGTTTCGACCCTATCAGATGTTTTGATTCCTATCGGATGTTTCGATTCCTATCAGATGTTTCGACCCCTATCAGATGTTTCGGCCATGAGATGAGTCGCTTTTCGTGGGACCTTCTGGGATAATTCGTTATAGTTATAGGGATAATTGGAGAGATAATCCATTACAATTATTTTTTTTTTTGTAATTTTCACTTGGTTTCTGGATTAATTAGTGAATGTGAGAAGTGAGTGAGAGAGAGAGACAGAGAGAGAGAGAGAGAGAGAGAGAGAGAGAGAGAGAGAGAGAGAGAGAGAGAGAGAGAGAGAGAGGAGAGAGAGAGAGAGAGAGAGAGAGAATACCTGATAGCCAGGTACAGGTCACTTGTTCTAACAATTTGGGATCTTGTTCCAGCAGTTCGGAGTCTTGTTCCAACAGTTCGGAGCGTTGGTATAACAGTTAGGAGTCTTGTTCCAACAGTTCGGAGTCTTGTTCCAACAGTTCGGAGTCTTGTTCCAACAGTTCGGAGTCTTATTCCAACAGTTCGGAGTCTTGTTCCAACAGTTGGAGTCTTGTTCTCGAGGTTTTACAGTTCGGAGTCTTGTTCAGTTCGGATATTGTTCCAACAGTTCGGAGTCTTATTCGACAGTTTGAGTCTTGTTCCAACAAGTGAGTCTTTGGTTCAAGCAGATCAGGACAGCACGTCGATAACAGTCAACAGCAAACAGCGCATCATGCTTTGTTCCAACAGTCAACATGCAGACAGAGCACAGCACAACAGCAGCAGCAGCAGCAGCAGCAGCAGCAGCAGCAGCAGCAGCAACAGCAGCGCACACAGCAGCAGCAAACGCAACAGCAACAGCAGCAACAGCAGCAGCAGCAGCAGCAGCAGCAGCAACAGCAGCACAGCACACAACACAGCAACAGCAGAGCACAGAGCAGCAGCAGCAGCAGCACAGCCACCACGCAGCAGAGCGCAGCAGCAACGCAGCAAGCAAAACAGCAGCGACGCACGAGAGCAGCAGCGCAGCAGCAACAGCAGCAGCAAGCAGCAGCGCAGCAGCACAGCAGCAGCAGGCAGCAGCAAAACACGTCAGCAACAACAGCAGCAGCAACAGCAGCAGCAGTCAGACAGCAACAAGCAGCAGCACAACAGCAGAACAGCAGAGCAACAACACACGCATAACAAGCAGCAGCGCAACATCGCGCAGGGAGCCAAAGCATGCGTTAAAACAGCAGAGCATCGCAGCAGGCAAACAGAACAGCAGGCAATCGCAAAAACACGCCAAGAAAATATACAGTGTGCTAGATAACTGTAGAACAAACAGCAATAGAGATAGCGCAATAAATTGCGATGTATAACTAAGGCAGGTCACAGAAGGCGGACAGCATCAACTAAAGCATAACACAGCAAGAAAAACAAAAGCTATCTGTTAACGTAACAAGCAAAATAGAAGGACAATTCAAAGCAGCATGCTAAGAGCCAATTTTTACCATTCGCAGGCATAATACTTGCCGCTATCTCTTCGTCATACTGGCACACGAAAAGTCATCGCAATAATTTGCAAAATTTACTCTACCCTATGCATTAAATACTACTCTCTCATTGTCGTTTTGTTTATCTATTCTTTGCCTGCACAACTTTTGTGTATAATAATCAAATAATTATAATAAATATTATATTTATTGTGATTATGTATATTATTAAATTGTGAATTTATTATATATAGAGGTTAGGTAATGGTTGTAATAGCGTTAGGTTAATTTTGGTTTTACAACATTATTAATTTTTACATTAACATAAATGAAAAAAGTATCTGTTAACGTATACAAGAAAATTTTAGAAAGGACTTAATTTTAAATGAGTTCTTGCTAAGTGACCAATTTTTACCTATTCGGCACGGCATATATATTCTTTCTTCTCTCTCTC
>NC_069461.1:20186469-20198969 GCF_026875155.1 Cherax quadricarinatus
TGATGTTTACAATAAACTAGCCACTTCGGCGAAAAAATCTAAATCAAGTCATTGAGGTTACGGTTATCAAGGATATATGCTTCTAAATGTAAGTTAGAAATAGTGAGTCAGAAACATTGACGTGTGAAATATAAGCCAGAGGACACAGGTTAAATGTCGAGGTTCTAGAGGGAACGGTGTGGACAGAGGAGCAATCATCAGGTCTTCTTGTCATCACCGAGTGTGGAATGCCGCCTCGTCAGGGTCTGGCAACTGTACACTTGTAATATGATTTGTCCTAGAGGTTTGACTAAACCAAAAACATCTTGGTTTGTGTTGAAAGGTGTCTTCTGTACCACCTCCTTGACGGCAAGTTTGACACCTTGGTTATGCTAGCATAAGGAGTGAACGCTTATCTAAGATTAAATAACGTGTATTGTTGGTGCCGTGAGTTCTGCAAGAGTATTGTTATTCTGAAGACGGAGTATAGTGGTTATGGCGCATTATTAGTGTATTGTTGGTGCCGTGAGTTCTGCAAGAGTATTGTTATTCTGAAGACGGAGTATAGTGGTTATGGCGCATTATTAGCAGACGTATCGCCACCCAGGGTCTTTATCAATTTATAGAGACTACAAAAAGGTGAGAATATAAATTTTATGAGAAGGGGTCCGCGAGGTGTAGAACGGGCCAGTAAGAGAGACTTATGTAGTTATGTACTAGTAGCTTTAATGAAAAATTGTTTAGCCAATACTTCTTATATCGAGATTGAATCCGAGTTTTGAGCAATTGTTTGGAAATGGTGTTCGATGCTGGTTTTAAACAAAGTTTCGCCCGCCCGTCTGCTGCCTTAGTAACTCGTCTGGCCTCGAGGTAGGTCATCAAATGTTGCTTGGTGTTGCAGTGTCTTGTAGAGATGTCACTCCTGTGTCTCCAATGTGGGGTGTATCTATGGTCTCTGATCCTTGTGATCAGGTCACTGACAGTTTCACTTACATAATAGTTCTAACGCCCTACACAAGGAGCAGAGAATAGTGATGCACTTAAATAATGATAATAACTACAAGTACATGTACAAGGTATACAGTCCTAGCTGACATCAATGACATACTACTATATAGAAAGCCCCTTGTTATGCTGAGCATTTCGGGCAGATTAGGTCAGTTTTGTCCCAGGATGCGACCCACACCAGTCGACTAACACACAGGTACCCATTTTACTGATGGGGAACATAGACAACCGGTATAAGGAAACACCCCCAATGATTCTACCCTCACAGGACTCGAATTCGGACACTCACTGTGTGAAGCGAGAACTTTACCCACCAGGCACGGGGCACAGTAAATGATACACTTTAATCTCTCTCTCCCGTTTCCACACTTTACACAAGACAACTGGAAAAAACTTGTGGACAGGTATTGAGCTGGGTGAAGGTCTTCGTCCCATCTTCCTCCCTGCAGGTCCACCCAAGGTTGTATTAACCCTGCTTTAGTGGTCGCTTTTTATTCCCTCTGGCCGTAAACTCGTCTTCTTTATGACGGCAGCGGCCATTTCAAAGCACGATAAACAGAGAAAAATAGATAAACGTATAATTTGTTGGGTGGGTCATGCGATTCCAGTGGGCTGCTCTCTGAGGAAAGTCAATATTATTATACACCAGCAACGCCTTTGTCCTCAGTAACCATTCTGTCGTTTAAATTTTTTTTTTCTGCTTTCCTTGTATGAACCTTGATATTATTTAAGGGTAAATGGTTAATCATATTCATGGAGCAGCGGAGGTTTGTGACCCTTAGCGTGTATCTATTTTCCTAACCTCTCACCACTGCTTCAAACCCCTTATTACTCCTCATTTCGTTCTGATTCATGGAGAAACTGTGTTCTTGATTCCAGATCACTCGACAATTGTAATAAGAAAGAAATATCCCAAACACTGTAATATCGTTACTGTATACAGATTTGCAGCCAAATTTTGAAGAGTAAATAAGCCAGTTTGGGTGTTCCAATATTGGTTTCAATTTCAGGTGGCTCCAAAGGAGGGCTTCTTAAAAGTAAGCACTTAACTGCTGGTATTGTAAACTCTCTTGCTTTCAATAATATTGCTTGCCGTTGCAGGGAATATATATATATATATATATATATATTTATATATATATATATATATATATATATATATATATATATATATATATATATAAACACTGATCTCTGGCTGAAGGAGACTCGAACCTACTAACTTAGAACAAGGTAGGGTACCTTGTTCTAAGGTTAGTAGGTTCGAGTCTCCTTCGGCCAGAGATCAGTGTTTGTGTATATTTCGCCTGCTCTTGCGAATTCCTTGCATATATATATATATATATTATGGGATCGGTTCCCCAGTCTTTTTCCCTTCATTTCAGCCGGCTACAGCAAACCCTCAATTCTTTTGTTTGGAGAACATGAAATTCAATCATCAGAGGGTGTTCAGCAGGGTGACCCACTCGCTCCACTTCTCTTCTGTTTGGCAGTAAGAGAACTAACTTCCAACCTACGCAGTGAGCTCAGTATCTGGTACCTGGATGACGGCACTCTGGCAGGTACTGAAGAGTCACTGGTGGGGGACCTACAACTGGTGAAAACACAGGGAGAAACGCAGTGAGCTCAATATCTGGTACCTGGATGACGACACTCTGGCAGGTACTGAAGAGTGGTGGGGGACCTACAACTGGTGAAAACACAGGGAGAAGACTTGGGACTCATCCTCAATCCCTCCAAGTGTGAAATCATCACAGCGAACCAGGAAATAATCAATGCTGTGCGAAGAATCCTCCCGGAAGTCTCAACTACCACTCCGTCCAACAGTACCCTCTTGGGGGCACCGCTGGGTCACCAGCCCCACGACACTGCCCTCAGGGAAAAATTTGATGCCCTGATGAGAAGGAGGAGAGAAAAGCGATTTGATCCCCATGTGCTCTGTATTCTCCAGGTGTCTTACTTGCAGATCATTACTTCTTGAGGTGTGCACCCTCTTTTGAAACCCCAACACTCGTTTGAATATGACCACCCCTGAGACAACTTTTAAGAAGGCACGCCCTGTCACTGGGATGAGCAATGGGTCGGGCAACCCTCCCAGTGCGAGGGGAGGTATGGGGTGCGAAAGAAGCATGTTGCTTTCCCTGCTTTCTGTTTCGTGTTTGGCTTCCAGTGATTAGTAAAGAAGATTGGAGAGGGGTAGGCGCTCAAGCCCCCGGGTTTACTTAAGCAGCGATCGGGGGGCACCCTTACGACTCCTCCAGTAGACCAGTCCCCCCAAACAGCACAAACAGCCCCACTGGGACAAACCGATCAGGGAAAAAAAAATCGCCAACAAATCTTCCAAGTTCGGGAAAAGGGGGACAAAGCTGTCTCCTGGCAGTGAAGGCACCCATCAGGAGTTTTCTTTTAGTGCCCCCAATTCCCCCCGGGTACCCGTTCGCCACGGCAATTGGGATTGGGTTGCTTCCGCCTGCCCCCCCATCTCACAGAAAAATGTGTATTTGGGGCGGGCGACAGTGATCAATTGGGACTTCATGGTCTCTGTGCACACAGCAGAAGGGAAGTAGGCCGACATGGGAGGTCAATGCATCTAAAAAAGAAGCCTGCCCCAAACCGTTTTCCCGCTTTAAAAGGGGGAAACCCAAATACAGAGATTGATGGAAGTCAAAAACTTCCTGATGGAGCCACTATGACCCTGGAAGGATGGAAAGAGTTGCCCGGGATAACCCGTGTTGCCCCATTGGCGACACCAATGCCATACTCCCTGTGGAGGGGGTGGAGTGCAGCCGGGAGAACCCAGAAGATCGAAAAAATTTAAGACCTTCCCCTTGCTATAACTTATTCCAATAGCGTCGGAGCCCCTTGGGCAGGGGCAAGTGTGCCCCTAAAGTTTCTCAAAGGTGGGTTTGAAAAAAATCATATAGAAACCCAAGGACCACAGGGCGCCGCTTCCTCTTTAGGACTCTTTTTGCGACCAGGGGGAAGGGGAAAAACCCGCAGCATTTGGGCACGCGGCCCACCCGGGGGTGGACGAAGTTTCGAGATGTAGCTTGGTTCCTATGTTGTTTTACTTTCTGTTGCAATGGCCAATGTATTGTCTTTAAATAAAACATACTTGAAATATAGGGGGTGGTGGGAGAAAATTTCAACAGCTTCGGGAGAACCTTAAGTTTTCCCCTAAAAGCAATTTTATTCTTTTCTCTGAGGATGGGGTCCCTGGACGTTCAAAGGGTTATAATTATATATATATATATATATATATATATATATATATATTTTATATATATATTATTATATATATATATTATATATTTAATTTATTAATAAATTTATTATATTTTAATATATTTATTATTATATTTTATATATAATATATATATATATTATAATTTATTTATTTAATTTATTTTTAAATATATATATAACATATTATATTTTTTTTTCAATAAGCGGTGTCTCCCCGGGGAGGGCCCCCCGAAAGAAAAACCCCCAAAAAAAAAATATTTCTATTTTTAAAACATTTCCCCACTCCACATTTCACTGTTATGCAGAGATGCTCAAAATACAACAGTTTAAGCTATCGTATAAAGATCACAAAATCCCCCCAAAAACTGCCAATTCCCAAAAACCCCCCCTTTAAAGTGCAGGCATTGTACTTCCTTTCCCAGGATCAAGTCCGATATTGAAAAAAGGTTTTCCCTGAATCCCTTCACAAAATTTCCCCTTCACACCCCAACAGATGTCAGGCCCCAGTATCATTCGTTCCATTCACTCCAATCAACACCTCTGCACGCTTGCTGGAAGTCCAAGCCCTCGCCCACAAAACCCCCTTTACCCCCTTTCCCAACCTTTCGAGGACGACCCTTCCCCCTTTTTTTTCCCTTTCCCCCTTAGATTTATAGCTTTCCAGTCTTTATTTTTATCCTTCTCTCTAAATGCCCAAAACCACTAAAAACCCCCTTTTCTCCCCTTGACTAATGTTTTATTAACTCCCCCCCTTTTCCCCTAATTTCCACACTCGATTTTCTGCTAATATTTACACCACACTTTCCCCTTAGACAGGAATCTAGTGCCTCCAACTTTCCCCTGCGCTGCATTTACCACCAAGCTTAAATCCTATAAGGTGTTGGTACTACTATCTTTATACTTCCCCTTCTTTCCCCTCCTTGATAACGTTTTTGACCCCCAATATCCCTAACGCCCCACTCCCTTTTTTCCCTATCAATTCTATGTTTAAACCTACCCTTCATAAACCCATCCCCCGAAAAGTAACCCCCAAGTATTGAAAACATTCACTTCTGCCAATCCCCCCCAATTTTATAAATTTTTCTTTATCTAAATCTTTTTTTCCCTCATCACCTTTCTTTTCTTGTTCACTTTCAACTTTTACCTTTACACACTTTCAAATCCCCACTAATTTGAAATTTTTTTTTGAATCTCCCAAAAGCCATTTTCATCAGAAAAAAGTAACTGTGTAAATTCCCCTTTTTGTTTGTTCCCCCAAAATTTAATCCCCCCTCTCCCAACACCCTGATTTACTTCTTTTAAAACCCCCATCTATAAAATATTTAAAAACCATGGGGGACATTACACACCCCTGTTTTAAGCCTACTTTTACCGGGAATATTCTCCCTCTCTTTACCACCCAAAACCTGAGCCTACTTCCTCAAAAAGTCTTTACGATTTAGTAACTTACCACCTATTCCATAAACTTGCAACATCTGCCACATTGCTCCCTATCCACTCTTTCATATGCCTTTTTAAATCCAAAAATGCAATAAAAACTTCCCTACCTTTTCAAAATACTTTTCACATATAGTTCAATGTAAAAACACTTGACTCACTCCCCTACCCCTCGAACCCCTCCTTGTCACCCCAAATTCTACTTTGTCTTCCTTTTTAATTCTTTAAATTTTAAAAACTCTCCCGTATATTTTCCCCGGTTTCAGTAAACTTATTCCCTATAATTTTACATCTCTTTTGCCCCTTTCCTTTATAAAAAGGGTATAATGCTCTCCGCAATCCCTAGGTCCCTTTCCCCCTCTTTCATCTTTTTTAAAACAAAGTAAACCACTCCAACACTATTCCCCCCCCTGTTTTAAAATTTCTTTTCTGATCCCATCTTTCCCAGCTGCTTTACCCCCTTTCTTTTACTTTAATGCCTCACGTACCCCCACCTACTTCATTCTCTTTCTTCACCCCTTTTAAAGATGGTTCCCCCCCTGGCGTGTAAAATTCCGCCTCCCTTTCTTCCTCAAACTTTAAAAGTTCCTCAAAATATTCTGCATCACCAATACTCCATCTCCCCTTACAAAACTCCCCTCTCTGTTTTTAACTGAAAAATCCATATTTCCTGGTTTCTTAACTTTTTTAACTCACTAAAATTTTTTTTTCTTTTTTTCATTAAAATTTTTTGACGTGCCCCCCCCCACTCTTTTTGCTCTCCTTTTGCATCTCCACACTCTCTTCACCTTTTTTTATTTCCCCATATTTTGTCTTCTTTTAACACTTCTGTTTTGAAAAAAACCCTCTCGTAAGTACCTTTTTCTTTTTATCACACCTTACTTCATCATTCCCCCAATCACTCCTCTTTCCTCCTGCCCCCCCCCCTTTTTTAAACCCACAAACTTCTCCCCCACATTCTAATACTGCTTTTTAAAAATTTTTCCAACCCTCTTCAACCCCCCCAATACTCTCTTTGAAATAACCCCCCATTTCTGCCAATAGTCGTTTTATCTCTCCCGAATTTCCTCCTCCCTTGTTTTCACTTTCACCCCCCCTCTTATTGTTGTTGCCCCTTTTTTTTCCCCCATCTACCTCTTACTCTAACTGTAGCTCCCAAACTAAAAAATGATGATATATCAGTTGCCCCTCTAAAAACATGTAACCCCGGGGCCCTCCCATAAACCCTTTTATACCAATACTTTAATTAAAAAACTACTTTCATTACGTGTACATCATACCTTGTTATTTATTATCCTTTTTTCAAAATATTTTTTTTCTTATTCCCAAATTTTCTTTCTACACATGCTAATTAAAGGCCCCCCATTTCATTTCCCCTGGCCCCCCAAATTTCCCTTTACTATCTCCATATATTTTTACCCCTTTAGCTTGAAATCCCAACCACCATTACTCTACCTTGACTAAAAAACCCCCACGCATTCACTAAACTTTTTCCAAAATCTCTCTCTCTTCCTCTAACTTCTTCTTCTCCAGGTGCATCATGTTACTAAACCCACTTTTCACATCCAATCTTTTTTTTATCCACATAATCCTTGAATTTATGCATTTGTAGTCCTTTTTTCCTGCCATAGCTTACCCCTTCAACATTTTGTACCCCTTTTTTAGCTCCTATATTTGAAAACCCCTGACCTAACCCCTTTTTTTCCTCTCCTTGAAACTCTCCCCCCCCTTCAGTTTTTTTCATTTAAAGCCAGACATCCAGTTTCTTTCTTTAAAACCCCAAAAATCATCTTTTCTTATCATTTGCACAACATCCCCACTTAACTTCCCACTTTGACAATTTTTTTTTTATTCTTTTTAGTATTCTTTACAGGAAAGGGGTTTTCTGGGGCCATTGTTCCGGCATTTCAGTTGACTTTTTACAACAGCTGGCTTACGGAGGAAAGATTTTTTCCCACTTCCCCTGGAAAAAAAAAGGAAAAAAATAATAAGCCAAGAACTTTAGAAAAAACAAAGAAAACTCAGATGAGTGTGTATAAATAAAACTTTGTAATGTATTTAGTGGCCCTAAGTGTAAGTAAAAGTGCAAGCGTCCCTGTAATTTGCTTTTTGGACAGAAAAAAAGACACCAGCAATCCTCCTTTATGAAAAAAATTTAAGGGCTTTTTTTTACACCATTTTGGCAGGACGTAGACCTCCTGGGTGGTTGCTGTTCCCAACCTACTCCTATATTTTTTTTTATATAAAATTTTATATTTTTTATATATATTTAATAATTTTTTATATTTTATATTTATTATATTTATTTTAGAAACAACCACTTGAAAGAAAAAGGAAATTCAAGCGTTTTGGACTACTCACATTATCAAGGAACTATGAAAGTGAACACCCAAAGGAAGCTATATAAGGGGTGGGCCCAGCACCTACATCAGATCCCACAACGGTTAAAACGTGACCGCGGCGACCCAATTGGATAGGCCCTTTGCCAACTCCCCCCAAGCTTTTATTTGCCCAGTGTATTATTAAATTCCCCCCAAAATCCTATTAATTATAAAATGGATCTTTTTTATATAACCCCAAAGGAAATATTTATTATTGTCAAAATGTTTTTATGAAACGATTAAATTTTTTCCTGTCGACCATGGACTTGCTTGATACTTGCTTGGTCGGGGAATATTTATATTATTTTTTTAATATATATATTCGTTTGGAGGTGGAGGAGTCAAGACCCCAGGTTTACTGAAGCGCGTTCGGGGGGACCCCCTTACGCTCTAGAGACCAGCTCCTCCCAAACAGCAAAAACAGTCCCACTGGGCAAACGTCAGGGAAAAAATCCCCCAAAACAATGCTCCCCAACGCCTCGTCCCCGGCAGTGAAGGCACCACACTCGGAGTTTTCCCTGTTTGCTTTTCCCCAAATTTCCCCCTTGGGCACTCGACTAGACCAAGGCCCTTTCGGATTAGTTTTGCTCTTCGCCTAGCCCCCCCCTCCTCCGAACAAGGTGTATTTGGGGCGGGGCGACCTGTCAATTCGGACTTCATGGTTCGGGGTCAACGCAAAAGGGGGAAGTATGCCAGGTGAGGAGGTCAATGACTATAAAGAGAAGCCTCCCCACAGCCGTTGCCCAGTCAACGGGAACCCCAAGTGAGAGGTCTGCGGAAGTCTAAAGGCCCTGAGGACCCCATTTTCTCCCTTTGGAGGAGGAAAAAGCGTTTGCTGGGACTACACATGTGCGCCACATTGGCAGACCCTACTTGCCATATCCCTAGTGGAAGGGGTGGAGCTCAGCACAGGGGGACTCAGAAAATCCCCAAATTTGAAGACCTTCCCCTTTGCTAAACTTCATTTTCCCAATAGGGTCGGGCCCCTTTGGGGCTGGGGCAAGTGTGCTCTAAAGTTCCTCAAAAAGCTAGGTGAAAAAAATCCTAGAAACCAAGGCCACGGGCGACCCGCTTCCCCTTTCAGAGACTCAGTGTTTTGGATCCGAGAGGAAATGCCTGCAGCATTTGGGGACGCGGCCACCCCAGGGGAGTGGCGAAGTTTCGAGATGTAGCTTGAGTTACCTATGTTGTTTTACTTTTTATCTATTTTTTTTGAAAGTTTTGTCAATGTTTTTTTTCTTTAAAAAAAAATAAAATATTATATTTATATATATTATATATATATATTATATATTATAATATAATATATATTAATTTATATATATATGAATTAGGGGGGGGTAGGAAAAATTCTTTAAAAGTTCAGGGAAAAAACTTTAGTTTTCCCGAAGCAAGTTTTTCTTTTCTTGAGGATCAGGGTCCCTATAACGTTCTAGAGGTGGTTTCCTCCCTATATTTTATAATATAATATATATTTATATAATTTTTTTATATTTTTATATATATATATTTTATAATATTATATTATATTATATTTTCCCTATATAAATATATAAAAATTTTTTATATATTATATATAATTATATATTTTATATATTTATATATATATATATTGATTATATTTTATTAACTTTTTAAAATATATATTTTTATATTATATATATTATATTTATATATTATATAATATATATTTAAAATTATTTTTATATTATATATATAATTATATATATATATATATATATATATATATATTATATATATATATATTAATATATATATATATATACGTTTGCTACTTTACTTACATTAGGTCACATCCATACATGTCAAGCAATGTATACACCCCCTCTGGGTTTTTTTCTATTTTCTTCTAGCTTTGTTCTTGTTTTTTTCCTCTTATCTCCTGGGGAGTGGAAAGAAATTTTTCCCCCGTAGCTTGCGTGTTGAAGGGGCTAAATGCCAGGAGCAAGGGGGTGTAACCCCTTCTCCTGTGTATATTCTTAATGTGAAAGGAAAAAAATTTTGTTTTTCCCTTTTTGGGCCCCCCCGCCCGGTGGGATACGGTGGTGTGTTTAAAGAAAGAAAAATATATTATATATATATATATATATATTATATTTAATAAATTTAAAATATATATATATTTTATAATACAACATAAAATCTTTAATACAATATGATCTTTAACAAGCATTACGATGACCCCATGCATTACTATTTCCTTACATGCCAAAAAAAGTCCCTATTAAATAACGAAAATGGTAAGTGATAGTCAATGTCTATGCCATTTCCCGGTTACACAGCCATACACAACTGTAGGCCCCGACAAAAGGGGGTGGCACAGCCATATATACTAACAATAGAATGTTCACTAATTTCTTGCAAAGAGATGAACAGGGGAAAATATAATAGCTAAAATTTAATCCAAAAAACACAAAAACCCCTTTACAGTGATAAAAATTACAGAGTTCCACAGTCAAAATTAGCCAATTTTGTCAAAAAAAGGAAGTATGATAATGATGCAGCATGAACAAAAAATCCTTACTCTTCAGGTGACTTTAAAATAAAACTCCTGCAGACCCGGACCCCACGTTATGAATTTACAAAAACAATGAGTAAATGTTGTTCTACCAACAGTAAAAAACTACAAAAGGTTAAGGGGACTGTGTTTCCCCACTTGCCACTTTGGCCAACCCCTATCCCCTTTAAAAAACGGCATAAATTTTCAGTAATACCACAGTCCCCTACCCTATTTCTCTAAAAACTCTTGGTAAAAATACCCCAAGCATCTAAAATCACCTTAGACTTCCAATGAGGCAGCTTAATAACTTCACAAAAAGCAATAGCAAAAATTGATTGGCACTGAGTAGAAAATTTTTAAAAGATATTGAGGGGGGGGGGGGGGGGCCCCCCCCCCCCCCCCGCCCCCCCCCCCCCCAAAAAAATAACTAAAGACCCAAACCCTCTAAACACCCGATTTAAAAATCCATAAATACAAAAAAACCCAATATGAAAAAAACCCAGTACAGAATGGGTCACATAAACCCGAGACCAAACAAAACGTTATCGTCAATCTAACCAGCCTGATAAAAAGGGGGGAAAAAAATTGTATTTAGAACAGATTACCAAATTTCGAGGTGATATAAAAAGACCTGGAAAACCCTTCAGAAATTCGGGAAAAAAAGATATCACGAAACAGCGAAATAAAATTAAATGAACCCCAACTCCCACCAAAAAAAACAGCAACAGATCAATGATTTCTTTTCCACTATAGGACAAAACCTTGCCCAAAAAAAATCCAAGCTCGATACCCCAAAATGATACCCCACCCGGGAAACCCCAACACATGTTCCCGCTCCCCATAACCCTTACGAAATTTCCTTTTATCAAAACCTAAAAAAACAAAGGCAGGAGATTTAAAAAACCTTACCACCTTTTATACAAAAAACTGTCACAAATGCTATCACAATCATTGCAACACCTCTTTAACAAACCATAGAATCCCCCACTTCCCACAGTACTCAAATAGCAAGGGTACCCCCATCCAAAAGGAGGAGACAAACAGGTTGAATAATATGGCCAATTCCCAATTACACCCCCTCTCAAAAATTTGAAAAATTAATTTAAACGAATCATCCCACTTATCTCCCAAAAAAATATCAACCCTGCCAATTTGGATTTAGGGCCCAAAAAAATTATATGTGGGTTTTTTTACAATTTCTAGAAAAAATTACACTGCAAAAGAGAAAAAAGAAGTCCCATGGGGATTTATTGACTTAGTAAAGCTTTTGATACAGTTACCTGACTTGCTCCCCGTAAATTGTTACCTGGTATAGAGGGCATCCCTCAACTACCTCAAGTTTCCCCAGCAAAGAAACCAATATGGTACGCAAATGGGGCAAACTTTTGCGCAACCAAATTACAGTTGGGTCCCCGGGGGAAAAATGTCCTTGGCCCTTTCTCTTTCTCCCCATACATAAAAAGACCCTTCAAATGCTTCGCAAATTCTCAAACCCCCACATTTTCAGAGACCTACAAAAGTCTTCTTACCCGAGCCCGTCCCCGCTGCCAATATGTAAAATTTCCCAATTAAAGAAAATATTACCCGGTGAGGCTAACAACTTACATAAACATTGACAAAAACCCACTTTTATTCGTTTGGTAAAGATACGAGTCCCCTCTTAAAATAATGATAAAAAGGTACCTATCCAAATCTAACAGAGGGAAAATTTTTTAGGGAAACCCCTTTTAAAAGACTCAATTTTTTACAATATACAACAAATTTCTAAGAAAATTTTTCCAAGACTGTGGGATACTATCGAAGATACGGTCTTGTTCCACAGCAGCCCTCCTGACCCCATATCATCTTTATTTTTCCCCTATCTCACCTATGGGAAATTTTTGATGGGGCTCAAAAACAAATTTCCCTTCGACCCCTATTACCAACAA
>NC_069461.1:20203969-20218969 GCF_026875155.1 Cherax quadricarinatus
GTAGGGACTGAGCCGAGCGTCAGGGGCTGAGCCGAGCATGGGGTGCTGAGCCGGGAAACAGGGACAGCCAGGCAGTCGGGGGCTGAGCCCGGGAGCCGGGGGACTAGCCAGGGCAGCAAGGTGTTGAGCCCAAACATCAGGGGGCTGACCAGGGCAGTCGGGTACCGGCCAGAGCGTCAGGGTGCTGAGCCAGGGGCAGCAGGTACGACCAGAACAGTCCGGGTGCGACCAGGGCAGTGGGTACTGAGCCAGGGCGTCGGGTGTTGAAGCCAGAGCAGTCAGGTGTGAGCCAGGGCAGTCAGGGTACTGAGGCCCGAGCAGTCGGGTGCTGAGCCAGGGGCAGTCAGGGGACTGAGAGGGGAGAGGGTACTGAGCCAGGGCAGCCAGGGTGTGAGCCAGGGCAGTCAGGGTGTTGGCCCGGGGCAGTGGGTGTGACCCCGGGCAGTCAGGGTCGAGCCCGAGCAGTCAGGGGGCTGAGCCAAACAGTCAGGGTGTGAGCCAAGACGTCCGGGTATACCGAGCAGTCGGTGCTGAGCCCAAACATCGGGTGGAGCCCGGCAGTCGGGTACTGGCCAGGGGAGCCCGGGTACGAGCCGGGCGTCAGGGTATGAGCCCGGCAGTAGGGTATGAGCCAGAGCAGTCAAAGGTGCTGAGCCGGGGAGTAGGGTACTGACCAGGGAGCCAGGGTACTGAGCCAGGGGAGTCAGGTGCTGGCTGGGCAGTCAGGGGGCTGAGCCAGGGCATCAGGGGGAGAGCCGGGCACCAGGGTGCGAACCAGGGAGTCAGTGTGCTGAGGCCCGGGCAGTCAGAGTGCTGACCAGGGCGTCAGGGTGCGAGCCAGGGCTCAGGGGTGAGCCCGGGGAGTCAGGGGGCCGGGCCCGGGCAGCCAGGGTTTTTGGGGCCGGGCATCAGGGGGTGAGCCAGGGCGCAGGTGCTGAGCCCGGGGTCAGGGTTGAGCCAGGGCAGTCGGGTGCGAGCCGGGGGGGTCAGGGTGCTGAGCCAGGGCAGTCAGGGGATGAGCCGGGGAGCCGGGTGCTGGCCAGGGGGGTCGGGGGCTGGCCGGGGAGCCAGGGTGCTGAGCCGGGCATCAGGGGCTGACCGGGCAGTCCGGGGGCTGAGTCAGGGGAGTCAGGGTGCTGAGCCGGGAGCCAGGGTGCTGAGCCAGGGGCGGGTGCTGAGCCAGGGCGCCAGGGTGCTGAGCCAGGGCTCAGGGTACTGAGCCAGGGCAGTCAGGGGACTGAGCCCGGGCGTCCGGGGACTGAGCCCGGGAGTCGGGTACGAGCCCGGGGAGTCAGGGTACGAGCCCGGGCGTCAGGGTGCTTGCCAGGGCATCAGGGTATGGCCCGAGCAGAGGGTACTGAGCCCGAGCGTAGGGGCTGAGCCAAGCGTCGGGTATGAGCCCGAGCGTCAAGGTGCTGGCCCAAACAGTCAGGGTGCGAGCCCGGACGTCAGGGTACTGAGCCCGGGCAGTCAGGGTACTGAGCCAGGGGATCGGGGCTGAGCCAGAGCAGTCAAGTGCTGACCCGAGCAGTCGGGTGTGAGCCAGGGCAGTCAGGGTACTGGCCAGGGATCAGGGGCTGACCAGAGCAGTAGGGGAAATGAGCGAGAGTCAGGGGGCTGAGCCAGGCAGTCAGGGTGCGACCCGGCAGTCGGGTACGAGCCGGGCAGTCAGGGTACTAGCCAGGGCAACCCGGGTTCGAGCCCGGGGAGTCCCGGGGGGTTGAGCCAGAGAGTCAGGGGCGAGCCAGGGCAGTCAGGGGGATGAGCCAGAGCGTCCCCGGGGGGCAGCCAGGACAGTCAGGGTACTGAGCCAGGACGTCAGGGTGCTGAGCCAGGGCATCAGGGTACTGAGCAGGGTAGTCAGGTGTTGAGCCAAACAGTCGGGTGCTGACCCGGGCAGTCGGGTACTGAGCAGGCAGTCAGGGTGCGAGCCCGGGCAGCGGGTACTGAGCCAGGGAGTAGGGACGAGGGCCGGGGGAGCCAAAGGGGGGTGAGCCCGGGAGTTAAAGGGGGTTTTTAGCCAGACATCAGGGTGCTGAGCCGGGGAGTAGGGTATGGCCCGAGCAGTCAGGGTGCTGAGCCAGAGCAGAGGGTGCTGAGCCGGACAGTAGGGTACTGAGCCGAGCGTCAGGGTGCTGAGCCCGAGCAGTCGGGTGCTGAGCCCGGACAGTCAGGGTACTGAGCCCGGGGCCAGGGGGACTGACCGGGAGTCAGGGATGAGCCCGGACATCAGGGTACGAGCCAGAGCATTTAGGGGGCTGAGCCCGGGCAGTAGGGGTACGAGCCAGGGGAGCCCGGGTACTAGCCAGGGGAGTGGGTGTGAGCCGGGGATCAGGTAAAAGGCCAGGCAGCCCGGGTGCTGAGCCCCGGGGAGTAGGGGGATGGGGCCGGGGGGTCAGGGTAAAGAGCCAGGGGAGTCAGGGGGATGAGCCCGGGAAACGGTAGGGTACGAGCCAGGGCAGTCAGGGTTCTGAAGGGGAGCCCGGGTATGAGCCGGGCAGTCAGGGTACTGAGCCAGGAAGTCAGGGTATGAGCCCGGGCAGCAGGGTACTGGAGGGGGCCCGGGAGGGGGCAGGGAACTGGGAGCCAAGACCCCGGGTTTAGGGGACTGAGGGGGCCGGGGGCCCGTAGGTATGAGCCAGGGCAGCAGGGTAAGCCCGGGCATAGGGACTGAGCCGGGCATTTTTGGGGGGGTTTCTACCAGGGCAGTCAGGGGATGAGCCAGGGCAGCAGGGTATGAGCCGGCGCAGGGTACGAGCCGGGCAGTCAGGGACTGAGCCGGGCGTAGGGGACGAGCCCGGGATTTAGGGACTGAGCCAGGGAGCAGGGACTGAGCCCGGGGGTCAGGGTACTGAGCCAGGGCAGTAGGGTACGACCAGGGCAGTCAGGGACTAGCCAGGGCAGTCAGGGGACTGAGCAGGGCGTCAGGGTCTGGCAGGGCGTCAGGGTAGAGCCGGGCAGTGGGTAATGAGCGGCAGCGGGTACTGGCCAGGGTCGGGGACTGGCCAGGGCGTCAGGGTCGAGCCAGGGATCAGGGTCGAGCAGGGCGACAGGGACTGGCCAGGGCGAGGGTACTGACCAGGGCTCAGGGTACTAGCCCGGGCAAGGGGGGACGGCCAGGGCAGTCAGGGTACTGAGCCAGGGCAGTCAGGGGTTGAGCGGGCGTCAGGGTACTGAGCCAGGGGGTTAGGGTACTGGAGCCCGGGCAGCAGGGTAGAGCCAGGGAGTAGGGTTGAGCCAGGGCATCGGGTTTGAGCCCGGAGTCAGGGTTACGAGCCCGGGAGTGGTTGAGCCAGGGCATCAGGGTAGAGCCAGGGGAGTCAGGGACTGAGCCGGGGGAGTAGGGTCTGGCCCGGGCAGTCAGGGTAATGAGCCAGGGGTCAGGGGGGAAAAGGGCCAGGGGAGTAGGTCTGGCCAGGGGTAGGGTACTGACCCGGGGAGTCAGGGGGGCCCCGGGGAGTCAGGTACTGAGCCAGGGGAAACAGGGGGACTGACCGGGGGTCAGGTACTGACCCGGCATCCGGGTATGAGAGGGCAGCAGGGGACTGAGCCCGGGCGTTTAGGGTACGAGCCCGGGCAGTCAGGGGGAAATGAGCCAGGGGGCAACAGGGTACTGGGGGCAGTCAGGGGATGAGCCAGGGGATCGGGACTGAGCCCGGGCAGTCAGGGGATGAGCCAGGGCAGTCAGGGTACTGAGCCGGGGAGTCAAGGTTCGGCCAGGGAGTCGGGTACTACCAGGGCAGGTCGGGGGAATAGCCAGGGCAGTCAGGGTATGAGCGGCGTAGGACTGGCAGGGCAGTCAGGGTACTGAGCCCGGGAACAGGTTTTGGCCCGGGCATCAGGGTACTGAGCAGGGGAGTCAGGGGGATGAGCCAGGGGCAGGGTTTTGGCAGGGCAGTCGGGACGGCCCGGCAGTAGGGTATTGACCCAGGGCCGGGGACGAGCCAGGGGGTAGGGTACTGGCCGGGGCACAGGGGCGACAGGGCAAGGGGACTAGCCAGGCGTCAGGGTACTGACAGGGCATCAGGGTACGGCAGGGCTCAGGGTACTGAGCCAGGGCAGTCAGGGTACTGAGCCAGGGCAGTCAGGGTACTGAGCCAGGGCAGTCAGGGTACTGAGCCAGGGCAGTCAGGGTACTGAGCCAGGGCAGTCAGGGTACTGAGCCAGGGCAGTCAGGGTACTGAGCCAGTGATATCTACTTACTGCGATCTGACAGTTTTTTTTGCGATAGGTCGTGATAAAATGCGCTTTCCTCTGTTCTTTTTGATAATTTTTATCACATGATTACCTGTTGATTATAGTCACCGCCCTCCCCCTCTCTCAGCTCAACCTTATATACAGTTTACAGTAAAAAAGGAACAACACAGGTAACTATCTTAATCACTTCAGCAGAAGCCAATAATAACTTCATATATAAAGTCTAGAGAAAGCCATGAAATATAACTATCTACTATTGCACTCTTATTATGGTATTATAACCATAATATTGCCTGATCATTATCGTTTTTCTACAAGTCCTTAGACTCTACAGCAATGAGCACCTTCATGAACACACATAAATATTATTATTGTAATTAAAAGAATCGCTAAAGAACACACATACATACAGAGAGCTGTTGCCCGACAGCTGTTGCCCGACAGCTGTTGCCCGACAGCTGTTGCCCGACAGCTGTTGCCCGACAGCTGTTCCCCGAAATGCTCTGCATATAATGGGTTTCTGGCATGTACACCCAATTGTTATATTTCTTTGTACAAACATGTATCATCCTGAAATAAAATTATTATTATTATTATTATTATTATTATTATTATTATTATTATTATTATTATTATTATTATTATTATTATTTTTATTATTATTATCGCTTTGAAATTTTTAATATACGTCATCTTCTCCTGTAAAATCAAAATCCTCGGCATCTTTACTAACTTGAGAGAGAACGCCCTCCCCTGAAAGTGACTTTCCGCAGGCGTTCAAGTGTCACTTGAGAGAGAACGCCCTCCCCTGAAAGTGACTTTCCGCAGGCGTTCAAGTGTCACTTGAGAGAGAACGCCCTCCCCTGAAAGTGACTTTCCGCAGGCGTTCAAGTGTCACTTGAGATAGAACGCCCTCCATGACAGGACTTTCCGCAGGCGTTCAAGTGTCACTTGAGAGAGAACGCCCTCCTGAAAGTGACTTTCCGCAGGCGTTCAAGTGTCACTTGAGAGAGAACGCCCTCCCCTGAAAGATGACTTTCCGCAGGCGTTCAATTTGTCACTTGAGAGAGAACGCCCTCCCCTGAAAGTGACTTTCCGCAGGCGTTCAAGTGTCACTTGAGAGAGAACGCCCTCCACTGACAGTGACTTTCCGCAGGCGTTCAAGTGTCACTTAAGAGAGAACGCCCTCCACTGAAAGTGACTTTCCGCAGGCGTTCAAGTGTCACTTGAGAGAGAACGCCCCCCCCTGAAAGTGACTTTCCGCGGGGCGTTCAAGTGTCACTTGAGAGAGAACGCCCTCCACTGAAAGTGACTTTCCGCAGGCGTTCAAGTGTCACTTGAGAGAGAACGCCCTCCACTGACAGTGACTTTCCGCAGGCGTTCAAGTGTCATCCATTACTCTACGAACAGTGTATCACCTGGAAATAAACTTGAATCTAAGTTTTATTTTTATCCACCAGACAGAGAGCGGCTTCCGCTTCCCCCTCCTCCACTGAGAGATGAAGTTGCTGTTCTCACCACCACCAGGAAGACCATCCTCACCCAGACACATCAGCCGAATTTACAGCATCCCATGAAAGGGATGCGATCGTGTTTATATGCAGAGAAAAAGCAGCAACACTTAGAGGGCGTAAATTTAGAAGCTGAATTTTATGAATGAGTTTAAAAGGCTAAGTTACTAGCAATAATGCTACGGATCTTTATGAATGAGTTTAAAAGGCTAAGTTACTAGCAATAATGCTACGGATCTTTATGAATGAGTTTAAAAGGCTAAGTTACTAGCAATAATGCTACGGATCTTTATGAATGAGTTTTTAAGGTCAGGTGACAACGACCATGAATTATTAAATATATTTGTGTTTTAAGTATCCATGTGGGCGTGTATATTAACTTTTTTTAAATAAATCCCTGTAAGCGGGCAGTAGAGGGGTATCTTAATGGCTTGGGTAAAGGGCATTTGGTCCTAGGCTTTGGAGCTACCCTCTCCTTCATTTGATCAAACTTGATTTCTCTTCCTTATTTTCACTCCTAACCACCTCTCTCTCTCTCTCTCTCTCTCTTTCTCTCATGGTGCCTAGTGACCATCATCATTTGTGTTTTCTCAGGTGCAAATGTTACTTGCCATCTATTTCCCCAAGCTGATATAGCTCTCAGCTGGTGATTGATGTAGCTTAGAGCAGCTGGAATTTCTTCTCTTGGATAAGTGAATGTCAGTGTACAGTCGTCTGCATATGCATGTGATTCTGGGATGAGATGAAGAAGGTCGTTGAAGTAGACATTCCATAACAATGGTCCCAGCACGCTTCCTTGTGGAACACTTGCCCCAATAGGATGTCTTGCTGATTCCGTTCCATTGAGAACTACACTTATAGATCTACCATGAAGGTAGTCACTGAGGGACATAGCGTAGAGCCTGCAATTTCCCCCGTGCTTACGGGTTTTGAAAAGGGCCCTGGTGCCACACCCGGTCAAAACACCAGCAATGCCCCCATGCTACCCCCAAGCTGATTTGGATTCACCGTGATGGTGCCGTTGTGGAGGGGGTTTAACAACGATCAGCAGCAGGAACCCTTTTCCCTGAAGCCATATTGACGATAAACAAAGTGGGAGTGGTAGGCAAAAAACTCTGCATTTGTTTGAGATTATTGTCTCAAGGTCTTCCAGCCCTTTTCTTCTGTACTGTCTCTGTCTCTCTCTCTTTTCTTCTCTCTTCTCTCTCTCTCTCTCTTCTCTCTCTCTCTCTCTCTCTTCTCTCTCTTCTCTCCCCTCTCTCTCTCTCTCTCTCTCTCTCTCTCCTTCTTTTTTCCCTTTTAAAAAATCCTCTATTTCTTCTTTTTTTTAACTGTTTCCCCCACGTTTCCCACTTTTTTTCTTTCATCTCCCTTTTCCTTCTTTCCCCCTCTCTCCTTTGTTTCTCCTCCAGTTTTTTCATAGCATTTACATTCATAGCTACGGAATGAAACTTTTGGGGGAAATTTTTCGTTTTCCACTCGATTAACGAAAGAAGATCGAGTCTACACCACAAAACACACCAACACACACCCCACACACACACACATTTTATAAAAAATATATATATATAAATTTTTATATAATATATTTATATATTATATTATTATAAATATATATAAATATATATTATATATTATTAAAATATGCAAAACAACCACTCTTAAAGAATAGAGAAATTCCCAAACGCTTTGGATACTCAATTTTCAAGGAACTATAAAGTAAAGCATCCAAGGCAGCTTAAAGGGGGCGGCCCGACCCCACTATCAGATCCCCAAAGGTTAAACACCGACGCGCGCCGACCCAAATTGGATAGGTCCTTTGACAACTCACCCCCAAAAATATTTACCCAAGAAAATTTAAAAATTTTTTGTCCAGTGATTATTAAATTTTCCCAAATTTATTTTAAATTTAAAAGGATCTAATTTATAAAACCAAAGAAATATTCATATTATTGTCAAAAAATGCTTTTTATGAAACAAGATTCATTATTTCCCAAGAAGGTTCAGAGAACCGACTGTTTATAAATTAGATACAGTGCAACTCTTGGGTATCTTTTTTGAGGAAAGTTTCGCCAAAAGTGGCTTTATCAGTCCATACGTGGAGAAACTTTAAGAACGGAGGAGAAAGAAGTAAACAGTCCCTAACCTTGAGTCTGTGTTTAGCCCTCAATCTTTTAATAGAATTTATGGACTGAAAAACATCGACTCAAGGTTTTGGGGGACTGATTACCTCATTCCCTCCTGTTCTCAAGTTTCTCCAGATGGACTGATGAAGCCCGTGTGGCGAAACGTTTCCCCAAAAAAGTACCCAAGGTTGACATGTGTCTAACTTATCAATTATATACCTGTCGACCATGGACTTGCTTGATACTACTTTCTCACTTTTTGAAAATCAATTGGATGGTTAAAATCTCTTACATGAATAAATAGACAGCATTTGGAATCTTGTCCAGTTCTAATGCTATATTTATGTTGTTTTAATCTTAGTCGAGATTTTGCCAGTTGACCGTAATAAACTTTATCGCAAATTTTACAAGGAATCTTATAGACACATCCATCAGCATTTTGGGGGGAATTCTTTATCAAAAGTTTTTTACTGTTATCAAGATTTTTGAATACAACTTTAATATTAAAAGTCTTAAGAAGAGAAGGCATATCAACCAAGTTTTCATGGTAAGAGAGAACCAACATATTTTAGTTGAATAAGGCTGGTTGTCCCTTTTGGATTGTATAAAGTATTTCTAGCAACTTTAAAAGATTTATCAATTACATTTCTGTGCAAAGGACCTATCCAAGTTGGTCGGCGGCGGCGTCAGGTGTTTTAAACCGTTGTGGGATCTGATAGTGAGGTTGCTGCCAGACCCTTATATAGCTTCCTTGGATGCTTTACTTTCATAGTTCCTTGATAATGTGAGTAGTCACGAAAGTGCTTGGAATTTCTCTATTCTTTCAGAGTGGTTGTTTTGCATATATATATATATATATATATATATATATATTATATATATATATATATATATATATATATATATATATATATAATATATATTATATATATATATATATATATTGTAGCCAACACATTGTTTGATGCATCACAGGAAATATTGATTACTTCGACCTCACCCCTGGTCCCAGACCTCACCCCTGGTCCCAGACCGCACCCATGGTCCCAGACCTCACCCCTGGTCCCAGACCTCACCCCTGGTCCCAGACCTCACCCCTAGTCCCAGACCTCACCCCTAGTCCCAGACCTCACCCTTGGTCCCAGACCTCACCCCTGGTCCCAGAACTCGCCCCTAGTCCCAGACCTCACCCCTAGTCCCAGACCTCACCCCTAGTCCCAGACCTCATCCCTGGCCCCAGACCTCACCCCTAGTCCCAGACCTCACCCCTGGTCCCAGACCTCACCCCTGGTCCCAGACCTCACCTCTGGTCCCAGACTTCACCCCTGGTCCCAGACCGCACCCCTGGTCCCAGACCGCACCCCTGGTCCCAGACCTCACCCATGGTCCCAGACCTCACCCCTTGTCCTAGACCGCACCGCTTGTCCCAGACCGCACCCCTGGTTCCTGACCTCACTCAATATTCTTGTCTGCTGGAGAATAGGCTGCGTGCAGCCTTAATGTCCCTAATGTAGCCGATAGGCTTTAAACCCCACTAACCACGAAGTGTACATCTCTGTTGATCTGAATGCATCGATAGCAGAAGTATATCTACACAGAGGAGTATATAGCTACACAGAGGAATATATATCTACACAGAGGAGTATATAGCTACACAGAGGAATATATATCTACACAGAGGAGTATATAGCTACACAGAGGAATATATATCTACACAGAGGAGTATATAGCTACACAGAGGAATATATATCTACACAGAGGAGTATATAGCTACACAGAGGAATATATATCTACACAGGAGTATATAGCTACACAGAGGAATATATATCTACACAGAGGAGTATATATCTCGGTAAACGTAGTATACTTCACTCCCTCTATCATGGATTAACGTATCCTTGACTAGTGGTGCGCAGGTGACATGCAGCCTTAATGACCCTCGTGCAGGCGATAGAATTCAAACGTAATTTAAATCCAGCCGTACTCTGTTGGCACACACAACTGTATATACACAAAGAGGTATACACCTCTTTGTGTATATACACTGATAACTTGAATCCTTGTCTTAGGGATCAAAGTATTCATGACAGGTGATGTGGCAGTCACATGAACATTTCATGACCCTTGTGTGGTCGATTGACCATAAACCTTAAACACCAACTAAATCGCTCAACGAACAATAAATATATGTCAAGTGAAAGATCGTGGGGTTTGGAGAGGGAGAGGACAGACCGGACACAGAGTACAGCAAGGGCGGAGAAAAGCTATAAATATCAGAGAGTGTAAATGGCTTGAGGGTGAATATAACAGCAAATATATCACTAGAAAATACGCATAAACCGTTTAATGTCAGGGGAAAATGCAAGATTAGCAAACCTCAGAACAACATCCAGGAAGTTGAACAAAAAGTCCTTCAGAACGTTATATAAGACGTATATTAGGCCAATCAATGAGTACGCGGCTCCATTGTGGAGCCCACACCTCGTCTAGCATGTGCAACGATTTAAAAAGGTCCAGAGGTGTGCAACCAGACTAGCACCAGGACTGAGAGGAAGGCACTATCAGGAGAGTTTGAAGGAACTGCGTCTGTTGACCTAGGAGGCCAGAAAAAATAGAAGGGGGAGACTTGATTATGACATAAAAAATCTTAAAAGGAATTGATTGGGACAGACTGTTTAAATTAAGAGGACCAGGATCAAGGGGATACAAGTGGAAGCTGAAGACACAGATGATAAACCATAGCGATGTAAGGAGGAGTTAAAAGCCTGAACGCACAGCTTCAGGAGCAGATATGATAAGGCCGAAGAGGTCAGAAATCAGTAATGTCGATCAAAGTAGTCTAGGAGGCAGGGCCAGGAGCTGAAACTCGACCGCCGTAAGCAGAACTCGGTGAACACACACACACGTCACAAATTATTAATATAATCAAGGTAAGCGCTAAACCCGAAAGGTCATACAGCGCTGCTGCAAGTCAACTTACTAGACTTACACATAAATAAAGTTAATAAAGTTAGCGGCTAAGTTAGCAGCCCAGCACTAACTTAATCTATACAGTCTAACTCACTTTTACTCAGCAAATTATCGGTAGTGAATGTTATTATTCATTACAGTATTAATTTTTATACATTCAGTTTGTTGGGGCGGCACTAAACCCGCATGAGTTCAGCAGCGCTTGAGGGGGAAACGGGAGATAATCAGTTTTGATCCATGGAATAGGAGGGGTGCTCCAGTTCCTTGCATCAAGAGACTTTCACCAGCATCAAGGGTGTCGAGTACAATAACAACTCAGGGTGAAAGATATTCTAAGGATGACAGGCAATTTTCTTCCTTAATTCCTCTCTCAGAAGACAAAATTGCGTTGTGTTCTGTTAATAAAATCAAGTTATATATATATATATATATATATATATATATATATATATATATATATATATATATATATATATATATATATATATATATATATATATATATATATATATATATATATATATATATATATGTCGTGCCGAATAGGCAGAACTTGCGATCTTTGCTTAAATAGCAACGCTCATCTTGCCATATAGGACAAGTGAAAATTTGTGTATGCAATAATTTCGCCAAAATCATTCTGAACCTAACGAAAAAAATATATTTCACTGTGTTTGTTTAGTATTAAATTATTGTAAACAAATCTAAAATATATTTAGTTGGGTTAGGCTAAAATAAATTGTTCTTGTTATAATAAGGTTAGGTAAGTTTTCTAAGTTCCTTTTGGTGCAAAATTCTAAATTTTTACATCAACATTAATGAAAAAAATATATCTTTAAACGTATAAGAGAAAATTTTAGAAAGGACTTAATTTTAAACGAGTTCTTGCTAATTGACCAGTTTTACATATTCGGCACGACATAAATATATATATATATATATTATATATATATATATATATATTATATATATATATATATATATATATATATATATATATATATATATACATTATATATATATATATAATATATATATATATATATTTGTGTGTGTGTATGTATGTGTGTGTGTGTGTATGTATGTGTGTGTGTTGTGTGTGTGTGTGTGTGTGTGTGTGTGTGTGTGTGTGTGTGTGTGTGTGTGTGTGTGTGTGTGTGTGTGTATACTCACCTAGTTGAGGTTGCAGGGGTCGAGTTCAAGCTCCTGGCCCCGCCTCTTCACTGGTCGCTACTAGGTCACTCTCCCTGAACCGTGAGCTTTGTCATACCTCTGCTTAAAGCTATGTATGGATCCTGCCTCCACTACATCGCTTCCCAAACTATTCCACTTCCTGACTACTCTGTGGCTGAAGAAATGTGTATCTGTGTGTGTCTGTATGTCTGTGTGTGTCTGTGTATCTGTGTGTGTCTGTGTATCTGTGTGTGTCTGTGTATCTGTGTGTGTTTGTGTATCTGTGTGTCTGTGTGTGTCTGTATATGTGTGTGTTGGGAGGGTTCGTGGAGATGTGATGGTTGGAGTTAAACACACTTGTTGGATGGTAACACTTATATTAGCAGAGTGTGAGAGGGGAGCCCAGACTGCCTGCGTTGCCTGTTCGTAGACCTAAGCGTGGAGTGAGGAGGAGACAGGGAGCACAGCGCTCACATGCGGCATCACGTGACGTCACACAAGCTAGTCACTGAGCCTAGCAAGGGGTCAACTATGTAAAACATATGGATGGTACTATGATACTCAGATAACATATACATATACAGGGGATCAGCAACTATGCTGACATGTGTGTGTGTGTGTGTACTCACCTAGTTGAGGTTGCGGGGGTCGAGTCCGAGCTCCTGTGTGTGTGTGTGTGTGTGTGTGTGTGTGTGTGTGTGTGTCTGTCTGTCTGTCTGTCTGTCTGTCTGTCTGTCTGTGTGTAAAGTTTACGTGAATTCCTACTTTCAGAATTAAAGGGGCTGGATTTTCTTGCACAGGTGAATTATAGCCTTAATGACCATGATGAATCAATACTCCTTAAAACCTGGGAAGCCATCATTAATTCATCATGGGATAGCTACATATCTCAGCTACATAATCAAGCTTAACGTTGCACTAAGCTGATCCAGAGAGTCTCACGGCTAAGCGAGTTATTCTGTATTGATTCAGTGTGAGATATACGGCGCCATTGTTCTAGTTATCTTCCCTCCAGACTCACAGCTTGACGGCAGTTGGTTCTCCCAGCTGGTTTTGCCAGTTGGTTCTGCCAGCTGGCCGCCCTCCACTTGCCAGATTCTTACTAACCTTGTCGAGATTCCTCGCGACTCTCATGGCATTCTACTGTATTTTTAGCCTGTCTTAATTCCGTTTGACAGGCCAGCTTATTGGGGTTGGCACGGTGTATGTGTGTGGTGTGTGTGTGTGTGTGTGTGTGTGTGTGTGTGTGTGTGTGTGTGTGTGTGTGTGTGTGTGTGTGTGTGTATGTGTGTGTATGTGTGTGTGTGTGTGTGTGTGTGTGTGTGTGTGTGTGTGTTTTGTGTGTGTGTGGGGTGTGTGTGTGTGTGTGTGTGTGTGTGTGTGTGGACTTAAGCAGTTTCTCGACGACATTGAAGATCTATTGATCAACATTGGTTCCTGCGACACTTGATGATGCCACAGAAAACGAAAAGCTGACCAATAAGAGAGTAGCTTCGCAGCCTTCTGAGTATTGATTGGCTGATGCGTGCCAGCACCACAGTGTCACTGGCACTTCCCAGCTCGCCCGCCAGAGGCCACTGGTGGTTCCGTGTAAACATCAGCCAGCACGAAAGGTGGTTCAATGTCAGCCTCGACACACGTGTGAGATTTTCCCAGAAGCTATTTTTTTTTTTTTTGGTGGGGTGGGCACCCACCGTGAAGTACAAAGTAAAAGATGGTAGTGAGAGTGTCCAGGAGGAGGTACCACGCCGCTACACCTTGTTGATGAGGCCAGGTAAGTCATGATTCTACACCTGACTGACCCCACATCACCTCACACCCACATAAAACTAACCCAGAATGTTTATTGCAGATTTGTTTTATTTACTCATGAGTTTCAGCGTGAATTTAACTAGTGTGTCAATGGTTATACATATAATTATAGTTTCTGAAGACCGTGTATTGGAATTAATGTATTTAAGGTTGCTGGGGATATATATATATATATATATATATATATATTATATATATATATATATATATATATATATATATATATATATATATAATATGTGTGTGTGCGGAAAATATTGTTTTACATAAAACTAGCCCGTAAGTAATCTCGTACTAAGATTACACTTGGGATTAATTTCATACAACATTCGTGTACTCTTTGTATGTTACAATACGATGTAAACACCAGAAATGGAGCTATAGTAAACATTACTCGCAACAGAACAGGAATGAACAAATGAACGCCATGCAATGCTCACTTACTGACGACATATAAATGAACGCCATGCAATGCTCACTTACTGACGACATATAAATGAACGCCATACAATGCTCACTTACTGACGACATATAAATGAACGCCATGCAATGCTCACTTACTGACGACATATAAATGAACGCCATACAATGCTCACTTACTGACGACATATAAATGAACGCCATGCAATGCTCACTTACTGACGACATATAAATGAACGCCATGCAATGCTCACTTACTGACGACATATAAATGAACGCCATGCAATGCTCACTTACTGACGACATATAAATGAACGCCATGCAATGCTCACTTACTGACGACATATAAATGCTCAATGAGTTTCAGATGTACTGTAAATGATGATACTAGGTTAATGGCCTCGCCACTGAATTATCTCTATCATTAAGAAACCTTATATATCTGAATAAAATAAAATTTATTTAAGGCTTCACACACATCACTTAAGTTTTTAGAACGTAAGTAACGAAGGGAAATTAGAAGAGAAACGAATACTGTTCAGAACTTCTTGATGTTGTACAGTGAGCCAGCCAATGGTAGCCAAGAGTTCCATGTCCTCGTAAATACATCATCTATAAGTTCCTTAATACGTTACTTATATATATGAAATACTTTCCATTATTTTATATATGTATGTATATATATATATATATATATATATATATATATATATATAATATATATATATATATATATATATATATTATTTTATTTTATTATCACACTGGCCGATTTCCACCAAGGCAGGGTG
>NC_069461.1:20223969-20248285 GCF_026875155.1 Cherax quadricarinatus
TTCTGATATAACAGTCTTTTCAATCCAGAATTGTCCATCATTATTATGGTCCTCTGGGTAAATTTATTTTGTTCCTAATGCAAAAACTCAGTTAAATCCAAATTGTTAGGTAAAAGGACACAAGTGCATCTAATGTGACATTTTATTGTGGGAACGTTTCGCTTTCCAGGAGCTTTATCAAGCCGTCGGCTTGATAAAGCTCCTAAACCCTATTGATGGTTCGGATGTTCAACTACTCTGCCTCCAGCGTGGGATGAGACGGAGGGAAGCAAGAGTTATGGGACATGGGTGGATTACTTTCTCGGATCACGAAGCAACGGAAATGCATCCACATAGTTAATATAAGGATTCCCTTTTTTTGTAGGCGATGCAGCTGTGTGTGACGCACTACTGCAGTGTGGTGCTGACCTTCACGCACAACACGATGGTGTTAGTCTCTGGGAGGAGGTTGAAGTAGCTGCCAGCTCAGAACGGAAAGAAAAGAGACTTAATCAGGTCAGGGAAGGTCAGGATTCTTGGACTTGAGTAAATAACTAACAGATTCTGTGTAATTGTTAGTATATTTGTTTTATTCAAGCAAAATTATTAATTTCATGTGCTGTAGACAAACACAAGTAATCAGGGTTTGCATTAATGATTAATACAGTACTTGTGAATAATTCTTGGAAACACTACCACAGGATAATTAAAAGCTGTATAATTTCATTCATCCTGTTCTTGTTTACTGTAGTTAATTTCAGTATATATTAAGTGCATGCGAAAGTCATACAAATTACACACTACTGTACATGTATCATTATCTCTACAGATCAATAAAGGACATCAGAAACCATCCCGGAACACTCAAAAACCCGACGATAAAGAAAAGGAATTAGACGAAGTAGACGAGGAAGAGGAAGTGAATGTATCTCAACCAAGTAACCCAAGTCAGGCACACTCTCGCAAGTGTCATGAACACAACCCGTCCTTTCCTCACCTTCTGCACAAACGTGACCACTGCCGCCAAGACTACAATACCGAATATGAAGACGATTATTGGGATGACCTCGATCCCAGGCAGCCGATATGTGGTCCTGCCGTGGCGGTGCAGCGTGTTTTCAGGTTCTACTGTCCTGGTCTCTGGAGAGCTGTGGCTACAGAAAACATAAGCAAGGTAATGAAGAGAGAGTTTTTGATATTTTTACTCTCCCCTTACGTATTAGCACATTCCAGTGATTTTTTTTTATCCGCCGGTATTCTCCCGGCCCGGGTCTTTTCCAAGTAGTGGCGACCCGGCCTTGGCTCCCTATCTGGGGAGTGTCTCGAGACTTAAGGCTCCTATGGGAGGAGGTACAAGTACCTCCTCATCTTTGGGACCAAGTGTCCCCAGGCCTAGCCACATTCCCCGCCCTCACGGGCTCGTAGGGAGAAGCTAGGCCTCTGGTCTACCATCTGCCCCGCCCCAAAGGGGCTCGTGGCGATGGCAGTGTTATGAGCTGCAGATGGTAGCAAGCTCAGGCCGTTCCAAGTCAGGGCCGAATTAAGAAGTCTCCGGGCCCTAGGCTATTCAGATTGGCGGGGCCCCTTTGAGTTACGGGTAAGCGAAGCGACCCCTTCCAGCTTGGGGGTGGGGGGGGGTCGGTGTGAGCCTGTTTTAAGGTCTAATTAAATACATTCTGGCTATTTAGATTAAATTTAATAGGGAAAGTACATCAAGACAACCAAAACCATTTACCAACAGCCATTATAACTATCTTGTTAAATCATGCATTTTAAAGAGAATAAACTCAAGACAGCATAGTATTACTAGATTAGGCTATTAAAGTATTGACATCATGTACCTATTATATTCAGCATAACCTACAGCAACTATTATTCCCTTTATAAATCACTGACCATTATTGTTATCATTGCATCATGCATAAGACTATCAAATCATATAAACTCAAGAAAGTAAAGAATTGTTTATATTCACAGGCACTTCTTAAATTAACTTTTTTCTGGATTTCATATTGGCAAAATCATCAATTATATTCTGAAAATCAATATTTCTTGTTAGATCAGACTCAGTGGTCAACAAGGCTAGGTTACACAATTTGTCTTGGCTCATTGTTGAACGGAGCTGGTTTTTCACTTTTTTCAAAACAGAAAATGAACGTTCTCCTTCAGTTAGTAGCTGGAAGAGTTAGGTAAAGGCGATACACTATGTCAACATTAGGGAAGGTTTCTGAGATACCTGCATTTCTTAAATGTTTCAAAGCAGCTGAGGGCGCACATTTTCAGGTGGAGCTTTAATCTGATTCATATACCCAGAAAAATGAACTATTTCTTCAACAAATGTGTCCTGAACATCTGCTGAAAGGTGTTGTTGCAACTTTAATGCAGCTTCTCTCAATTCTGCATCTGACATAGTAGTAATTTTGAACAGAAATCCAAACTTGTCATTGAGATTCTGGTAGATTTCTTTTCTTTTCACCAATTCTGTAATCAGTGAATCCAGAATGACGAAGTATGTAGCTGTCTTACATTTCTGCCTTGGTAGCAACACAATTTCATTGTCTGGCTCTTTAAAATTGCGTTTCCTCTTCCTTGACCGCTGATGATCAGCCCGGTAACTGTAGTCTTTCACCAGCAGTTTAGCTTTCTCTTCAAACATTTCAAAAGCTTCATCATTGCGAAGTGAGGTTACAAATTCCACTAAGCCTGCATAGAGGTTAGCACAAGTAGCCATTTCAATTTCAATTTTCTGAAGTGTCTTGTTCGTGGCATTTAACCATTCCAGTATACAGTCCCAAAGCACACAGAGTAAGGCCAATTCAAAATCTTCCAATTTTGGTGCTAAGCTGGCTGCTTCGCTTCTTGTAGTTGCTGTCTGGTCTTCATCCTCTGCTATTTGGATCAAAGCAGAACGTATTTCAGCAAAGCTGTCTTTCAAAGCATGTGTTGCATCATGCTGCGCTGATCACCTTGTTGTTGATAATGATTTGATGACATCTCCATGAATAGTTGACTTGAGTATACTCCACCGATGCGTTGAAGCAGAGAAAAAATTAAAGAGTGCTTGTAAAAGTCCAAAAAATGAAACTGCAGCGACACAACACTCAGCAGCACATGACCCAACAAGATTAAGAGAATGTGCTGAGCAGGGCACATATTCAGCAAGTGGGTTGATTTGCTTGATACGGGCTTGCAATCCATTATATTTACCCGACATGTTACTTGCATTGTCGTAGCTCTGGCCACGGCAATCCATAATAGAGAGATCATGTTCAAGCAGAGTATCCAGTACTACATTAATCATTGTTTTTCCATCATGGCCTGAAAGAGGAATGAATTTTATAAAGCGCTCTACAGGCTTACCACTGGAGTTGACAAAGCGAACAATGAATGTCAATTGATCTGTATGTGAAATATCTGGTGTTGAATCTACACTTATTGCAAAGTATTTTGCAGTTTTCACAGCTGCTATGATGTTATTGAGGACCTTCTTAGTTATCAGTTCAATAAATTCATTGCATATAGTAGATGACATGTAAGATACAGTGCTTCTATTTTCTTTGGTAGAAAATAGCTTGCATGCTGAACAGTACACTTTTCCTGAGCTTTCAGAGTATACCATCCATGATCTTTTCACAGTTTCTGAATTTGCAAGCTTCCTATAAAACATAGATGACTTTAAACAACGACGACTTCCATCATCATAAATCCTTGCTGATTTCCTAAAGTCAATGTTCAGAGTTTGACTGAAGTTTTCTGCAATGAAAGCATTATGTGGAGAATCTGGGATTACATTTGGCCATGAGGCAGGATCTGTTAAGACAAATCCTGTGGATGAAATGTCCGTTGAGACATTGAGAGGAGACACAAAAAAGTAGGATGCTGGCTGAGAAATAATGGAGGGAGGGCTTCCTGTATGATCTGACGTATCTGCAGATTCAACTGTACTGGTAACATCAGAAACTGTTTTCGTGAACATGTCTGTGATCTTTCTGCAGCTTCCTACATCTTTCTTTTTCTGTTCTTCTTCTTGAATTTTCTTCTTTCTTTTCTGTGACCCACTCGCATAAGAACGTCCAACATCACGTTCACGAGATGCCATAATGAGGATGTATCACTGTCTGTAATCATGCAAATACAAATTTTTCATTATCAATTATTATTAATTTTTTAATTATTATTATTTTTTTTCTGTCAATTGGGGGATATCAGCTGTTCTGATGTAAACAAAGGCGTGTTGAGTGTTGCCATCTATGGTTAGGTTTATTTATTTTTATTTTATTTTATTTCATTATTTATTTTTGTTTTGATTAATTTTTAAAAATCAATTTTACTCTCCAAACACTTGAACTTTTTAGGTAGGGACCCCTTTGCACTTGCACCATGTGCGCAGTCTTGGATGAGCCCCTGAACCCCTTGGACTGCGGGGCCCCCAAATGCGCGGGGCCCTAGGCAAATGCCTAGTTTGCCTATGCGGTAATCCGGCAAAATACCATCACTGGGATTTAAAATCCCAGTGATGGTATTTTGACTTTTATTTATTGACTACTGTTTTAGTTAATATTATTTTTCATAAAAAAAATGATGTTCGTGAAACATTCAAGGAAGGAATGGTAAGTGGAAGGGTACCTTGTTCCTGGTGAAGGGTTCAAGAACTAAGAGTACCTTCCACTTCCTTGGATCAGCCTCATTTCTCATTCCCTAGCAGTGGTATGACCCCCATGGATCGCACAGTTCATACACAACTCTCTCCAATAAAGTGATAGTGGAACAAAAACTTAGTGATAACTCAGATTTTGATACACAGATCACTGGTATTAATTGCCCTTTTCTTAATCCTTATCTCTGCCCTGGACACTGTATATTGCACTTTCATAGCACAATATCTGCTTTTAATCTTGCTGCTTAGTAATTTTCATAGCTGGTATTAATATAGATATGACAAAGCCGAAATTAATTTCAGGCTTAGACCCATTAATTTCAGAATTTAGATCACAGACCAGCAACAAACATTAACTAAGCATTGCTAATCACAATACAAAGGATGGTGTAGGGTAAAGGTGTGTATCTGGCTCTGCTGGTGGTCAGGTGTGACGTCCACCTGACTTAAGGACTTCGCTGCCCATGTTGGAGTGATGACGTTTCGCTCTTCACTTGCCTTAAACATCAGTATCGAAATTTCCGTTTTTTATTTATTTATGGGACGTTCGTCCTCGTTATCATACTTCTGGGCAATTGACCGGGGCGCCATACATCAGCTTCTATGCCTCGGGATTATTATTATTATTATTATAATCAAGGAGGAAGCGCTAAACCCGTAGGATTATACAGCGCCTGTGGAGAGGGGGGATGTGGAACGTATTCAGGCTTAATTCGGTTAACTGGAGCACAGATCCAATTCCCTAGATCAAGAGCCCCTCACCAGCATCAAGGAACCTTTTTTGAGGGGTATGCCTCGGGAAAGCCTGTTGTTGTTGACTCAGATTGGGTTTCCTGAGTGTGACTAGTAATCCTTTTTTTTTTTTATCTACCACTCATACAATAAACTAGCATAATAAACTAGCCGCTCAAGCGATACCGCTAAAATTAACTGTGTGTAAACGTCTGCCTCTGATAGGGTTTGATATAAGTCTATTCACTCCCTCAAGTGTAAACACACATGTTGTAACCTTTACAAAGAAATAAAATTTTGATTTTATTTTTTATTTTTTTGATAAGGAGCTTTGACCTTCTGCTGATTAGGGTATGAAGTTCCAAAACTTAGTGAAAATGAATTTGCCGGGATTTAGTCAAGGAAATTTTCATTTTCCCAGTTCCTCTTTCCAGAAAAAACTGATTCTTTTATAATTTTCGTCCATATTAGCTAATTCTATCGCCTGGGCAGTTTATTGTGCACCTACAACCCTTCCTGAGCAGTAGCGTAAAAAAAGCAGGAATGCAGAAGTGGCCTGGTGGCTAAAGCTCTCGCTTCACACTCGGAGGGCCCGGGTTCGAGTCCTGGCGGGTGGAAACATATCGACTCGTTTCCTTCCACCTGCTGTCCTGTTCACCTAGCAGCAAATAGGTACCTGGGTGTTAGTCGACTGGTGTGGGTCGCATCCTGGGGGACAAGATTGAGGACCACAATGGAAATAAGTTAGACAGTCCTCGATGACGCACTGACTTTCTTGGGTTATCCTGGGTGGCTAACCCTCCGGAGTTAAAAATCTGAAGAAAATCTTATCTTATCTCATCTCTTATTTCAACAAGTACATGTACAAGGTATACAGTCCTAAATGACATCAATGACATACTACTTTATAGAAAGTCCCTTGTTATGCAGAGCATTTCGGGGAAATTAGGTTAATTTTGTCGCCAGGATACTGTCCACACCAGTCCACTAATACCCAGGTACCTATTTTACTGCTAGGTGAACATGGACAGCAGGTGTCTTAAGGAAATACGGCCTAATGTTTCTATCCGTACCGGGGATCGACCCCCGGACCTGAATGTGTAAGCTGAGTGTGCTAGCAATAAGAGATACGGGACGCCTGAGTCTTTATCAGACTCCATTGGACATAAATTATCCTTTAAACGCAGTTACTGTGATATATGGAATGTTATGGCATTTTTTTTTTTTTTTTGTTATTTTGTTGATATTTGGCGTTATTGTGTTGTGCAGTATTTTCTGTCTTATGTAGTGTAATTAATAATAACAAAAACAATAATAATACGTGTAATTACGTGTAACTCTTGTACTCCCCTCATTGACAGGTTCGTCAACTGGTTAATTCATGGTGTCGAGTTGACCTGATCCGTGGAGGAATGACCTTGAAGGAACTAGCCATTAGCACTGGCAATGAAGCCATTATTTCCCTCCTATTGAGCATCAAGCCTTCCATGGTAGGTACATTAACACCGTAACACAGTATTTTATTTTTCCTTTTTTGGGGGGCTTCTCACTGTGGAGAATTTTTTTTTTTATTGACAAGGCTTTATTTCATTTTTTCTGATATATTTCTTGGGTGTTTGTATCGTATAGGTAATGTATCTTTTGCTGTTTTGAAGCTATGTATGCAATCCTCTGGTTTTGTTGCAGCGCTGTATGACCCTGGTGGGTTTAGCGCTTCTTTTTTATTTATTTCTACAAGTACATGTACAAGGTATACAGGCCTAGTTAACATCAATGACATACTACTATATAGAAAGCCGCTTGTTATGCCGAGAATTTCGGCAGATTAGGTCAGTTTTGTCCCAGCAGTAACAGCCTGGTTGATCAGGCTCTGATCCACCAGGAGGCCTGGTCACAGACCGAGCCGCAGGGGCGTTGACCCCCGGAACTCTCTCCAGGTAAACTCCAGGATGCGACCCACACCAGTCGACTAACACCCAGGTACCCATTTTATACTGATGGGTGAACATGGACAGCAGGTGTCTTATGGAAACGTCCTAATGTTTTCCAGCCATACCGGGGATTCGAACTCTGGACGTCAGTGTGAGACCTGAGTGCACTAGCGATTGAGCTACGGGATGTATACCTGTACCTAAATAAACTTATTAATTTCTCAAAACCTAATCATCATGAATTTCAGGATTTTACCACATTTAGAGCTGAAGAATAAAATTATTTGCATGAGCTACCTATTCAGATATAAATTATTACTCTTCTCTGTGATTCCATTTCAGTGTCTCGTCCACCATTCCCTGGCAGGGAATGTATCGGCTGTGAGAGAACTCTTGGAATCCCCCACCAGAAAAAAAATTAATATTGACATCAGAAAGCTTAGCGAGCGAGGGGCACCACTGTTATTCTTTCTCATCCGTGGTGGCCATCACGAGCTGATCAAGGAGCTGAGGCACCATGGAGCCTCCCTCTACACCCAGATGCTGGATGACTCTATGGTGAGTACACTGGGGAAAACCTTTCAATTCTGCCATAGTGTTTCATCAGCTTGTTGTTTCAAAATTTTTACCTCTCGGAAAATTTAAAATTTCGTTCAGATTTTTAACACCGCAGGGTTAGCCACCCAGGATAACCCAGGAAAAGGCAGTGTGTCATCGAGGACTGTCTCTTACTTCCATTCGGGGTTCTCAGTCTTGTCCCCCAGGATGTGACCCACACCAGTCGACTAACACCCAGGTACCTACTTGCTGCTAGGTGAATAGAGCAATGGGTGTAAGGAAACACGTCGAAGTGTTTCTACCCCACCGGGAATCAAACTCGGACCCTCCGTTTGTGAAGTGAGAGAAACCATACCACGAATGGGGATAGAACACGCGATAACTCTCAAAACTCCAGACCGTCGCGTTAGCCACTGGACCAGCTAGCTACAATAATTATGGAAAATTTTGTAGGGTGTTACCTGTATGAACCTCAACATTACATGCATACAAGTAATCTCATTGGGAGACAACCATATTGTTTACCGTAGTCACCCCGTGTAGACATGTGAGAAAACTTAACCACCCCTGGTCATGGCAGGTGGTTCCTTCGACCTCACAATCTTATCATATCTATCCGGGACCAGTATAAATTGGATAGCACCCACAAGTACGGCGCTACTAATTAATTGTGGACTGTATAGATTATATTAGTTTAACTGAATGAAGGGGGGGGTAGGTTACACTTGGATATATCCATCAAGGAAAAACACTTGTACATAACCCCACCACTTACCAGATATTCTCTGGTGGTCACTTGATGTAGCTGGATCACCATAACCTATCAATTACAACATACCTAACTGGCCAGTATCAGTCTGCTATAACTAGAAGGGTTACTTAACTGTGGGTGATTGATACTCCTATTTCCTCCATTCACCATCTCATTTCGATGTCCTGCTACACCGACACAGTTCTTATTCCAACAGGACGAGGTATTCGTTGGTTTATCCCGGTTTAGAAGTCGTAACTCCATAAAACCTTCACTATCCTCGAGACAGGAACACGAGATAAACAGATGCTCACTCTGAGAACGGCGACTCATTTCACTTCACATATTCTCTTAACTTAGTGTTATTATCACTGATTACATTACAATTCACAAGACGATTTAATGTCTCATAATTATTATACACATTAGAGGTCACTCCATTAAGATCTGAGACCAATGAGTGAGGATTAACTCACGGGTAATTCCCCAGGACACACACCATGGCCTCGCACCAGTCACCCCCGGTCGAACCATTATTCACTAATTTTACCACCTTTTTACGGTGGTCCCATAAATCACATTCCCTCACTCTTCACCAGGAACAGTTGCGACACTTCCTATTATGAAGTGAGGCCTATATTAATCCTTAGGCCGCCGTGAATGAAAATTTCCTGGTCCCATGTTTTCACAGCCTCCTCACTACATTCAAAACACTCCCGCCTCTCTCTGCCCTGACTCGACCTCTCCCCCCCCCCCCCGCACATCCGCGCAGGCGCAGGGCGAACCCGGTTGGTTCTATTCAAAATACAATTTAGAACAACAGTAGTGCATTAATCATGTATATTTACATTATAAAAATATATACAGTATAATTATGGGAATTTATTTTCCACAACAATATTCATCCAACTAGGTATATTTCTACACCATAGGAAGGTTAGCATAGGCACCACTGTGACCCCCTCAAGGAAGGTTCCTTGATGTTGGTGAGGGGCTCTTGATTTAGGAAATTGGATCTGTGCTCCAGTTCCCCGAATTAAGCCTGAATGCCTTCCACACCCCCCCCCCCTTCCCCAGGCGCTGTATAATCCTCCGGGTTTAGCGCTTCCCCTTGATTATAATAATAATAATAACCACTGTGACCACAAATGCAAGTTTTTACAGACGAATCCCCAGCTAGCGTGACCGTGACGAACTCTAGCTCAAGTCCTATGGTGTATAAATATACCTAGTTGGATGAATCTTATTGTGGCTAGCTGGTCCAGTGGCTAACATGATGGTCTGGAGTCTTGAGACTCTGATTGTGGGTTCTATCCCCATCCGTGGTATGGTTTGTTTGCAATCGTGTCATTACGATTTCGTGAATCGTGACGTGCGAGCTTTGTCAGCCAGGCCACGGGGTCTCTTTTATGTGACATTTATGCTGATAGATATGTGTATTTATTATGTTCATTGAAAAGCAGTGTATTCACCAGTTTTCAATTTAATATCCTTATTATGCACCCCATCTCAACCTGTGGGTAACATAGCAAAATGTTCAGATAGCTGAAAATTGGTAACGGTGCCATTGAATTAATAAGGATTTTGGGAATATTCTAGGCTGAACAACCAAACAGTTCTAGTTCTTGGTAAACCATGATGCTAAACATAAGCCCAAATTGTTCATTGCCTGTGGCTGTGCACAATTTGTCATTTTACTTGATATTTATATGAAGTGTTAAACACTGAGAGCTGTATAGTCCTTGTGGCTTAGCGCTTCTTTTTGATTATAATAATAATAAACACTGAGAGTAAATTTCTAGGTCTTCTCCTTGACTGTAATCTTAAATTTCATTCCCACATCCAACATATATCCAAGAAAATTTCCAAATCAGTAGGCATCCTTTCTAAAATACAATGCTGTGTACTCCAAATAACACTCCTTACTCTATACCACTCTTTAATATTTCCCTGCCTCACCTTTAGTATTTGTGCCTGGGGGTCAACCACAGCCAACCACCTTAAACCTTTAATAACCCAACAAAAAGCTGCTGTGTCGATGATTACCATCTCCTGTGCTAGACAACACACCCCACCACTTTTCAAAAGCCTGAACTTGCTAAATAATACGAGACATACACTCATGTTATTGTGCCTTCTACATATACAGAACATTAAACTCCAGTATAAACCCTCCACTCAAACTTCTTGATATCTTCAACAGAACGCAGTCACAACACAAGGCATAAGGCACTCTTCGACGTCCCTCATGCTAGTCTCATACTATGCACCCCTCAAGGAAGGTTCCTTGATGTTGGTGAGGGGCTCTTGATTTAGGGAATTGGATCTGTGCTCCAGTTCCCCGAATTAAGCCTGAATGCCTTCCACATCCCCCCCCCCCAAGCGCTGTATAATTCCTCGGGTTTAGCGCTTCCCTTGATTATAATAATATAATCATATTACTATTTCAAAAAGCAATGCACATAAGGCCTGAAGATCTGAACTCACTAACCTGAACTGCTTGAAACCCATTATTGTAATATTGTTTTTATTATGTCAACTTCAGATTATTATTGTAAACTCCACCCTGATACCTTGCATAGTCTTAAGATAAATAAGATTTTATAACTTACATTATTATTTTATCTAGATTGAGTAGTTATTAGTATAGGAAGTCTTTCCGAATTCCCGCATGAATGGCTGTCCTTATGTACTTATTAAACAAAATTATATTCACATGTAACCTTTACAGGAAAAATCTTTATCTTTTATCTTATTTGCACAGGAGTGGTGGAGGTTTGATCCTCCCACTAATTGCATGACAGAAACTCTATATTCGCATCCTGGCTTTCTGTTTTACTCGAGTTTCCCTAAGTGAATTTTGAACTATAATACAGACTAGGCTTCAACACATTTGGCAGTTTCATGATTTGGAATTGTTGCTCCTCATTTGTTATATGGAACTTCTTGAAGTGGTTGGGACTGACACTGTTAGTCTTGTTCAGTGTTTGAAATATCTGCCAGATCAGTCCTGTCATTCCCAGTTTGATGAAGGGCCTCTTGATCCAAAAAATTGGAAGTGTTTTTATATATTATAATAACAGTATTCTCATTCACTGGTTTGTTTTATCTCTTCATATGCGTTCTTTTATTTACTGCTGGTATTGAGGAAAACTTTATTCAGATTAATAAACCTCAAAGGATTAATAATCTAGGGTAACCCAGGTTAATCATGCAGGTTGGCTTGTTTCCAATTTTTTTTTTTTTAGGACCTACCACTGGATACAGTGGTCAAGTAACTCCTGGATATCTACTTCTAGGTAACAGGAGTGTCAGGTATTCACAGATGTGCCCATATGTCTCTCCCCACCCAGATTTGGCCAGGACTGTTTAATTGTGTGTTGAACACACAGTTATGTTCAGCGTCTCTTCCTACTTGCATCTCAATTGATACTGTCTTAGCTCTCATCAGAAAATCCCAGGTTCAGTCCCAGTACAATTGGAAATGTTGTCCCTGTTATTAGGTTAGCCTTAAGTTATTCATAATTTACCCAGAATGCATTGCATAACCAGGAGCTTATTCATGTAAGTCACTACTGCAAAACTATTTCATGGATAAAAATGATTTTATTTTATTTATTCTTTTATCCCAGATGGATGTTCCAGTAATCTTCACAGCGCTTGAGTCCTGGATGGATCCTGAGGTAGTGAAGAGTCTACTTCCTACTGCAGTATCCAGAGAGGCTCGGCTCTTAGAGCGTGTGTGGAACCGGGGAAAAAATGTTCTTAGACAGGCCGTAGAAAATGGAGTTCATATTGATGCTATCAAAGCAATCATTGAAGTTGGTCAGTATAGTTTAATATGATTGATTGTTTACTTATGCTGTAGTTCTCTTATTTCACCCTGTAATGTTTTAATCTTTTGCTTTTTCCTTTATGTTAATTGACTAAATATTACAGTGGACCCTTCAGCTAACGATATTAATCCGTTCCTGAGAGCTCATCATTAGACAAAATTATCACTAGCCGAATTAATTTTCCCCATAAGAAATAATGGAAACCCAATTAATCCGTTCCAAACAGCCAAAAGTATTAAAAAATAATTTTTTTTTTCATGAAATATACATTTCCCTACAAAGAAAACAATGAGATGCACAATAACTATACAGTGGACCCCCGCTTTACGATCACCTCCCAATGCAACCAATTATGAAAGTGTATTTATGTAAGTGCGTTTGTACGTGTATGTTTGGGGGTCTGAAATGGACTAATCTACTTCACAATATTCCTTATGGGAACAAATTCGGTCAGTACTGGCACCTGAACATATTTCTGGAATGAAAAAATATCGTTAACGGGGGTCCACTGTATAAATAAATGTTAAAATGACACTTACCTTTATTGAAGAGTATTGATGAGTGATGAGTCACCTGTGTCTTTCTTGAACAATCTGTGGATTTTTTTTCCCCAGTTATATTGGAAATAAGAATTAAACTAGTTCTGCCCGAAATGCCTAGCCAGCTAGGCGTTCTGTGGTACAATCTGTAATCATTATTTAACTTACTTGTAAACCACACAAACCAAATTCTCGTAAATTCAACATGTAATCTTTAGAGAGAATAAACTTTGAATTGAATTACATGAGTAAAGGCTTCCACTTTGCAATCCCACTAGCTTAACAACACAAAACAAGAAAATAAAATGTTTGCCTATCTTTCATAGGCTTGTGTCCTGGGAGTGCCTTTCCTCCTGAGTAATGTAGGTCTTGGTTTGGCATTTTCTCCAGGACATGGAATTTTCAGCTTCCGCCATGTCGTATTACAATGTGTATGCCCACTACGATTCTTAAATTTTCAAACCCAACCTGTGCTGGGACTTTATTTCACAATTATGAGCACTAGTTCCAGGCATTTTTTCCTGTTCACCTGGGTGTTGTCGATGGTGTGAGTCGCATACTGGGAGACAAGGTTTAAGGGCCCCAATGGAAATAAGTTAGACAGTTCCATGATGACTCTCTGTTTTTCTTGGGTTTTCCTGGGTGGCTACTCTATGGGGTTATTGTTTCTCGTTTAATTTTTCTCGTAAACCACCCAACAAAACAGTCTCTCCACATCTTCGAGTAGTAAGCTGACAGGTGGTGTACAACTGCTGCGGTGGTTGCAGCAGCGCTGACCGTGGTACGATAGTTATTTCTCACCCTTTTTACCACAGGGTTGGCACTCGAAGCTTCTTGGATTTGGTGGTTATTTAGCAGTTACAAGCACTATAACATTGGAATAATACATCATATATCGAATGTATGCCTGAAACTGGCCACTCTGCTTTGTAACCAGTGGCGAAGCGGCTAGCTGAGGTGCTAAGGATGGACGGCAGGTTCGGGACGAAATCAAGTGTGCGAGTTTTTTATCGTAACCAGGCCAAATTTTTACGCTCAAATGCTTTTGTTGGGTTGGATTTAACGTTTATGCATTGCATTCGTTAGCAAGGGTCACGATTTTCCACTCTAGTCTAGGTTTTAAGATCGGACATTTAGACAAAAATTGGGGTAATACACAGAATATTTTTGAGAGGTACAGTGTACGAATCTATGCTTATTATGAGCCTACCACACTAGGTTTCAATTCTCTGGGTGTATCAATGGCATAAACACTCAGTACTAACATTCCACCTTAAATACAGCCTCTCATCACTTAGCAATGTACTCGTTTACTGACAACTCAGAGTTGCGACGGGCTCTCTAGCCAGTTGGTATTGTATGCCGTATGAGAACTTGGGTCATGGAAATGGGCAGCGCAGCGTCTCAGCATCAAGCATCTCAGTACACTAGCTTTCACAGTCTCCAAGACTACATATTTGTACTTTATTGTGCACCCTATAGTACAAGATGTCATGGAAATGGGCAGCACAGCATCTCAGCGTCAAGCATCTCAGTACACTAGCTTTCACAGTCTCCAAGACTACATAGTAATTTGTACAAATTTGTACTTCATTGTGCACCCCCCAAAGTACAAGATGTCAGTGAAAAGGAAAATCTTGACTTCACCTGAAGGAAGCACCAAGAAACATAGGAAGGCTATTCATCTTGAGGTGAAAGTGAAGATTACAAGCAAATATGAAGCTGGTAAGAAAAAATTTGCCCATACGTGATAGCCTGTGGACATTGAAGCTGGTGCAGTTCTATCATTCACTTTCTTGAAGGGAAATGAGGCAGTGCAAGCATCATCAGAATTTCACGCCATAATAACTAGGCAGCAGAAAGGCCTCATTCATGAAATTGAGAAATTACTGGTGATCTAGTTTGAAGACCAAGATACAAAAAGAATGCGTGAACCGAAGTTATAAATGCTTGAGGGAATCAGTATGGGGGGTTCCTCAATTAGCCATGAATTTGTTTTTCGACGTGAGTGTTAGGAACAGAACCCGAGGTAAAATGTGAGCTGTATACAGTTAAATTTGGTCCTGCATTTTATATTTGTTATAATTGTAGTGCTACCATCTTCACCTATGTTTTGCTGTATACAAAAGGCATCAGCAACCTGCAGCTTTGCCAGGCTGGAGACTTCTCCCTCTCCCTCTCCCTCCTCCAATTTGACATTCCCTGATTTAAAGGGCTTCGGATTTAACGGGCAAAATCAGTGGCTGGACCTTTGGAAACCGGACAGAGTCTGTTAAATCCAGACTTGAATTCATTTTGGATATAGCATTCAAGGTTCATTAAATTAGAATTTTGTTCTTATTGTTATGACCAATTCTTGATTTAACAGAATGTTTGTTATTGTGGTCTGCTGGGAAAATTTATTTTAATATGCAAAACCACAGGGTAAATTGAATGATAGCTCTAGGCACTTCCTTGTCACAAGCAACACATCATCAGGAGCTTGCAGTGTTACAGAAATGAGTAGGAGGTCCAAGCAGATTAGTTCAGGGGAATGTTCTAACTCGAATGAGATAGGAGACACCAGGCAGACAAGTGCCAAATGCCACAAAGATGAAGGCCATCATGCATAGCCTAAAGCCAAAGTCCTATATGAATGCTTTGGATTGTCTTTAGTGTCATAGTTCCACACCGAGGAATTGGGCCTGTTTTCCTGATTTCTTGTGTTAGACCAGCCTCTGCTCAAGAGTTGGGTGGGATAGATAAGCTATAGTCTTCTCCCTCTGGATAAACTATTTTATGTCTCTTTTTGTTTTAAGTGAGGCAGCCAAAGACCAGTTTCCTTAATATTAGAGAATTTTCCTAAGACAATTGCCAGATACATCTATATTCAGAATTTAAAGTCTTTTATTATCGTATCAAAGTCAGACCGAATTTTTGATAATTGTCAAATCACTACTGTTATGTTTGCTAGGTCATCACTGCATTATCAGTTTGTGGGTTGGCTGTCTCCTAATGCTTTAAATACTGTCTTCATCTTTCTGGCACTTGGCACTAGTCTGCCTGACACAACTGGTGTGCCTGACATCTACCTCATTTGAGCTAGAATGTTCCTCTGAACTAATCTGCTTGGATTTCCTACTCATTTCTGCAACATTGCAAGCTCCTGAAGTGTTTAATTGCAACACAAAAAGCCTAGAGCCATCATTCAACTCCCGTGGTTGTTTTGCATCTTGTATCTCTTGTTCATGATTATTGCTTATTTTAATATATTTAATGAGCAAAGTCCATTAAATCTAAAATTGTCTGTTACTCTTATGATCATGGAAAAAATAATCTCCTAATTCAGCTTTAATAGATGCCTTCCTGTTACATATTAGTGTGTTAAATAAAGGATTCACTGTATGTATTTGTGATTGTAGAGAAGTAAGACAAAGACTGTATTACTCTTTTCAAATAAAACAAAATAGTCTTTATTTATAAAAACATTACCTGTATGAATATGGTACATAGTAGTGCCATATTATTATTATATTAATCCAAAGGAAGCGCTAAACCTACCAGGGTCATACAGCTCTGCACGGTAGGAACTGATGCAGGATATAAGGATAAATAAGGGTGGAGATGACAATAAAGGTAAAGCTAGGAGGGAAGCAGTGCTATAAATACTATATATACATAATAACATTGTTGCAATGCCCATTTTATGTTCATCATTTTCGATTTAGGCCAAGCTACTGCAGGAAATTAACCTTTTCAGGGTCCATGCCATAGGTCTACGGCTTTACGTTGAGGGTCCAAACCGCAGATCTACACCATGAGCTCAGGTCACTCTGATAAGCTGTGAGCGGCAAATTTGGGCCTAGATATAAGAGAATACATCTGTGTGGTACATGTGCACCACATAAAACAAATCCTGCAGCACACAGTGCATAATGAGAGAGAAAACTGAGACCATAATTTTCGATTAAAACAGCAACTTTGCAGTGTTTTTTGTATGTTTTTTTACAGTTGTATTTGTGATTTCTTGGTCTCATTTGATAGAATGGAAGATATATTACAGAAATAGAGATGATTTTGATTGGTTTTAGTAATGAAACTGGCTTGAAACAGCTCGAAGTAGCGGAAATGTTAAATTTTTGCCGATGCTCAAGAGTAAACAAATGGCCTCACACTTCTAATACACGCCAGCTGGTGGGTCTAATATACATTCACAAATGTGTTGATATTACATATACAATTATTACAATATTGCATGACAGTAAGTCTTCTATTTTTTGGTTTGAATAAAAATTCATTATGTGAATTAAAAATCAAAATGGAATTCATTTGTAATGCCTGAAAACATAACTAATGAACAGAGGAAATGTTAGTTTAGTGCCAGGAATGCCTGCATTGTTTATTCTGGACCCTAATTTGAAATTGGAATATTTTGATCTTTGCACTAAATTGGCCAAATTACCAATTTCCGATCACTTTATTTTGTAGTTGAAATAGTCGAGTTGGCAATTTCTTGTGCTCAATCGATAGAATAGAAGTAATACTACTAAAATAGCTAAGAATTTGGTCGACTGGAATAAGGTAATTGGCCTAAAATGGGAGTCAAAGCCGGCAAAATCGCCGATGCATAAGTATCGCTGACACATCAAAATTTGCGAGAGCATAATTTCATCAATTTTCCATCAAATTTCGTACTTTTTGTTTTATTACCTTCAGAAAAATATTCTCTACCATTTCATAAGAAAAAATAACAAAATTATTTTTTGAAAATTCTTGGACACTGGTGTACACTTTGAAATTTGGCCTCTGGACCCTGAAAGGGTTAATTGAAAGTACATATTCAAAAGTACATAGGGCAAAACAGTCCTGCAAAGCACCAAACCCATATGAGTCAGTGCAACAGCCTGACATTAAGAATAAAACAAAGATACGTGTGACACAACCCAGCTTCCCTCAAGTATTGCAGTACTGTACTTAGTAGACTTACAAATAAATTAGAATATACAATACCTTGTATATTCTAATTTAGTTGAGTAGACTTCAGGATGTACATGTTTACAGAGGGGCCACAGATATATCAGATCACTTTCTAGTTGTAGCTACACTGAGAGTAAAAGGTAGATGGGATACAAGGAGAATAGAAGCATCAGGGAAGAGAGAGGTGAAGGTTTATAAACTAAAAGAGGAGGCAGTTAGGGTAAGATATAAACAGCTATTGGAGGATAGATGGGCTAGTGAGAGCATAGGCAATGGGGTCGAAGAGGTATGGGGTAGGTTTAAAAATGTAGTGTTAGAGTGTTCAGCAGAAGTTTGTGGTTACAGGAAAGTGGGTGCAGGAGGGAACATAAGAACATAAGAAAGGAAGAACACTGCAGGAGACCTGTTGGCCCATACTAGGCAGGTCCTTTACAATTCTTTCCCACTAACCCAAAAACATTTGCCCAACCCAATTTTCAATGCCACCCAAGAAATAAGCTCTGATGTGAAAGTCCCACTCAAATCCAACCCCTCCCACTCATGTACTTATCCAACCTAAATTTGAAACTACCCAAAGTCCCAGCCTCAATAACCCAACTAGGGAAGACTGTTCCACTCATCAACTACCCTATTTCCAAACCCAAAACTTTCCTATGTCCTTTCTAAATCTAAAACTTTTTAATTTAAATCCATTACTGCGGGTTCTCTCTTGGAGAGACATTCCTCAAGACCTTATTAATATCCCCTTTATTAATACCTATCTTCCACTTATGCACTTCGATCAGGTCTCCCCTCTTCTACGTCACCAAGTGAAAGAAACTTTAAAAGTCTTCAATCTTTCTTTTCATAAGGAAGTTTTCTAATGCTATGTATTAATTTAGTCATCCTACGCTGAAGTTTTCTAACGGGAAATTTTTGTCCATTCTGTAATATGGAGACCAGAACTGAGCTGCTAATCTAGGTGAGGCCTTACTAATGATGTATAAAGCTGCCAGTATGACCTCTGGACTTCCGTTGCTTACACTTCTTGATATAAATCCCCGTAATCATTTGCCTTATTTACGTACGCTTAGGCATTGCTGTCTTTGGGTTTTAAAGGGTTTCTGCTCACCATAACCCCCAAGTCCTTTTCGCAATCTGTATGGCTAAGTTCTACATCATTAACTTATAAGTACTAGGGTTATGGGCACTCCCAAGCTTCAGAACCTTGCATTTATCTACATTGAACTGCATCTGCCACTTTTCTGACCAAGAATAGAGTTTGTTTAAATCCTCCTGAAGTTCCATAACATCTACGTTTGAATCAATTATCCTACCTATCTTTGTGTCATCAGCGAATTTACTCATATCACTAGTAATTCCCTCATCAAGATCATTGATATATATTATAAACAACAACGGGCCCAAGACTGATCCCTGTGGAACGCCACTTGTTACAGATCCCCACTCGGATTTAACCCCATAAATCCCCACTCGGATTTAAGAGGAGCGATTGGTGGAATGATGATGTAAAGAGAGTAGTAAGGGAGAAAAAGTTAGCATATGAGAAGTTTTTACAAAGTAGAAGTGATGCAAGGAGGGAAGAGTATATGGAGAAAAAGAGAGAGGTTAAGAGAGTGGTGAAGCAACATAAAAAGAGAGCAAATGAGAGATTGGGTGAGATGTTATCAACAAATTTTGTTGAAAATAAGAAAAAGTTTTGGAGTGAGATTAACAAGTTAAGGAAGCCTAGAGAACAAATGGATTTGTCAGTTAAAAATAGGAGAAGAGAGTTATTAAATGGAGAGTTAGAGGTATTGGGAAGATGGAGGGAATATTTTGAGGAATTGTTAAATGTTGATGAAGATAGGGAAGCTGTGATTTTGTGTATAGGACAAGGAGGAATAACATCTTGTAGGAGTGAGGAAGAGCCAGTTGTGAGTGTGGGGGAAGTTCGTGAGGCAGTAGGTAAAATGAAAGGGGGTAAGGCAGCCGGGATTGATGGGATAAAGATAGAAATGTTAAAAGCAGGTGGGGATATAGTTTTGGAGTGGTTGGTGCAATTATTTAATAAATGTATGGATGAGGGTAAGGTACCTAGGGATTGGCAGAGAGCATGCATAGTTCCTTTGTATAAAGGCAAAGGGGAGAAAAGAGGTGCAAAAAATTATAGGGGGATAAGTCTGTTGAGTATACCTGGTAAAGTGTATGGTAGAGTTATTATTGAAAGAATTAAGAGTAAGACGGAGAATAGGATAGCAGATGAACAAGGAGGCTTTAGGAAAGGTAGGGGGTGTGTGCACCAGGTGTTTACAGTGAAACATGTAAGTGAACAGTATTTAGATAAGGCTAAAGAGGTCTTTGTGGCATTTATGGATTTGGAAAAGGCGTATGACAGGGTGGATAGGGGGGCAATGTGGCAGATGTTGCAGGTGTATGGTATAGGAGGTAGGTTACTGAAAGCAGTGAAGAGTTTTTACGAGGATAGTGAGGCTCAAGTTAGAGTATGTAGGAAAGAGGGAAATATTTCCCAGTAAAAGTAGGCCTTAGACAAGGATGTGTGATGTCACCGTGGTTGTTTAATATATTTATAGATGGGGTTGTAAGAGAAATAAATGCGAGGGTCTTGGCAAGAGGCGTGGAGTTAAAAGATAAAGAATCCCTAAAGTGGGGGATTTGTCCAGTTGCTCTTGTGTGCACTGTGCTTGGGAGATTTGAAAGAAGTTGCAGAGATTGGTGGTAATTTTGGTTTGGGATGCAAAAAAGAAAAAAAAAGTAAATACAGGAAAGAGTAAGGTTATGGGGATAACAAAAGTTGGTGATGAAGTTTGGGGATATAGATTGGAGGAAGGGGTTGGGGAGGTGAATTTTTTCAGTTTTTGGGGAGTGGACGTGTCAGGGGAGGGGTTTATGAAAGATGAGGGAATCTGAATTGATAAAGGGGGAAAAGGGTAGGGGTGCACTTAGGAGTCTGTGGAGACAAAGAACTTTGCCCTTTGGGGGCAAAGAGGGGAAGATGAGGTATAGTTTTACAACGCTCTTGTATGGTGTAAAGCAGGGTGATGGAATGTTGCAGCGGGGAGAAGGTGGGGGCAGTGGGATGTATGTTGAGGGCAGTGTGGGTTGAATATAATGCAGAGAATTTGTAGTTTTTGGGAAATTAGGAGGGGGTGCGGGGTTACCAAAAAATGTTGTCCAGGGATGAGGAAGGGTTGTTGAGGGGGTTCGGGCATGTAGAGAGAAGGACGAACGAATGACTTTAAAGTGATCAGTCTGTGTGGAAGGAAGGGGGGGTAGGGGCGGCCAGGAAAGGTTGGAGGGAGGGGGAAAGGGGGTTTTGTGTGCGAGGGGGTTGGACTTCCAGCAGGCAGCGTGAGGTGTTTGATAGGGTGAATGGAGCAAATGTTTTTAATACTTGATGCTGTTGGAGGTGAGAAAGTAAACATTTTTTGAAGGGGTTCAGGGGAAAACCCGGCAGGCCGGGTTGATCCTGGGATGGGAGTACAGTGCCTGCACTCTGAAGGAGGGGTGTTAATGTTGCAGTTTAAAAACTGTAGTGTAAAGCACCCTTCTGGCAAGACAGTGATGGAGTGAATGATGGTGAAAGTTTTTCTTTTTCGGGCCACCCTGCCTTGGTGGGAATCGGCCAGTGTGATAATAAAATAAAAATACCTTGTAGTAAAACTCTGGGAGTGTTCCAGGTTAGCAGGTATAACTCATATTCAGGAGCATACATAATATTGTCTATATTATATATAACCATTATTAATACATTCCTTTTGATTGCTAAACTTTTATGGATCATACAGCACTTGTGTAATGAGATTTAATTAGATTTGATGCCATGTACTGTAGATATATTTTGTCAAGACACAGAATATATGCACTGTAAGCAGCTCTCAGCTATTTTGTAGGACTGATTTTCTACCGTCATTCAAAATACCCAGAACTCACTACACGGATATGGGTGCTCTTCGAGTTCCTAAAGAAACCTTTCATTATTGTGATGTCTTCATATTAAAATGAAAAACTATACTTAGTTTATAATGGATTTTAGTACACACTACATTAATTTATGGATTGACCACAGCAAATTTGATTGTGTTTATAAAACTTTTCTTTTGTAGGTGGTCCAGCATTGGTGTGTGAGCGTGACCCTGAGGGACTGACAGTAGTAGATGTGGCCTTGAAAAACAAACGTGAAGACCTGGTACAGCTCATGGATGGTTTTGTAGCCCTTTGGCTAACCCGACCCGACATCTACCCCAGACGGCGTGACCTCTTAGCCCTGCGTGGGTTTGGTCGCTTAGAAACTGTGGCAGAGGCACAAGAGAGTCTTGAACAGGACATTGGGCTGTTCCTTCAAGAGTACAGAAGATGTCAGGTAAAATCATGGGAAACTGTGGGTGTTCTTAATATATCATTGAGAAGTACTGAACCCTTAGGGGTCATAAAGCACCCGGAGAATAGGAGGCAAATAGGTCTGATCCAAGGAAAGGGCTTTAATTCCTTGGATCAGGAACCTATTAGTATCAAGGGACCCCACCCTTGAAGAGTAAAGGCCTTTCATTTGCTTGTTCTGCACTTAGGCCTGTCTTTTGTGTCCTGCATGTTACACATCATGAAGTTTACAGATCTTCAAATTTGGTAGACACAGCCTTTACAAATCTCACTTGTTGTACAGGGTGTGCTGCAGCAGATGTTCCAAGCAGTGAAAGATGGCGAGACAGCGAGAGCCCAGCAGCTGCTCTACTTTGAGAGTGACATCTTTTATTTAGTGGACCTACTTTGGCAGGGTAGGCTTGAGGTGAGTTAAAGAAAGGGAGGAGACAATAAAAAGGGAGTTGAAAACATAAACAGGAGAGATATTAGAGAGAATGTAAAATATTTGTGAGTAGAGGAACTTGAATATAAAGCATAAAAGTTGCATTTAGTTGTAAAACAGGATATAGTTGCACTGTAATTTATTTAGTGAATTTTTAGCTAATACAAATGAAAAAATCTGGGTACCATGTTGCAAATCTTTTCTGCATCATCACTCTCTCTGACCTGCTGTGTACCTCTGTGTGTTTCATTCATTTTCATCTTGCCATTACCTTTTGCTTTATCTATAGTCATAAGTGGCTTCACATCTGTGTACTGTACTTCTGTTTTATAGTATTAAGTTTAGTCTTGGTTTAAGGTAGTTCAAAAGAATGTGCATACTTTGAGCTTTCCATAAAATTGTAACACTTATTAAAGGAAGGGGAAGCACAAGTTTAATTGATCACAGACAATAATAATAATAATAATATAATCAAATTTAGCACTAAACTCAGTGATGCCAGACAAGATCTTTCCACTGCCATCAACCTTCTCCTTGTCACCACATTTCAGGACCATACTTCATGCCATCATAAATGTGAACACCACTATAATGCTGTAGTCCCCCTTTTCTTTTATATCCTTTGAAACACCTTTCCACAGATAGTTCAGCACTCCTGTAAAATTCTTTCCTGGGATTAATTCTGTGATTTAGCTTTTTCTTTCATAGACTTAATGACTGATAATATCATTGGAAATTTGTAAAAAATTCACCTACACTTTCTCCCCATTCTTTCCTGCAGCTGTAACATGTAATCTTTAATTTCCTTATTCACATTACCTTTCTGCTTTCTACATTCACTTTCAACTTCCGTCATTTATAGTCTTTTTGACTCTTCTACCAATCTCTATATTTTCTTTTCTAATTACTCAGTAGCAGTGTGTCATTTGTAAATAACAGTTGTGATAACTCATTTGGTTTATCTTAGGACTACAACTCTCCCAAACACATTACATTCACTTATCTTGCAAATTTGTTTAAAAAACAAAAGTGTCATGGCAACATCAAAATCTCATTGGAAACTATTATTCTTCTTACCTATAAATCATGACCTCACTCAGAAAACTTCATACAGGCGTCTCTTGCTTTGAGGCGCTTTGCTTTAAAGCGCTTTGCTAATACAGCACTAAAATGCCATATTAGCGAAGCAAAAATATTTTAAGGTTAGCAATACAGTAGGACCCCCATATCCACGGGGGTGGATACCAAAACCATGGATAGTAGCAAACCCTATACAGTAGGGTCCATATTAGCAGAACACTAATACGGACATTTCAAATTATGACCAAAAGTTGTTATACGGCTCCCTCGCCTGACTTTCTAATATGGTCACTGAGCCCCACCCAGTTTGTTTACATTTTCTGTGAGCTCTGCGTCTCTTCAGTATGTTTGGAACTTCTAGAATTTCAAATGTTTTAAAGTTATTTCAATTAACGAAGGAGTTTTCCCTTCTAAGGCCACGTCATTAAACGAATTTGTCACTAAGGAGGAGTATACTAAATTACGGAGAAATAAACATTTCAATTGCAAAGAT
>NC_069461.1:20248785-20274667 GCF_026875155.1 Cherax quadricarinatus
ATTTTTTTTTTCCTCCATTTTAGGTGCCTTAAGTTGAAACCCCCCAGGAGCAAGAGTTGGTGCGGAGCTGGGAAGATTTTCCAGACTGGGTCAATTTTTAACAGCTGTTCCTGGAATTGCTGGGATGTTGCATCTGGAGGCTTGTAGACTACCACAATGACTAGGTTTTGGTTCTCGACCTTTACTGCTAAAACTTCCACTACATCATTTGAGGCATTAAGCAGTTCTGTGCAAACAAGTGACTCTGCAATGTACAGGCCAACCCCCCCGTTTTGCTGTTCCACTCTGTCACATCTGTATAGGTTGTTAACCTGGGATCCATATTTCATTGTCAAGTGATCCTTTATGTGGGTCTCAGTGAAAGCCACGAACATTCCCTTTGCCTCTGCAAGCAGTCCACAGATGAAAGGTATTTTGTTGTTTGTTGCTGGCTTTAGACCCTGTATATTTGCAAAGAAGAATGTCATTGGACTGGTGGTATTGTTGGTACTGGGGGGGGGATTTTTTTTTCCGGCATTTAGTATCTGTATCTGTTGGTTTGGAGTGGAGGCCATTGACTGTGGTTCCACTCCAGGAATGACTGGATTTGGTGTACGATTTCTGCCATTTCCTGCCAGTTTTTCTTCCTTCCTGGCACTAAAAAACCTCTCCCTCTTGAGTGGCTGTGGCTACCCAGGTTTTCCCATGGCCTGGATGTTTTGTATCTTTTTGTCCCCTTTAGATGGTGTGCCTGGCAATTTAAGTTATAGCAACAGTCTTTCCTGTAATGAAGAGGTACACAGTTCAGGGTGAAAAAGCTTACAGGAAGGGAGTTTGCATTTTCCTGTTGTCATACGGGCATGGCATTTTCTAGGGTGGTCATAGTTGCACGTTCCATCTGTTTTTCCAGATTTCCCATGCCTGCAGATACCAAGTGCATAGTATGTGCACAGGCTTGGTTTCCGTTTGCCTTGGGTTTCTGTGACTGTATTCCCTGTTGGTGCATGTTTCCCTGTCTTATTCCTATCCTCCCTAGCACCAACAATGGAGCTCCCACCAGTTGTTTTTGGTAATATATCCTCACTATTGCTAGTGGAGTCCTCTTGTTTGCTATTTCCTGTGGTATTTCTAGTTTGCAATATTGGTTTTATCTTATCTTTGACTACACTTGTTTCCCTACTATGGCTCCTGTCCCCTATGAGGTCATTTATATGTATTCCTTCCTGCGTATAATTCCCGACTACCTGGACAAAATCTCCAGCTTCACCATTACTGTCTCCTGATGTGTTGAAAGAAAGAAAGATTATTATTATTTACATTATTCATATGGCATCCTCAAGACTAATAAGACACTCCTAGTGATTTTAATGTATACCTGAACACCAGCACAGTGTGTAAGTTTATTTAGGTACAGGTACACATAAGTATAATTATCAGAGTACGGCCTCTCCTCACTTAGCGACGTACTCGCTTACTGATGCCTCGGCCTTATGACGGGCTCTCTGACCAGTATTTATACCTAAATAATGCATATTAGAGGTGATTTTCTCGATTCTGTTTATTTCAATATACAGTACACTACTGTATAAACATTTAAAAATATACTAGAAATGTTATAAATGATGCGAAGGTGACATTAAAACAATATCAAAGATGGTTTTTAACTACCTCTATTTAATCACAACAGTTACCTAACTTTAATATCAGTATGCTCCATAACCTGTGTCAATATAGAGTATGAATTAGTATCAGTCTGCCCGAAATGCCTAGGCATGCCAGTGGCCTTCTCTGTAATTCATATTTTATAATTTGTAAACCACAAACTGTAATTAATATTCTATTATATGTAAACCCCACATTGTAATCTTTGCAATTGAAATGTTTATTTCTCCATAATTATAGTATACTCCTCACTTAGTGACAAATTCGTTTAATGACGTGGCCTTAGGAATGGAACTCCTTTGTTAATTGAAATAACTTTAAAACATTTGAAATTCTAGAAAGTTTCCAAGCATACTGAAGAGACGCAGAGCTCACAGAAAATGTAAACAAACTGGGTGGGGCTCAGTGACCATATTAGAAAGTCAGGCAAGGGGAGCCGTATAACAACTTTTGGTCATAATTTGAAATGTCCGTATTAGTGTTCTGCTAATATGGACCCTACTGTATAGGGTTTGCTACTATCCATGGTTTTGGTATCCACCCCCGTGGATATGGGGGTCCTACTGTATTGCTAACCTTAAAATATTTTTGCTTCGCTAATATGGCATTTTAGTGCTGTATTAGCAAAGCGCTTTAAAGCAAAGCGCCTCAAAGCAAAGCGCCTCAAAGCAAGAGACGCCTGTATGAAGTTTTCTGAGTGAGGTCATGATTTATAGGTAAGAAGAATAATAGTTTCCAATGAGATTTTGATGTTGCCATGACAATTTTGTTTTTTAACCCTTTGACTGTTTTCGACGTATAAATACGTCTTACGAGCCAATGTTTCTGACGTATATATACTCAATAATTCTAGCAGCTTCAAATCAAGTGGGAGAAAGCTGGTAGGCCCACATGTGAGAGAATGGGTCTGTGTGGTCAGTGTGCACCACATAAAAAAAATCCTGCAGCACACATTGCGTAATCAGAAAAAAAAAACTCTGATCGTTTTTTTGGAATAAAACGCCGACTTTGAGGTGTATTTTCGTATAGTATTTATCGTTGTATTCGCGTTTTCATGGTCTTAGGTGATAAAATGGAAAACATATTACAGAAATAGAGATGATTTTCTTTACTTTACGATGAAAACGACCTTGAAACTGAGCTCAAAGTAGCGGAAATGTTCGATTTTTACCAATGTTAAAGAGTACATAAATCACACCACACGTCCAATACACGTCAACTGGGGATCTATATTCTTTCACTAGTGCACTGTATATTTTATACCATTTTTACAATAATGCAGTCGTCTGCATAACAGTAATTTTGTATTTTTTGTATGAATAAAAATCAAAATAGAAAGCAATAATAATATAAGAGGGGCCTAGAGATGTGACTAATGAACAAAGCATATGTTTATTTAGTGCACGAATGTCTACCTTGTTTATTCTGGACCCTATTTTGAAATTGGCATCTTTTTTGTTTTGCGTGAAATTGGCCAAATTGCCAATTTCTGACCACCATATTGGGTAGTCCAAATTAGTAAATGGGAGGTTTCTTGTACTCAGCTGATAGATAAAATGGAGTTCTAAAGAAATAGCTATGAGTTTGGTCAACTGGAACAATGGAATTGACTGAAAATTGGGCTCAAAGTCGGCGAAATCGCCGATACGCATATGTCGCCGAGACCGCTAACTTCGCGGGAGCATAATTCCACGAGTTTTCGACCAAATTTCGAACTTTTGGTGTCATTACCATCGGAAAAAGATTCTCTATCATTTCATAAGAAAAAATAATTTTTTTTTTTTTCAAAAATTGAGCGACATAGAATGACAGTTTCAGAGGGGCCTGAAACAGTCAAAGGGTTAAACAAATTTGCAAGACAAGTGAATGTAATGTGTTTGGGAGAGTTGTAGTCCTAAGATAAACCAAATGAGTTATCACAACTGTTATTTACAAATGACACACTGCTACTGAGTAATTAGAAAAGAAAATATAGAGATTGGTAGAAGAGTCAAAAAGACTATAAATGACGGAAGTTGAAAGTGAATGTAGAAAGCAGAAAGGTAATGTGAATAAGGAAATTAAAGATTACATGTTACAGCTGCAGGAAAGAATGGGGAGAAAGTGTAGGTGAATATTTACAAATTTCCAATGATATGTATCAGTCATTAAGTCCATGAAAGAGAAGCTAAATCACAGAATTAATGCAGGAAAGAAATTTACAGGAGTGCTGAACTATCTGTGGAAAGGTGTTTCAAAGGATATAAAAAAAAAGGGGGACTACAGCATTATAGTGGTGTTCACATTTATGATGCATGAAGTATGGTCCTGAAATGTGGTGACAAGGAGAAGGTTGATGGCAGTGGAAAGATCTTGTCTGGCATCACTGAGTTTAGTGCTAAATTTGATTATATTATTATTATTATTGTCTGTGATCAATTAAACTTGTGCTTCCCCTTCCTTTAATAAGTGTTACAATTTTATGGAAAGCTCAAAGTATGCACATTCTTTTGAACTACCTTAAACCAGACTAAATTAGAAGTGTAGGCCATTTTGTTTACTTCTCTTGAGCATCGGCAAAAATTTAACATTGTTCCGCTATCTTTCGAGCTCAGTTTCAAGCAGTTTCATTACTAAAACCAGATCAAAATCATCTCTATTTCTGTAAAATATCTTCCATTCTAGTCAAATGAGACCAAGAAATCACAAATAAACAATTGTAAAAAAACATACAAAAACACTGCAAGTTGCTGTTTTAATCGAAATTACGGTCTCAGTTTTCTCTCTCATTATGCACTGGTGGCTGCAGGATTTTGTTTTATGTGGTGCACATGTACCACACAGATGTAATCTCTTATTATCTAAGGCCCCCTAAATTTGCCGCTCACAGCTTATCAGAGTGACCTGAGCTCATGGTGTAGATCTGGCGGGTTTTGGACCCTCAATGTAAAGCCGTAGAACCTATGGCATGGACCCTGAAAAGGTTAATTTCCTGCAGTAGCTTGCCTAAATCGAAAATGATGAACATAAAATGGGCATTGCAAAACAATGTCTATTATGATATATATAGTATTTATAGCACTGCTTCCCTCCTAGCTTTACTTATTGTCATCTCCACCCTTATTTATCCTTATAATCCTGCATCAGTTCCTAACCGTGGCAGAGCTTATGACCTGGTAGGTTTAGCCTCCTTTGGATTACATATAATAATAATAATAAGGCACTACTATAGTACCATATTCATACTGGTAATGTTTTTATAAATAAAGACTATTTTTGTTTTATTTGAAAAGATAATACAGTCTTTGTCTTACTTCCTACAATCACAAATACATACAGGAATCCTTAATGTAACACACTAATATGGAATAGGAAAGGCATCTCTTAAAAGCTGAATTAGGAGATTATTTTTTCCATGATCAATAAGAATAAGTGGGGGGCAGACAATTTTTGATTTAATGACTTTGCTCATTAAATATAATTAAAAAATAAGCAATAATCATGAACAAAGAGATAAAAGATGCAAAACAACCACAGGAGTTGAATGATGGCTCTAGGCTTTTTGTGTTGCAATTAAACACTTTAGTAGCTTGCAATGTTGCAGAAATGAGTAGGAAATCCAAGCAGATTAGTTCAGAGGAACATTCTAGCTCAAATGAGATAGATGTCGGCACACCAGTTTTGTGACAGGCAGACTAGTGCCAAGTGCCAAAAATGAGAACAGTATTTAAAGCATACCTGGAATTTACCTGGAGAGCGTTTCCGGGGGTCAACGCCCCCGCGGCCCGGTCTGAGACCAGGCCTCCTGGTGGATCAGAGCCTGATCAACCAGGCTGTTGCTGCTGGCTGCACGCAAACCAACATACGAGCCACAGCCCGGCTGATCCGGAACTGACTTTAGGTGCTTGTCCAGTGCCAGCTTGAAGACTGCCAGGGGTCTGTTGTAATCCCCCTTATGTGTGCTGGGAGGTCAGTTGAACAGTCTCGGGCCCCTGACACTTATTGTATGGCTCTTAACGTGCTAGTGACACCCCTGCTTTTCATTGGGGGAATGGTGCAACGTCTGCCCCACAGTCTTTTTGCTTTCGTAGTGGGTGATTTCGTGTGCAAGTTCGGGTACTAGTCCCTCTAGGATTTTCCAGGTGTATATAATTCATTATCTTCTCCCTCCTCGTCCAGGAATACAGGTTTAGGAACCTCAAGCGCTCCCAATAATTGAGGTGTTTTATCTCCGTTATGCAGCGCCGTGAAAGTTCTCGTACATTTTCTAGGTCGGCAATTTCACCTGCCTTGAAAGGTGCTGTTTAGTGTGGGCAGCAATATTCCAGCCTAGATAAACAAGTGAACCTGAAGAGTGTCATCATGGGCTTGGCCTCCCCTAGTTTTGGAAGGTTTCTCATTATCCATCCTGGTCATTTTTCCAGCAGATGCGATTGACAATGTTATGGTCCTTGAAGGTGAGATCCTCCGACATGATCACTCCCAGGTCCTTTGACGTTGGTGTTTCGCTCTATTTTGGCCAGAATTTTGTTTTTGTACTCTGATGAAGATTTAATTTTCCTCATGTTTACCATATCTGAGTAAATTGAAATTTCTCATCGTGAACTTCATATTGTTTTTTCTGCAGCCCACTGAAAGAATTTGGTTGATTGGTCTGCCTGGAGCTTTGCATTGTCTGCAAATGAAGACACTGTCCAGCAGATTCGGGTGTCATCTGCAAAGGAAGACACGGTGCTGTGGCTGACATCCTTGTCTATGTCGGATATAAGGATGAGGAACAAGATGGGAGCGAGTACTGTGCCTTGTGGAAGCAGAGCTTTTCACGTAGCTGCCTCGGACTTTTACTTCTGGTTGACGACTAACTCTCTGTGTTATGTTAGTGAGGAAAATATAGATCCATCGACCGACTTTCACTGTTATTCCTTTAGCACGCATTTTGTGCGCTATTTACGCCATGGTCACACTTGTCGAAGGCTTTTGGCAAAGTCTGTAATATATTACATCTGCATTCTTTTGTCTCTAGTTGCATTTAGGACCTTGTCGTAGTTCCCAATAGTTGAGACAGACAGGAGCGACCTGTTCTAAACCCATGTTGCCCTGTGTTGTGTAACTGATGGGTTTCTTCTAGATGCGTGGTGATCTGCTTCTTAGGACCCTTTCAAAGATTTTTATGATATGGGATGTTAGTGCTATGGTCTGTAAGTTCCTTTGCTGTTGCTTTAACTGCCCCCTTTTTATGTGGAGTGGGGCTATGTCTGTTGTTTTTAGTAACTGTGGGACGACCCCCGTGTCCATGCTCCACTCCTCCATAGGAAGGAAAAGGCTCGTGATAAGGGCTTCTTGCAGTTCTTGATGAACACAAAGTTCCATGAGTCTGGCCCCTGGGGCAGAGTGCATGGGCATGTCATCTTATCGCCTGTTCGAAGTCATTTGCGTCAGGAATAACATTCGATAGCTTGTGTTAATTCAAATTTTTGTGGCTCTCTCATAAAAAAATTCATTTTGATCTTCGACTCTCAGTCTGGTTAGAGCGCTTGCTAAAAACTGAGTCTTATTGGGACTTGAGTAGCTCACTCATTTCCTTTGTTGTCATTCTGTGGTAAAGGACCCATCTTTTTAAGGTAGGCCCAATACTGGAGACTTTTGTTCTCGATTTTGATTGCAAAGGAGAAAAAATACTTTGGGTTTCTTTCGATTTCATTTATGGCTTTTAGTTCTTCCGCGACCTGACTCCTAAAGATTCTTTTAGCTTAATTTTCGATGCTTGCTATTTCTCTACTCAGTGTCTCCCTACGCATTTCAGATATATTGACCTCTTTTAGCCGCTCGTGTTATTCTTTTTCCGTCGCCTTAAAGGGAGCGCCTGTCCTCTTTTTACATCTACTCCTACCTTTTTTCTTAGAGGAATAAGCCTTGTGCATACATCGAGTGCCTACCGATTAATTCTGTTCTAGCATAAGTTGGGTCTGTGTTGCTAGTATATCTTCCCAGCTTATATCGGTAGGACTTTGGTTTACTTGTCCCACTTTATGTTTTTGTTATTGAAGTTGAATTGGTGAGATGCTCCCTTCGTGACTAATCTCATATGTCGGTCCTGGGGCTTCCGCGCAATACATGACTTGAACCTCAATTATGTTGTGATCTACGGTAAATGTTTTTTTGATATGGTGATATTCTTATCAGATCATCCATTGTTAGAGAAGATGAGGTCATAGTGTATTCCCAGTCTAGTAGGCTCCTATTATTTTGCTGGTTTAAATTGAATTTTGTGTTGCAAGATTTAAAAAAAAAAGCCCCCTCGCGTGAGTGTGAGATTTCATCAGAGCGGCTCCTGGTGTTATAACTGCAACATATTATTTGCCTATATTCCATCCCATTTTAGGTGCCTTAAGTTGAAATCCCCCAGGAAAGCAAGATGTTTGGGTGCAGAGCTGGAAGGTTTCCAGACATGGTCAATTTTTAACAGATTTCCTGGAATTGCTGGGATGATAGCATCCCGGAGCTTGTAGACTACACAATGACTAGGTTTTGGTTCTCGACCATTACTGCTAAAACTTCCACTACATCATTTGAGGCATTTAGCAGTTCTGTGCAAACAAGTGACTCTGCAATGTACAGGCCAACCCCCCCCTTTTGCCTGTCACTCTGTCACATCTGTATAGGTTGGTTAACAACCTGGGATCCATATTTCGTTGTCTAAGTGATCCTTTTATGTGGGTCTCAGTGAAAAAGCCGCGAAAATTCGCCTTTGCCTCTGCAAGCAGTCCACGGATGAAAGTTATTTTGTTTTGTTTTGTTGCTGGCTTTAGACCCTGATATTTGCAAAGAGATGTTATCGACTGTGATTGTTGGTACGAGGGGGGAATTTTTTTCTGGCATTATAGCTGTCTCGCCAATCTTTCACTGCTTGGAACATCTAGCTGCAGCACACCTTTTTTCTGTACAACAAGTGAGATTTGGTAAAGGCTTGTGTCTACAAATCCAAATTTGAAATCTGTAAACTTCATGAAGTGTAACATGCAGGACACAAAAGACAATGCCTAAGTGCAGAAAGCAAATGAAAGGCCTTTACTCTTCAAGGGTAGGGGTTCCTTGATACATAATAGGTTCCTGATCCAGGAATTAAAGCCCTTTCTTGGATCAACCTATTTGCCTCCTATTCTCCAGTGCTTTATATTGACCCCTAGGTTCAGTATTCCTCATTGATATATTAAGAACACCACAGTTTCCACGATTTTACCTGACATCTTCTGTTACTCTTGAAGGAACAGCCCCCTCTAATGTCCTGTTCAAGACTCTCTTGTGCTCTGCCACAGTTTCTAAGCACAAAACCCACGCAGGCTAAGAGGTCACGCCGTCTGGGTAGATGTCGGGTCGGGTTATCCAAAGGGCTACAAAACCATCCATGAGCTGTACCAGGTCTTCAGTTGTTTTCAAGGCCACATCTACTACTGTCAGTCCCTCAGGGTCAACGCACACACACCATGCTGGACACCTACAAAAGAAAAGTTTTTATAAACACAATCAAAATTTGCTGTGGTCAATCCATAAATTAATGTAGTGTGTACTAAAAATCCATATTAAACTCAGTATAGTTTTCATTTTAATATGAAGACATCACAATATGATAGTTTCTTAGGAACTCGAAGAGCACCCATATCCGTGTAGTGAGTTCTGGGTATTTTGAATGACGGTAGAAAATCAGTCCTACATAATGAGCTGAGAGCTGCTGTACAAGTGCATGTATCTGTTTCATGACAAAATATATCTACAGTACATGGCATCAAATCTAATTAAATCTCATTACAACAAGTGCTGTATATCCATAAAAGTTTAGCAAATCAAAAGGAATGTATTAAAATAATGGTTATATATATTATAGACAATATTATGTATGCTCCTGAATATGAGTTATACCTGCTAACCTGGAACACTCCCAGAGTTTTACTACAAGGTATTTTTATTTTATTATCACACTGGCCGATTCCCACCAAGGCAGGGTGGCCCGAAAAAGAAAAACAACTTTCACCATCATTCACTCCATCCACTGACTTGCCAGCAGGGTGCTTTACCACCTATTATGAGTTTTTTAAACTGCAACATTAACACCCCTCCTTCAGAGTGCAGGCACTGTACTTCCCATCTCCAGGACTCGAGTCCGGCCTGCCGGTTTCCCTGAACCCCTTCATAAATGTTACTCTGCTCACACTCCAAACAGCACTCAAGTATTAGAAAAAAACCATTTGTCTCCATTCACTCTATCAAACACCGCTCACCGCATGCCTGCTGTAAGTCCAAGCCCCTCGCACACAAAACCACTCCTTTACCCCCCTCCCTCCAACCTTTCCTAGGCCCGACCCTACCACCCCGCCTTCCTGTCCCACTACAGACTGATACACTCTAAAGTCATTCTGTTTCGCTCCATCTCTCTACATGTCCCGAAACCACCTCAACAACCCTTCCTCAGCCCTCTGGACAACAGTTAGGTAATCCCGCACCCTCCTCCTAACTTCCAAACTACGAATCTCTGCATTATATTCACACCCTACACATTGCCCTCAGACATGACAGCTCACTGCCTCCAGCATTCTCCTCTCTGCCAACATTCAACACCCATGCTTTCACACCATACAAGAGCGTTGGTAAAACTATACTCTCATACAATCCCCTCTTTGCCTCCAAAGGACAAAGTTCTTTGTCTCCACGACTCCTAAGTGCACCACTCACCCTTTTCCCTCTCATCAATTCTATGATTCACCTTCATCTTTCCATAACCCATCCGCTGACACGTCCACTCCCAAATACTGAATACATTCACCTCCTCCATACTCTCTCCCTCCAATCTGATAATCCAAGTTCTGTCATCACCTAATCTTTTTTGTTATCCCGCTCATAACCTTACTCTTTCCTGTATTCACTTTTAATTCTCTTCTTTTTGGCAACCCTACAAATCATCCACAAACTCTGAAACTTCTCTTCCAGAATCTCCCAAGATCACAGTGTCATCAGCAAAGAGCAACATTGTGACAACTCCCACTTTATCCACTTTATGTGTGATTTTTAATCTTTAACTCCCACGCCTCTTGCCAAACCCTCGCATTTACTTCTCTTACAACCCCATCTATAAATATATTAAACAACCACGGTGACATCACACATCCTTGTCTAAGCCTACTTTTACTGGGAATAATTTCCCTCTTTTCCTACATACTCTAACTTGAGCCTCACTATCCTCGTAAAAAAAACTCATCACCTGCTTTCAGTAACCTACCTCCTATACCATACACTGCACATCGCCACAATTGGCCCCCCTATCCACCCTGTCCATATGCCTTTCCAAATCCCAATAAATGCCACACAGACCTCTTTAGGCCTTATCTAAATACCGTTCACTTAATGTTTCACTGTAAAACACCTGTCCAACACACCCCCTAGACCTTTCCTAAAACCTCCTTGTTCATCCTTGGCTAATCCTATTCTCTTCATACTCTTAATTCTTTCAATAATAACTCTACCATACACTTTCCAGGTATACTCAACAGACTTATCCCCCCTATAATTTTTTGCACTCTCTTTTTCTCCCCTTTGCCTTTAATACAAAGGAACTATGCCATGCTCTCTGCCAATCCCTAAGTACCTTACTTCTCATCCAAACGTTTATTAATAATTGCACCAACCACTCCAATACGTATATCCCCTACCTGCTTTTAAACATTTCTATCTTTATCCCATCAATCCCGGCTACTTACCCCCCTTTCATTTTGACCTACTGCCTCACGAACTTCCCCACCACATCACAACTCCTCTTCCTCCTCCTACAAGATGTTTTTCTCCTTGCCCTATACACGAAATCCACAGCTTCCCTATCTCATCAACCATTTAACAATTCCTCAAAAATTCCCCCTCCATCTTCCCAATACCTCTAATAACTCTCCATTTAATAACTCTCCTCTCTCTATTTTTAACTGACAAATCCATATTGTTCTCTAGGCTTCTTAACTTGTTTAATCCTCACGTGCCAAAACTTTTTCTTATTTTCAAACAAAATTTGTTGATACATCTCACCCACTCTCTCATTTGCTCTCTTTTACATTGCTTCACCATTTCTCTCTTTAACCTCTCTCTTTTTTCCCCTCCATATACTCTTTCCCTCCTTGCATCACGTTCTACTTTGTAAAAAACTCTCATATGCTAACTTTTTCTCCCTTACTACTCTCTTTACATCATCATTCCACCAATCGCTCCTCTTAAATCTGAGTGGGGATTTATGGGGTTAAATCCGAGTGGGGATCTGTAACAATGGCGTTTTCCACAGGGATCAGTCTTTGGGCCCGTTGTGTTTATAATATATATCAACGAACTTGATGAGGAATTATCAAGTGAAATGACAAATTCGCCGATGACACAAAGATAGGTAGATAATTGGATTTCAAACGTAGATGTTATGGAACTTCAGGAGGATTTAAACAAACTCTATTCTTGTCAGAAAAGTGGCAGAATGCAGTTTCAAGTATATAAATGTAACAAGTTCTGAAGCTTGGGAGTGCCCAAACCCTAGTACTTATAAGTAATGATGTAGAAATTACCATAATAGATTGCGAAAAGACTTAGGTTATGGTGAGCAGCAACTTTTACCTTAACCAAGACAGCAATGCCTATGCGTACGTAATAAGCAAATAGATTACTACTGGTATTATATCAAAGAAGTGAAGCAACAGAAAGTCCAGAGGTCTATACTGCAGTTTTTTTTTTTTTTTTTTTTTTTTTAGATACATCATTAGTAAGGCCTCAACCAAGATATGCAGATCAGATCTGGTCTCCATATTAACAGAATGGACATAAATTCGTTAGAAAGAAACATTACAGCCGTAGGATGACTAAATTAATACATAGCATTAGAAATCTCCTTATGAAGAAAGATTGAAGACTCTTAAGTTACATTCACTTGTTAACCAAAGAATAGGGAAGACTGATTGAAGTGTATAATGGATGAAAGGTATTAATAAAAGGGGATATTAATATGTCTTGAGGATGTCTCTCCAGAGAGAACCCCAGAAATGGATTTAAATTAATATTTAGATTAGAAAGGACATAGGGAAAGTATTGGTTTGGAAATAGGGTATGTTGATGAGTGGAACAGTCACCTAGTTGGGTTATTGAGGCTGTGACTTTGGGTAGTTTCAAATTTAGTAGTAGGTGGTAGACAGCAACCACCCAGGGAAGTACTACCGTCCAGCCAATGACTGTGAAACAAAAACTGCACTGTTTTGGCATGATGGTAGGATTGCTGTTTTCTTCTTTTTCTGTCCATAAACAACGCTAGATAACAGGGATATCTTGCTGACTCCTACTTACACTTTGTCACAACTTCACAGACACGCACATGCATATATATATAACATACATCTAGGTTTTTTCTCTCCTTTTTCTAAATAGCTCTTGTTCTTTTTATTCTTCTATGTCCATGGGGTAGTGGGAAAATGAATCTTTCCTCCGTAAGCCATGCGTGTTCGTATGAGGCGACTAAAATGCCGTGAGCAATGGGCTAGTAACCCCTTCTTCCTGTAAACATTTATCTAAAAAAGAGACGAAGAAAAAAAACTTTATAAAACTGGGATGCTTTAAATGTGCGTGTGTAGTGCGATGACAAGAAACAGATTATTGCTGATGTATGAATGAAAAGAGTTGTATGTCTTGGCTCTAAGCAAAACAAAGCCGAAGGGGTAGGAGAGTTTCAGTGGGGGGAAATAAATGGGATTTAAATCTGTGAGTATCTGAATAGAGTAAGAGCAAAGGTAGGGGTAGCAGTAATGTTAAATGAACAGTTAAGGAAGGAGAAAAGAGAATAAGAATGTGTAAATTATTCCCCCAAGAATTAATGGGGATTAAAGGTAAAGGTTGGATGCGAGAAGTGGGTCATAATAAGCGTGTATGCACCTGTAGAAGAGAGAATGCAGAGGAGAGAGAGAGATGTGGGAGATGTGAAGTGAATGTATAGGAGCCTTTAACCAAGTGAGAAGAGTAATTGTGGTAGGGACCTGAATGCTAAAGTAGGAGAAACTTTTAGAGAGGTGTGGTAGGTAAGTTGGGGTGGCCAGGTGTAATGATAATGGGAGCCCTTTGATTGACTTTGTATAGAAAGGGGTTTAGTTATAGGTAATACATATTTTAAGAAAAAGAGGATAAAATAAGTATACAAGATATGAAGTAAGGGCGAAAATGACAGAAGTTTTTGGATTTTTTATGGGTAGATAAAAGACGCTGAGTAGATTTCCTTTCAGGATGTACATGTTTTATAGAGGGGCCACAGATATAATCAATCACTTCTAGTTGTAGCTACACTGAGAGTAAAAGGTAGATGGGATACAAGGAGAATAGAAGCATCAGGAAGAGAGAGGTGACGGTTTATAAACTAAAAGAGGAGCAGTTAGGGTAAGATATAAACAGCCTATTGGAGGATAGATGGCAAAATGAGAGCATAGGCAATGGGTCGAAGAGGTATGGGGTAGGATTAAAAATGTAGTGTTGAGTGTTCAGCAGAAGTTTGTGGTACAGGAAAGTGGGTGCAGGAGGGAAGAAGGAGTGATTGGTGAATGATGATGTAAATAGAGTATAAGGGAGAAAAAAGTTAGCATAATGAGTAAGTTTTTTACAAAGTAGAAGTGATGCAAAGGAGGGAACAGTATATGGGAGAAAAAGAGAGAGGTTAAGAAGAGTGGTGAAGCAATGTAAAAAGAGAGCAAATGAAGAGTGGGTGAGATGTTATCAAACAAATTTTGTTGAAAATAAGAAAAAGTTTTGAGTGAGATAATCAAAGTTAAAGAAAGCCTAGAGAACAAAATGGATTTGTCAGTTAAAAATTGGAAGGAGAGTTTTAAATGGGAGAGTTAGAGGTATTGGAAGATGGAGGGGAATATTTTGAGGAAATGGTTAATGTTTGATGAAGATAGGGAAGCTGTGATTTCGTGTAATGGCAAGTGAGGAATAACATCTTTGTAGGAGTGAGGAAGAGCCAGTTTGTGAGTGGTGGGAGAAGTTCGTGAGGCAGTAAGGTAAAATGAAAGGGGGTAAGGCAGAGCCGGGATTGATGGGATAAAGATAGAAATGTATAAAAAGCAGTGGGGATATAGTTTTGAGAGTGTTGTGGGCAATTATTTAATAAATGTATGGAAGAAGGGTAAGGTACCTAGGGATTGGCAAGAGCATGCATAGTTCTTTGTATAAAGGGCAAAGGGATAAAGAGAGTGCAAAAATTATAGGGGGATAAGTCAGTTGAGTGTACCTGGTAAAGTGTATGGTAGAGTTATAAATGAAAGAATTTAAGAGTAAAACGGAGAATAGGATAAGCAGATGAACAAGGAGGATTTAGGAAAAGGTAGGGGGTGTGTGGACGGGGGGGGGGGGGCGGGGGGGTGCGGTTTGTTTTACAGGTCCCAGTGGAGTGAAACTATAAGTGAACATAATTTAATAAGGCTAAGAGGTCTTTGTGGCATTTATGGATTTGGAAAAGCGTATGACAGGGTGGATAGGGGGGCAATGGTGGCAGATGTTGCAAGTGTATGGTGTAGGAGTAGGTTTACTGAAAGCAGTGAAGAGTTTTTTAGCGAGGATAGTGAGGCTCAAGTTAGAGTATGTAGGAAAAGAGGGAAATTTTTCCCAGTAAAAGTAGGCCTTAGACAAGGATGTGTGATGTTCACCGTGGTTGTTTAATATATTTATAGATGGGGTTGTAAGAGAAGTAAATGCGAGGTCTTGGCAAGAGGCGTGAGTAAAAGACAAAGAATCACAACAAAGTGGGAGTTGTCACACTGCTCTTTGCTGATGACACTGTGCTCTTGGAGATTCATGAAGAGAAGTTGCAGAGATTGGTGGATGAATTTGGTAGGGTGTGCAAAGAAGAAAAATAAAGTGAATACAGGAAAGAGTAAGGTTATGAGGATAACAAAAAGATTAGGTGATGAAAGATTGAATATCAGATTGAGGGAGAGAGTATGGAGGAGTGGAAACGTATTCGATATTGGGAGTGGACGTGTCAGCGGATGGTCTAATGAAAATGAGGTGAATCATAGAATTGGATGAGGAAAAGAGTGAGTGGGTGCACTTAGGTAATCTGGGGAGACAAAGAACGTTGTCCTTGGAGGCCAAAGAGGAGAATGTATGTAAGTATAGTTTTACCAACGCTCTTATATGGGTGTGAAGCCGTGTGATAAATGATGCAGCGAGGAGAAAGGCCTGGAGGCAGTGGAGACTGTTCATGTCTGAGGGCAATGTGTTGGTGTGAATATAATGCAGAGAATTCATAGTTTTGGAAGTTAGGAGGAGGTGCGGAATATACCAAAACTGTTTGGTCCAGAGGGCTGAGGAAGGGTTGTTTTGGTTGGTTCGGACATGTAGAGAGAAGGAGCAAAAACAGAAGACTTCAAGGTGTATCAGTCTGTAGTGGAAGGAAGGTCGGGGTAGGGGTCGGCCTAAGAAAGGATGGAGGTTAGGGGGTAAAGGAGGTTTTGTGTGCGAGGGCTTGGACTTCCAGCAGGCATGCATGAGCGAGTTTGAAAGGAGTGAATGAAGCAAATGGGTTTTTAATACTTGACGTGCTGTTGGATGTGTGAGCAAAGTAAACATTATTAGAAGGGATTCAGGGAAACCGCAGGCCGGACTTGAGTCCAGGAGATGGGAATACAGTGCCTGCACTCTGAAGAGGGGTGTTAAATGTTGGCAGTTAAAAACTGTAGTGTAAAGCACCCTTCTGGCAAGACAGTGATGGAGTGAATGATGGTGAAAGTTTTTCTTTTTCGGGCCACCTGCCTTGGTGGGAAATCGGCCAGTGTGATAATAAAAAAAATAAAAAAAAATAAGTACATGAGTGGGAGGGGTTGGATTTGAGTGGGACTTTCACATCAGAGCTTATTTCTTGGGTGGCATTGAAAATTGGGTTGGGCAAATGTTTTGTTAGTGGGATGAATTGTAAAGGACCTGCCTAGTATGGGCCAACAGGCCTCCTGCAGTGTTCCTCCTTTCTTATGTTCCCTCCCGCACCCACTTTTCTGTAACCACAAACTTCTACCTGGAGAGTTTACCTGGAGAGAGTTTCGGGGGTCAACGCCCCCGCGGCCCGGTCTGTGACCAGGCCTCTGGTGGATCAGTCAGCGCCTGATCAACCAGCTGTTGCTGCTGGCTGCATGCAAACCAATGTACGAGCCACAGCCCGGCTGATCCGGAACTGACTTTAGGTGCTTGTCCAGTGCCAGCCTTGAAAGAACTGCCAGGGTTCTGTTTGGTAATCCTCCCCTATGTGTGCTGGGAGGCAGTTGAACTGTCTCGGGCCCCCTGACACTTATTGTATGGTCTCTTAACGTGCCTAGGACACCCTGCTTTTCATTGGGGGGATGGTGCATTCCGTCTGCCAAGTCTTTGCTTTCGTAGTGAGTGATTTTTTCGTTGTGCAAGTTCGGTACTAGTCCCTCTAGATTTTCCAGGTGTATATAATCATGTATCCTCCCTCCTCTGCGTTCCAGGAATACTGTTTAGAAACCTCAGCGCTCCAGTACTTTGAGGTGTTTTATCTCCGTTATGGCGCCGAAAGTTCTCTGTACATTTTCTATTCGGCAATTTCACCTGCCTTGAAAGGTGCTGTTAGAGTGCAGCAATATTCCAGCCTAGGATAGAACAAGGACCTGAAGAGTGACATCATGGATTGGCTCTCCCTAGTTTTTGAAGTTCTCATTATCATCCTGTCATTTTTCTAGTCAGATGTGATGATACAAATGTTATGGTCCTTGAAGGGTGAAGATCCCTCCGGACATAATCACTACTCCCAGGTCTTGACGTTGGTGTTTCGCTCTATTTTGTGGTCCAGAATTGTTTTGTACTCTGATAAGATTTAAATTTCCTCATGTTTACACATATCGAGTAATTGAAGTTTCCTGCTGAACACTCTAACACTACATTTTTAAAACCTACCCCATACCTCTTCGACCCCATGCCTAAGCTCTCACTACCCATCTATCCTTCAATAGCTGTTTATATCTTACCCTAACTGCCCTCCTCTTTTAGTTTATAAACCTTCACCTCTCCTCTTCCCTGATGCTTCATATTCTCCTTGTATCCCATCTACCTTTTACTCTCAGTGTAGCTACAACTAGAAAGTGATCTGATATATCTGTGGCCCCTCTGTAAACATGTACATCCTGAAGTCTACTCAACGAAATTAGAATATACAAGGTATTGTATATTCTAATTTATTTGTAAGTCTACTAAGTACAGTACTGCAATACTTGAGGGAAGCTGGGTTGCGTCACACGTATCTTTGTTTTTATTTAAATACCTTACCACCCTTTATATACAAAAAAGTGTCACAAGTGCTATCACCAATCATTGCAACACTCTTTACAAATCATTGAATCCTCCACCTTCCCTACAGTACTCAAAATAGCAAGGGTCACCCCGATCCACAAAGGAGGAGACCAAACAGAGTTGAATAACTATAGGCCAATATCCAACTTACACCCTCTCTCAAAAATCTCGAAAAATTAATCCATAAACGAATCTAACTCCTACCTTACTCCCAAACCATACTCAACCCCTGCCAATTTGGATTCAGGCCTAATAAAAATACTAATGATGCATCATACACATGCTAGAACATATAATACACTGCAAAAGAATAAAAAAGAAGTCCCACTGGGGATCTTCATTGAACTTACGTAAAGCTTTTGAATACAGTTTACCATGACTTTGCTCCACGTAAAATTGTCTCACTATGGTATAAGAGGGCACTCCCAACTACCTCAAGTCCATACCTCAGCACATAAAGCCAATATTGTACGCAAGATGGGGCAAATTTCTTCTGCTCAACCAATTACAGTTGTGTCCCACAGGGAAGTGTCCTGGCCCTCTTCTCTTACTCCGATACATAAATGACCTACCAAATGCTTCTCATTACTCAAACCCACACTATTTGCTGATGAACACAACATACGTCTCTCTCCACCCGAGCCCAGTCATCGCTACCAATACTGTTAAATAACCGAATTACAGAAAATATCTACCTGGAGAGTACTAACAAACTTACACTATACAATTGACAAAACCTACTTCATTCAGTTTGGTACAGAGCTACAGAGTCCCGTCTTAAACGTAATAATGATAACGGATCACCTAACACAAAGCTAAACAGAGGTAAAATTCTTAGGAATCCACCTTGATACTAGACTCAAATTTCATACCACATATACAACAAATTCTAAGAAAATTTCCAAGACTGTGAGGCATACTATCGAAGATACGGTACTATGCTCCACAGTCAGCCCTCCTGCCCTATATCCCTCTCTTTTTACCCCTATCACACCTATGGATTTGTGGCATGGGGCTCAACAACAAGTAAGCCATCTCAGACCACTAATCACCCAACAAAAGGCTGCAGTTAGAATGATAACAAATTCTCACTACAGGCAGCACACATCCACCAATATTCAGTACACTCAACCTATCTCACCAACAAAACATACATACTTATTACTGCAACCTATTACATACATAGAACACTCAACCTCTGATATTAACCCTCCCCTCAAACATCTCCTTGCCAACCTCAAACAGAACATCATGACGCATAACATCAAGGCACAGATCCACACTTTGATATTTCCTCGTGTCCATCTCACGCTATGCAAAAACTCAATGCACATAAAAGGCCCTAAAATCTGGAATTCATTACTGTAAAATATAAAAAGAAACACTACCTGTTTTAAATAAATTCAAGTCTCTTCTCTTCTCAAAGATCACTACTCACCAAACCAAATAAATACTGAATACTGAACCTTATAAATTGTATTCTTAAATGTTTCTCCACAATTATATCACATAATGTTAAACCTAAAACCCAATCTAACTTATATTTTTTTAAATACACTACCTAACAGAAATACTACCTTTCTACTGAATTTACAACAATGCATGCAACCATATGACCTGTCTTTGTAATACTCACTTGAGCTTTATAGTAATCAGTTTACATTAATGTTTTTCACTGATTTCATCATTGCTTAGTTAATCTTAAGTTAATTTTAAGCCAGCCCGTAATGCTATGCATAGTATAAGTGGCTTTGGCATGCTGCTCTTCTGTATTTTTTGGTACCTCTGTAAGTGTGCTAAAATTATAAATAAATAAATTCTTAATGTCAGGCTGTTGCACTGACTCATATGGGTTCGGTGCTTTGCAGGACTGTTTTGCCCTATGTACTTTTGAATATGTACTTTCAATTAACCCTTTCAGGGTCCAGAGGTCAAATTTCAAAGTGTACACCAGTGTCAAAGAATTTTCAAAAAAATAATTTTGTTATTTTTTCTATGAAATGGTAGAAATCTTTTTTCTGAAGGTAATAAACCAAAAAGTACGAACTTTGGAACGGAAAATTGATGAAATTATGCTCTTGCAATTTTGATGTGTCAGCGATACTTATGCATCGCGATTTTGCCGGCTTTGACTCTCTTTTGGCAATTTACCTTATTCCAGTCGACCAATTTCTTAGCTATTGTTAGTAGTATTACTTCTATTCTATCGATTGAGCACAAGAAATTGCAACTCGACTATTTTTAACTACAAAATAAAGTGAACGGAAATGTAATTGGCCCATTTTAGTGCAAAATCCAAAATATTTCCATTTTCAAATTAGGTCCAGAAAAACAAGCAGGCATCCTGGCACTAAACTAAACATTTCCTCTGTTCATTAGTTATGTTTCAGGCATTACAAAATGAATTCCATTTGAATTTTAATTCACATAAAGAATTTTTATTCAAACCAAAAATAGAAGACTTACTTGTCATGCAATATTGTAATAATTGTATATATTAATATCAGCGACATTTGTGAATGTATATTAGACCCCGCAGCTGGCGTGTAAATTAGAAGTGTAGGCCATTTTGTTTACTTCTCTTGAGCATCGGCAAAAATTTAACATTGTTCCGCTATCTTTCGAGCTCAGTTTCAAGCAGTTTCATTACTAAAACCAGATCAAAATCATCTCTATTTCTGTAAAATATCTTCCATTCTAGTCAAATGAGACCAAGAAATCACAAATAAACAATTGTAAAAAAACATACAAAAACACTGCAAGTTGCTGTTTTAATCGAAATTACGGTCTCAGTTTTCTCTCTCATTATGCACTGGTGGCTGCAGGATTTTGTTTTATGTGGTGCACATGTACCACACAGATGTAATCTCTTATTATCTAAGGCCCCCTAAATTTGCCGCTCACAGCTTATCAGAGTGACCTGAGCTCATGGTGTAGATCTGGCGGGTTTTGGACCCTCAATGTAAAGCCGTAGAACCTATGGCATGGACCCTGAAAAGGTTAATTTCCTGCAGTAGCTTGCCTAAATCGAAAATGATGAACATAAAATGGGCATTGCAAAACAATGTCTATTATGATATATATAGTATTTATAGCACTGCTTCCCTCCTAGCTTTACTTATTGTCATCTCCACCCTTATTTATCCTTATAATCCTGCATCAGTTCCTAACCGTGGCAGAGCTTATGACCTGGTAGGTTTAGCCTCCTTTGGATTACATATAATAATAATAATAAGGCACTACTATAGTACCATATTCATACTGGTAATGTTTTTATAAATAAAGACTATTTTTGTTTTATTTGAAAAGATAATACAGTCTTTGTCTTACTTCCTACAATCACAAATACATACAGGAATCCTTAATGTAACACACTAATATGGAATAGGAAAGGCATCTCTTAAAAGCTGAATTAGGAGATTATTTTTTCCATGATCAATAAGAATAAGTGGGGGGCAGACAATTTTTGATTTAATGACTTTGCTCATTAAATATAATTAAAAAATAAGCAATAATCATGAACAAAGAGATAAAAGATGCAAAACAACCACAGGAGTTGAATGATGGCTCTAGGCTTTTTGTGTTGCAATTAAACACTTTTAGTAGCTTGCAATGTTGCAGAATAGTAGGAAATCCAAGCAGATTAGTTCAAGGAACAATTCTACTCAAATGAGATAGATGTCGGCACACCAGTTTTGTGACAGGCAGACTAGTGCCAAGTGCCAAAAATGAGAACAGTATTTAAAGCATACCTGGAATTTACCTGGAGAGCGTTTCCGGGGGTCCAACGCCCCCGACGGCCCGGTCTGAGACCAGGCCTCTGGTGGATTCAGAGCCTGATCAACCCGGCTGTTGCTGCTGGCTGCACGCAAAACCAACATACGAGCCACAGCCCGGCTGATCCGGAACTGACTTTAGGTGCTTGTCCTGCCAGCTTGAAGACTGCCAGGGGTCTGTTGTAATCCCCCTTATGTGTGCTGGGAGGTCAGTTGAACAGTCTCGGGCCCCTGACACTTATTGTATGGCTCTTAACGTGCTAGTGACACCCCTGCTTTTCATTGGGGGAATGGTGCAACGTCTGCCCCACAGTCTTTTTGCTTTCGTAGTGGGTGATTTCGTGTGCAAGTTCGGGTACTAGTCCCTCTAGGATTTTCCAGGTGTATATAATTCATTATCTTCTCCCTCCTCGTCCAGGAATACAGGTTTAGGAACCTCAAGCGCTCCCAATAATTGAGGTGTTTTATCTCCGTTATGCAGCGCCGTGAAAGTTCTCGTACATTTTCTAGGTCGGCAATTTCACCTGCCTTGAAAGGTGCTGTTTAGTGTGGGCAGCAATATTCCAGCCTAGATAAACAAGTGAACCTGAAGAGTGTCATCATGGGCTTGGCCTCCCCTAGTTTTGGAAGGTTTCTCATTATCCATCCTGGTCATTTTTCCAGCAGATGCGATTGACAATGTTATGGTCCTTGAAGGTGAGATCCTCCGACATGATCACTCCCAGGTCCTTTGACGTTGGTGTTTCGCTCTATTTTGGCCAGAATTTTGTTTTTGTACTCTGATGAAGATTTAATTTTCCTCATGTTTACCATATCTGAGTAAATTGAAATTTCTCATCGTGAACTTCATATTGTTTTTTCTGCAGCCCACTGAAAGAATTTGGTTGATTGGTCTGCCTGGAGCTTTGCATTGTCTGCAAATGAAGACACTGTCCAGCAGATTCGGGTGTCATCTGCAAAGGAAGACACGGTGCTGTGGCTGACATCCTTGTCTATGTCGGATATAAGGATGAGGAACAAGATGGGAGCGAGTACTGTGCCTTGTGGAAGCAGAGCTTTTCACGTAGCTGCCTCGGACTTTTACTTCTGGTTGACGACTAACTCTCTGTGTTATGTTAGTGAGGAAAATATAGATCCATCGACCGACTTTCACTGTTATTCCTTTAGCACGCATTTTGTGCGCTATTTACGCCATGGTCACACTTGTCGAAGGCTTTTGGCAAAGTCTGTAATATATTACATCTGCATTCTTTTGTCTCTAGTTGCATTTAGGACCTTGTCGTAGTTCCCAATAGTTGAGACAGACAGGAGCGACCTGTTCTAAACCCATGTTGCCCTGTGTTGTGTAACTGATGGGTTTCTTCTAGATGCGTGGTGATCTGCTTCTTAGGACCCTTTCAAAGATTTTTATGATATGGGATGTTAGTGCTATGGTCTGTAAGTTCCTTTGCTGTTGCTTTAACTGCCCCCTTTTTATGTGGAGTGGGGCTATGTCTGTTGTTTTTAGTAACTGTGGGACGACCCCCGTGTCCATGCTCCACTCCTCCATAGGAAGGAAAAGGCTCGTGATAAGGGCTTCTTGCAGTTCTTGATGAACACAAAGTTCCATGAGTCTGGCCCCTGGGGCAGAGTGCATGGGCATGTCATCTTATCGCCTGTTCGAAGTCATTTGCGTCAGGAATAACATTCGATAGCTTGTGTTAATTCAAATTTTTGTGGCTCTCTCATAAAAAAATTCATTTTGATCTTCGACTCTCAGTCTGGTTAGAGCGCTTGCTAAAAACTGAGTCTTATTGGGACTTGAGTAGCTCACTCATTTCCTTTGTTGTCATTCTGTGGTAAAGGACCCATCTTTTTAAGGTAGGCCCAATACTGGAGACTTTTGTTCTCGATTTTGATTGCAAAGGAGAAAAAATACTTTGGGTTTCTTTCGATTTCATTTATGGCTTTTAGTTCTTCCGCGACCTGACTCCTAAAGATTCTTTTAGCTTAATTTTCGATGCTTGCTATTTCTCTACTCAGTGTCTCCCTACGCATTTCAGATATATTGACCTCTTTTAGCCGCTCGTGTTATTCTTTTTCCGTCGCCTTAAAGGGAGCGCCTGTCCTCTTTTTACATCTACTCCTACCTTTTTTCTTAGAGGAATAAGCCTTGTGCATACATCGAGTGCCTACCGATTAATTCTGTTCTAGCATAAGTTGGGTCTGTGTTGCTAGTATATCTTCCCAGCTTATATCGGTAGGACTTTGGTTTACTTGTCCCACTTTATGTTTTTGTTATTGAAGTTGAATTGGTGAGATGCTCCCTTCGTGACTAATCTCATATGTCGGTCCTGGGGCTTCCGCGCAATACATGACTTGAACCTCAATTATGTTGTGATCTACGGTAAATGTTTTTTTGATATGGTGATATTCTTATCAGATCATCCATTGTTAGAGAAGATGAGGTCATAGTGTATTCCCAGTCTAGTAGGCTCCTATTATTTTGCTGGTTTAAATTGAATTTTGTGTTGCAAGATTTAAAAAAAAAAGCCCCCTCGCGTGAGTGTGAGATTTCATCAGAGCGGCTCCTGGTGTTATAACTGCAACATATTATTTGCCTATATTCCATCCCATTTTAGGTGCCTTAAGTTGAAATCCCCCAGGAAAGCAAGATGTTTGGGTGCAGAGCTGGAAGGTTTCCAGACATGGTCAATTTTTAACAGATTTCCTGGAATTGCTGGGATGATAGCATCCCGGAGCTTGTAGACTACACAATGACTAGGTTTTGGTTCTCGACCATTACTGCTAAAACTTCCACTACATCATTTGAGGCATTTAGCAGTTCTGTGCAAACAAGTGACTCTGCAATGTACAGGCCAACCCCCCCCTTTTGCCTGTTCACTCTGTCACATCTGTATAGGTTGTAAACCTGGGATCCATATTTCGTTGTCTAAGTGATCCTTTATGTGGGTCTCAGTGAAAGCCGCGAACATTGCCTTTGCCTCTGCAAGCAGTCCACGGATGAAAGGTATTTTGTTGTGTTTGTTGCTGGCTTTAGACCCTGTATATTTGCAAAGAAGAATGTTATCGACTGGTGAGTATGTTGGTACTGAGGGGGGATTTTTTTTCTGGCATTAGTATCTGTATCTGTTGGTTTGGAGTGGAGGCCATCGACTGTGGTTCCACTCCAGGAATGACTGGATTTGTGTACGATTTCTGCCATTTCCTGCCAGTTTTTTTCCTTCCTGGCACTAAAAAACCTCTCCCTCTTGAGTGGCTGTGGCTACCCAGGTTTTCCCATGGCCTGGATGTTTTGTATCTTTTTGTCCCCTTTAGATGGTATGCCTGGCAATTTAAGTTATAGCACAGTCTTTCCTGTACTGAAGAGGTACACAGTTCAGGGTGAAAAAGCTTACAGGAAGGGAGTTTGCATTTTCCTGTTGTCATATGGGCATGGCATTTTCTAGGTGGTCATAGTTGCACGTCCCATCTGTTTTTCCAGATTTCCCATGCCAGCAGATACCGAGTGCATAGTATGTGCACAGCTTGGTTTCCGTTGCCTTGGGTTTCTGTGACTGTATTCCCTGTTGGTGCATGTTTCCCTGTCTTACTTCTATCCTCCCTAGCACCAACAATGGAGCTCCCACCATTTGTTTTTGGTAATATATCCTCACTATTGCTAGTGGAGTCCTCTTGTTTGCTATTTCCTGCGGTATTTCTAGTTTGCAATATTGGTTTTATCTTATCTTTGACTACACTTGTTTCCCTACTATGGCTCCTGTCCCCTATGAGGTCATTCATATGTATTCCTTCCTGCGTATAATTCCCGACTACCTGGACAAAATCTCCAGCTTCACCATTACTGTCTCCCAGGACAGCATCTCCAGCTTCCCCATTACTGTCTCCCAGGAGACAGCCAACCCACAAACTGATAATGCAGTGATGACCTAGCAAACATAACATTAGTGATTTGACAATTATCAAAAATTCGGTCTGACTTTGATACGATAATAAAAGACTTTAAATTCTGAATATAGATGTATCTGGCAATTGTCTTAGGAAAATTCTCTAATATTTAAAGGGAAAATGGTCTTTTGGGTGCCCACTTTAAAAAAAAAAAACATAAAAAGTTTTTTCCAAGGGGGTTTTAA
>NC_069461.1:20275167-20420167 GCF_026875155.1 Cherax quadricarinatus
AGTCCGGTTTTCCAATAAAAAAAATTAGCAGTTTTAGTAGCACCATGCAGCATTTTGCATGTGTCTTGGAGTGTCACCTGTTTGGGTTCAGGTTCTTTCTCATCCTATCTGGGAATTTGAATTTCTCCAACATTTCCTCTGCAACTTTTTCATCGTCATTGCTAAGATTTCATTCATATCTTCTGCCTGCACGTCTTCAAAGCCCTTACCTGGCACTCCTTGCCAGATATACAACTTTCTGAAACTGATTCTCTCTTGACGGTAAAACTGAAATTATTCACTATACAGTGGACCCCCAACATTCGATGGCATCGACATTCGATAAATCCGACATTCGATGCATTTTAACGCAAAAATTTTGCCTCGACATTCGATGGAAAACCCGACATTCGATACGATTTGTACGAGACGTGTCCATGTGTGGCCTGAACTGCCCCGTGTGTGCCAGTGTTTACAAGCCAGCCAGTGTGCGCGCATCTAAGGATACATTCGGCACATTCCATATTATCACTGTTTTTGGTGCTTGTTTCTGCAAAATAAGTCACCATGGGCCCCAAGAAAGCTTCTAGTGCTAACCCTGTGGTAAAAAGGGTTAGAATAGTATGGAAATTAAGAAAGATTTTGAAGGGTTTGGGGCTAACCTTGAGAAGCCTATGCCAGTTGTGGACTCCATTGTGCCTACTTCAAAAATTAAGGAAATGTGTGCACAGTGCATTGAACTGCAAACCTTTATGGATGAAAATCACCCTAACACAGCTATTGCAAGCCATGCTGGTGACTATTACAATGACAGTGTTGTGGCCCATTTTAGACAAATCGTAAAGGAACGGGAGGTACAGAGCTCTATGGACAGATTTGTTGTGCGACAGAGGTCCAGTGACTCTCAAGCTGGTCCTAGTGGCATTAAAAGAAGAAGGGAAGTAACCCCGGAAAAGGACTTGCTACCTCAAGTCCTAATGGAAGGGGATTCCCCTTCTAAACACTAACACCATCCACACTCCCCTCCTCCCATCCCATCAATCATCACCAGATCTTCATTAAAGGTAAGTGTCAATTATTCTATTGTTATTAATCTACTGTTATTGTTGTTATTGTAATTATTCTATTGCATTAAACTTAATATTTCATGTGGTAAATTTTTTTTTTTCAAACTTTTGGGTGTCTTGCACGGATTAATTTGATTTCCATTATTTCTTATGGGGAAAATTAATTCGACTTTCGATATTTTCGACATTCGATAGCTCTCAGGAACGGATTAGTATCGAATGTCGAGGGTCCACTGTACTAGGTCATAATTTTCTCCAGCCTGCACTGATTGTTGCTTGGGACACTTGATCCCATGCAACTTTTACTTTGGCTGTTGCATCTACAGTTACATTTATACCAGAACTTGGGCACTCTAATCACTCTGCATTGTCATTCATTGTTGTGAGGAGTTTCTGCATTCTTCCCCCTTTTTTTTAAGTTGCTCTTTGATGCAGTGATTGTATCAAAGATGTTATATCTGGTAATTAAATCATTCTTCATACATGTATTTAGGTCTCTAGACTGCGAGACTTGAGGATGGCAATGGAAATTGTCAAGAGTGAGGAGACCTTGAATGAAAGCTCTTTTGGAACATGTACATCTTGACTGAACAAAAAACTGTTTGAACCACTCAACAATAGGACCTTATTCATCCATGCTGCCTTGTCAGCTCCTAAATAACAGGCAAAGTCATTTTTTTTTTTACCTTTAAAGTGACAGGGGTTCTGGGAATGATAAGTAAGCATCAGTTTACACTTTAAATCATGTGAATAAGTGCACAGAAACAAGCTGAAACAGTTTTTTGCTGCCTTGAATCCAGGTTCACTTTTCTTCTGCTTGGTGATGCAAGTTCTAGATGACTTTTCTAAAATACGCCCGTCTCGTCAGCGAACACAAGTGTGTCTAATTTTAGTCAGTTGAAATTCACACAGGGATAATAGTTTGAATAAAATTTTGATAGTGACATAAAAAACTATAGATGCACATCATGAGTATCTACTTTACAATGGTGTTTTTCCATGTTTATATGATATAGTAGCTGAGGTATAAAATAAGAATAATAAATGAAGATTATTTCTTTGTAAAGGTTACAGTGTGTAATTACAGTTTTGGTTTGTTAAGTACAGAGAAAACCACTATCATGCCGGGGCATTTCAGGCAGACTAATCCTAACACATAATAACTACTTAAATCTAGGCAAGATATGAGTGGTTAACTTTTTAATAAATCTTTATTAAAAAGTTAATGTGAGGTACTCAAGGTGGAGGTTTATGTTGTGCTATACTGTACATAGTAAATGTGTACTGTTATCTTGTCTAGTTTTAAGTAGTTACTGTGTACTGGGATTAGTCTGCTCGAAATGCCCCGGCATGATAATGGCTTTCTTTGTACTTAGCAAGCCAAAATTGTAATTACACATTGTAACCTTTACAAAGAAATAAATCTTTAAGAATAATAATCTTGAAGTTGCACATAATAAAAACCAGTATTACAATTAATGGTTCAGATAGTAATATTTCATGGATTGGCAGATGTTTAATAGACTAAGTAGGAGAATGAATAGTATGAGCAGATCTCATGAATAATTTCCTTTGTCTTGGATTATCTCTGGTTGGTTGCTGTCACTTTATGAGATACTTTCATGGACTGTATACTATGCTTGCACTAGGAATTGGTGTATCCCATATTTATTTATGTAAAACACTGAACCAGCATTGGTCATTCAGTGCAAAGACTGATGGAGGCTTGATCCTCCATCCACATGAGGTGAGAAGACATACTACCTAACACTGTTATGCCCCATGTGGTTAGTTTTATATTTATTACAATGGAAAGCATTTGCTAGTTCTTTAGGTATTTGTTGAGTAAATGTAGATCATATTCATGGAAGCAGTGTCTTCTTCACTTGCTACCCCTCATGTAAATCTTTGTACAGTATAATAAAATTTTAGTATGGAGTGTTCAAGTTATTTATGAAGGTAGGCTTCAGGTGGAGGCTTGCAGCAGAAACCACAGTTGGTGTGTATTCTGTAAATGTATTAAAAAATCAAGTCATGTGTATAATAGAAATTTGTAATTTAGCAACAGTATAGTACAGTATTATTTACCAGTGACAGGAATCACTGACATAGCAATGCAAATTTAAGAACTGTACCAACTTTACTACAGTACTGGTCACTGGACCTTCATATTGCATTTCAATGTTCATTTCTGTCCTTTTATGTCTGATAATCTCATTTCCACCCTCTCTCAATGATTAAATTTAATATCAGTTAAATTTGAATTTTTGCAGCTTACACAGTAGCCAGACAATCAGATTTGACAGTTCTACAGAGCAGTACACTCTTGAATGATCCAGCTTAAACACAAAGAATAAGGCTTCGTTCGGATTAATCATTCTTCCCTAAGATGCAACCAACAATGGTTCAACTTTTGGGTATTTATTTACAGGTAGGTAACGGGAAAAGCACATACCTGGAAACTTGCCCACATGTCTTGCCCTTCCTAGGATTCAACCCAGGTTATTTTAATTATGAACCAAATTACAAAGATATTACTTTTGTATGGAGTGGAGGGCCTGTAGCAGGAAATAAAAATGAAAGGGTCTGCAGATATAGCTTTTTGAGCCTACGAATAAATCAAGTTGTGTGTAGCTTTTCTGGAAATGTCAGGCCTGAGACTGTGCTGGCTATCTGCTAAAATTTAACTACCATACACCTTTTTAAAACTGTAGATTTTTTAGCACCATAGACTATCGCAATACATTTTAACAGACTTTTAAGCACCATAAACTTTTTAATGCCAAAAAATTTTATACTATGATCAACTGTACATAAGGTTTTCTTAATACTGTAGATTTTTGCATTAAAACGTAGTACGATGGCTAATGGTGTCTGATATTTTATGTTCAGTACACTATAGTTTTGCTGGCACTTTATAACCCAGGAGATGAAGATGGTAGCATTGTAAAAGGCACATCCACTCTTTCAAAATATATTTATGATAGTTTATAAAACAGCAGAGCTCACTTAACATTTTATAATGAAAGATGAACACAATACCTGAAAAAATTAACAATATTATTCCCTAATGAAATTATGACATTATAGAAGTGCCATATGCATAAATTTAATTGTGTGTGTGCTGTATTGTGCAAGAAATGAACTGTCTAGCCTAACCCCATCACTTCCAAATTTTTAAACCAGAAAAACACACACATCACAAATAGCTGTTCAACTTGCATAATAATTGGAAGCAAAATGATACAATCTTCCTCATGACCTACTTATTACAGCAATACATGTATAATCCTTTTCAATTTTAGATGAAGGCTTTTCATGGAATGTCAGTATTAATCCAACAAAATAATTATGTATGGATACATGTTCTAGGAAATATGGTGTTATTCTCACAATCTGTTATTAAAACATTGACAGGAGACTGCCATTATAAAAAGATTATACATATTCAGTAGGAGTAATGTAATGTCTGAACTAGATGCTTGTCCAGAAATTACATTCTTATGAATTTGAACATTAATGTTATTAAAGCATTGTGCAAGGAAGTATGGCTGCATGAATTTTTGTCCTCTTGCTTTTGATGCAAAATTAAATTGTAGCAAAAGTTGATATGTGCAACAATTAAGTATCTTTATTTTGAAACATTTTAAACACTTCAAATTTCAAAATAATAATACTTAACTGTTACCCATGTGTTTAACTTATCTGCTATTATTTATTATTTTTTATTATCACACCGGCCGATTCCCACCAAGGCAGGGTGGCCCGAAAAAGAAAAACTTTCACCATCATTCACTCCATCACTGTCTTGCCAGAAGGGTGCTTTACACTACAGTTTTTAAACTGCAACATTAACACCCCTCCTTCAGAGTGCAGGCACTGTACTTCCCATCTCCAGGACTCAAGTCCGGCCTGCCGGTTTCCCTGAATCCCTTCATAAATGTTACTTTGCTCACACTCCAACAGCACGTCAAGTATTAAAAACCATTTGTCTCCATTCACTCCATCAAACACGCTCAAGCATGCCTGCTGGAAGTCCAAGCCCCTCGCACACAAAACCTCCTTTACCCCCTCCCTCCAACCCTTCCTAGGCCGACCCCCTCCCCCCGCCTTCCTTCCACTACAGACTGATACACTCTTGAAGTCATTCTGTTTCGCTCCATTCTCTTTTACATGTCCGAACCCCCTCAACAACCCTTCCTCAGCCCTCTGGACAACAGTTTTGGTAATCCCGCACCTCCTCCTAACTTCCAAACTACGAATTCTCTGCATTATATTCACACCACACATTGCCCTCAGACATGACATCTCCACTGCCTCCAGCCTTCTCCTCGCTGCAACATTCATCACCCACGCTTCACACCCATATAAGAGCGTTGGTAAAACTATACTCTCATACATTCCCCTCTTTGCCTCCAAGGACAAAGTTCTTTGTCTCCACAGACTCCTAAGTGCACCACTCACTCTTTTTCCCTCATCAATTCTATGATTCACCTCATCTTTCATAGACCCATCCGCTGACACGTCCACTCCCAAATATCTAAATACGTTCACCTCCTCCATACTCTCTCCCTCCAATCTGATATTCAATCTTTCATCACCTAATCTTTTTGTTATCCTCATAACCTTACTCTTTCCTGTATTCACCTTTAATTTTCTTCTTTTGCACACCCTACCAAATTCATCCACCAATCTCTGCAACTTCTCTTCAGAATTCCCAAGAGCACAGTGTAAATCAGCAAAGAGCAGCTGTGACAACTCCCACTTTGTGTGTGATTCTTTATCTTTTAAACTCCACGCCTCTTGCCAAGACCCTCGCATTACTTCTCTTACAACCCCATCTATAAATATATTAAACAACCACGGTGACATCACACATCCTTGTCTAAGGCCTACTTTTACGGGGAAAAAAATTTCCCTCTTTCCTACATACTCTAACTTGAGCCTCACTATCCTCGTAAAAACTCTTCACTGCTTTCAGTAACCTACCTCCTACACCATACACTTGCAACATCTGCCACATTGCCCCCTATCCACCCTGTCATACGCATTTTCCAAATCCATAAATGCCACAAAGACCTCTTAGCCTTATCTAAATACTGTTCACTTATATGTTTCACTGTAAACACCGGGTCCACACACCCCCTACCTTTCCTAAAGCCTCCTTGTTCATCTGCTATCCTATTCTCCGTCTTACTCTTAATTCTTTCAATTATAACTCTACCATACACTTTACCAGGTACACTCAACAGACTTATCCCTATAAATTTTTGCACTCTCTTTTATCCCCTTTGCCTTTATACAAAGGAACTATGCATGCTCTCTGCCAATCCTAGGTACCTTACCCTCTTCCATACATTTATTAAACAATTGCACCAACCACTCCAAAACTATATCCCCACCTGCTTTTAACATTTCTATCTTTATCCCATCAATCCCGGCTGCCTTACCCCCTTTCATTTTACCTACTGCCTCACGAACTTCCCCCACACTCACAACTGGCTCTTCCTCACTCCTACAAGATGTTATTCCTCCTTGCCCTATACACGAAATCACAGCTATTATATGCTATTATTATATTCACTGCAAAAGTTTTTCCAGATAAGCTTAATGATTTTTCACCATATCCCAGACTGTTTTATTTGCTTATAAATTTCAGTATTACTGCCACAAGAATAATATGTATTTAAATAACTGTAGCCACTTTAATTTTCAGCCCTTCACACACTGTGCAAGAATTAAAATTAGAAATAGAATGTCTTTGAATTAAAGCTTGAACAAATATTTAAGATGCTGTACCACAAGTTTTACTTAAAGACTAAAAGAATAAAGATTTTATTTCTTTGCAAAGGTTACAATGTGTAATAACAATTTTGATTTATTAGGTACAAAGAGAACCACTATCATGCTGGGGCATTTTGGGGTCTTATAAAATTTCAATGATACACCATTTGAGAGAGAGATTTAAGGAAATAAAGCCACATTGCCACTATCAGTAACAGGATTCACTTACCAAGCACTCTTGGTTTCTTGCCATCATCACTTCTGTGTAAACTACTGTAACGGTCCTCCTCTCAGTTTTCACTCCACTCTAATCACTTACTGCCCTGTTGGAAATCACACTGGCTGGGGTAAAAATGCAGTGATATGAAAATGTCACATTGAAAACAACAAAACAAATTATGCAGCAAGTCTAAACCTAACACCCACCATCATAAATAAATGTCATAACCAACACAGCAGAGTGGCAGGAGCCAAGTTTACACCATGCACCTGGCATGGAAGCTCACTAGTTTATGTATTAGTACTGCAGCATATTGTGTAAAGGAGGTGAATTGTTGTACAGGAGTCATTGATCCACTTATTTATGTAGTCACATGCATATTATGCACTTAAATACTCTAGTGTTTATATACTTAAAAATGCTGCAGAAATAGGTAAACTTACAGTATTTGATATGTACAGTAGTACATAATGGTCACACTAAAATAAATTTATTACCCATTTAATGTAAAGGTTTTACATGATACATTTTTAATACTTTATATGCACTAAAACTTTGTTCTATACAGTTCTATATGTACAAAGATTAACACATAATTATGAGAAAATAATTATTTTATTAATATCGATCTGCATTTATGAATGCATGTGGTACACTTATGTTCTTTAAGATAAAAGATTCGGGGTTACAAAGGACTCATTTGAAACACTGGGAACACAATGTACAGTGGACCCTCGACTAACGATATTATTTCATTTCAGACGTCTGTTCGGGTGCCGTTACCGACCGAATTTGTTCCCATAAGGAATATTGTGAAATGGATTAGCCCGTTTCAGACCCCAAAAAATTCATGTACAAAAGCACTTACAAAAATACACTTACATAACTGGTCGAGTTAGTCGAGGGTCCACTGTATTTGTAATTCATAGATATCCCCCAAGTCCTGTATTTGACCCAACAGACATAAAATATTGCTTCCATGCTGACTATACAGTATGTTGGAACTATAATGTAATTTTCAGTTATTCAGGAAAAGTATCTTTTGTCTACCAAGAGATTCCTGAAAGTATAAAGGTTCTTTGTTGTAATTAGTGATGAGTGTCAGAAAAGTGTAGTTAATGGCAATTGCCCAACAAGTTAGAAATGTGAAACACACTTAGCAGAGCTAACCTTTTATCATATTTTTGCCCTAAATAGGGCATTATCAGTCAAGTCTATGCAACTTAATAAAGTCCTATTAAAAGGCAGAATGTTGTCTAATAAAAAGGCTTGCTCGCTGCATGCTTCACATTCCTAGTTTCTGAAGTCTTTAATTAAAAACTCTAGCAATGATGAACTGTATATATGTACTGTAAAAACATAATTATTCTCATACTTTACAGTTAAACAGTCTGTTTATTACTGAACTACCTTCTACACACTATTTTGATTATGTTGGCATTTTGTATTAGAACTCAGATGTTATTAGAGTCTGGAATATTTTTTGATACAAACAATATTTTTTAGGTTAGAAAAGTTAATGTTCTGAAAATGTTTTGTGATTATTTTTACTGTACTTTCAGTATAGTGCACCACAACTTATTCCGTACCATTAAATTACTTTCTATTAGAATGACCATATTAAATAGTGAGAGCACAAATGTAATGGTGCTTTTTTCTACTAATTAATATAACATCTTTAATATAATGAAAGATTGGATATCAGGTTAGAGGGAGAGAGTATGAAGGAGGCGAATGTATTCAGATATTTAGGAGTGGATGTGTCAGCAAATGGGTCTATGAAAGATGAGGTGAATCATAGAATTGACGAGGGAAAAAAGGTGAGTGGTGCACTGAGGAGTCTGTGGAGACAAATGAGAGTATGGTTATACCAACGGTCTTATATGGGTGTGAAGCATGGGTGGTGAATGTTGCAACAAGGAGAAGGCTGGAGGCAGTGGAGATGCCATGTCTGAGGGCAATGTGTGGTGTGAATATAATGCAGAGAATTCGTAGTTTGGAAATTAGGAGGAGGTGCGGGATTACCAAAACTATTATCCATAGGGCTGAGAAGAGGTTGTTGAGGGGGATCAGACATGTAGAAAGGATGGAAAAAAATAGAAAGACTTAGTGTATAAATCTGTAGTGGAGGGAAGGCTGGGTAGAGATTGGCCTAGGAAAGGTTGGAGGGAGGGGGTAAAGGAGGTTTTGTGTGCGAGGGGCTTGGATTTCCAGCAAGCATACGTTAGTGTGTTAGATAAAAGCAAATGGAGACAAATGGCTTTTAGGACTTGACGCGCTGTTGAAGTTTACCTGGAGTTTTACCTGGAGAGAGTTTCGGGGAAGTGTGAGCAAGATAATATTTATGAAGGGATTCAGGGAAACTGGCAGGCCAGACTTGAGTCCTGGAGATGGGAAGTACAATGCCTGCACTCTGAAGGAGGGGTGTTAATGTTACAGTTTTATAACTGTAGTGTAAATGCACCTCTGGCAAGACAGTGATGGAGTGAATGATAGTGAAAGTTTTTCTTTTTCGGGCCACCCTACCTTGTTGGGAAACGGCCAATGTGTTACTAATAATAAAAAAATTTAATATAACATTACCATGCATTTTTCTTTTTACTACAGATGCCTATAATTTGCTATCATTAAATATCAATAACAAGTGGCACAGTGGGTGCTGTATATTTAACTGGTTCTTCAGTTAACAAAAATAAGCTCTCCCATTATAGAATTTGCTTGCCATGGTTTCGATTGAGTTTTGAGTCGCCATGTATGGCCTAGAAAAGTAACTATACTTAACATATCATTGATCTGGATTACTGTGACCATAATATTTCATGAATCTCTCCGCTTCTATTGATAGTTGTGTTGTATTATATGTAGGACACTACAGTATATAGTATTCTTGTATACTGTAGTGCCCTGCATTCTTACATACTGTAGGTCACTACATTATGTAATAACATGTGCAAGCTACATAATTCATATTGAATGATTTTGTAGAAATTAATTACATGCGAGGAACGAGCTTTGACGAGTTGTAAATTTGTTGTATGGTGAAAAATTATTATTTTGTAAATTACCTGTATTTACTTGTCTCTGCTAATTTCAGTGGATGTGCTGTTCAAATTTAATTATCTCCCATTTCCAAGGCACGTTTATAACCCAAATGGGTTTAGTGCTTTCATATACAGTGGACCCCCGCATAACGGACGCCTTGCATAGCGGACAATCCGCATAGCGGACGCTTTGATCGCTAAAATTTTGCCCCGCATAGTGGACAAAAACCCGCTCAGCGGCCTTCGTCCGAGACGCGTCCAATGTGCGCTTGAGCCACGCTCACATGTTCCGCGGGTGGCATTGTTTACCAGCCAGCCTCCGCGGTAACATCCAAGCATACATCGGAACATTTTGTATTATTACAGTGTTTTTGGTGATTTTTTTTCTGGAAAAAATAGTGACCATGGGCCCAAGAAAGCTTCTAGTGCCAACCCTACAGCAATAAGGGTGAGAATTACTATGGAGATGAAGAAAAAGATCATTGATAAGTATGAAAGTGGAGTGCGTGTCTCCGAGCTGGCCAGGTTTGTATAATAAACCCCAATCAACCATCGCTACTATTGGTGGTACAGCTGCTGCTGCTGCTGTTATCACCGTCAGCTGCTGCTGCACTGTCAGCTGCTGCTGCTGTACCACCGTCAGCTGCTCCTGCTGCTGTAGTACCGTCTGCTGCTGCTGTAGCATCATCTGCTGCTGCTGTAGCATCGTCTGCTGCTGCTGTAGCATCGTCTGTTGCTGCTGTAGCATCGTCTGTTGCTGCTGTACCACCGTCAGCTGCTGCTGCTGCTGTAGCATCGTCTGCTGCTGCTGCTGCTGTAGCATCGTCTGCTGCTGCTGCTGCTGTAGCATCGTCTGCTGCTGCTGTAACATCGTCAGCTGCTGCTGCTGCTGCTGTAGCACCGTTGTTGGTGTGGCTTATTGAGAATACCAAGAAACAATTAACCCCAGAGGATTTGCCACCCAGGATAGCCCAAAAAAGTCAGTGTCATCGAAGACTGTCTAACTTATTTCCATTGGGGTCCTTAATCTTGTCTCCCAGGATGCAACCCACACCAGTCGACTAACACCCAGGTGAACAGGGAAAATGCCTGGAACTAGTGCTCATATTGGTGAATTTAGAGCCAGCAAAGGTTGGTTTGAGAGATTTAAGAATCGTAGTGACATACACAGTGTGATAAGGCCTGTTCTGGAAGAAAATACCAAACAGGACCTACAGTACTCAGGAGGAAAAGGCACTCCCAGGACACAGTGTCTCATCAGTCATTGCTGCATCTTCAATAAAGGTAAGTGTCATTTATTCTTCATTTAGTAGAGTAGTACATGCACAATATATATTGTGCATGTACTACTCTACTATTGTGCATGTATCCTTCTCTTTGTGTGTAGGAAAATGTATATTTCATGTGGTAAAATTTTTTTTTTCAAACTTTTGGGTGTCTTGCACGGATTAATTTGATTTCCATTATTTCTTATGGGGAAAATTCATTCACATAGCGAACATTTCGCATAACAGCCAGCCGTCTTGCACGGATTAAGGTCGCTATGCGGGGGTCCACTGTATTTACAATTACTGAATAGTTTATTTCAGATATTTTGTAATAGAGATTACTTTATTAATAAAGTTGTAGAAAATCATTGTTCCAATTGAAAATGTATTTCAATAAATTCATGTTTCTTAGGTGGAATTCCATTAGCATACTGCACTAAATTATATTCTTCCATGATCAATTATAAAACATTTTTGCAAATTTTGAATTTATTATCCTTTAAACTGAATTTACCTCTGTTTTTCACTGTTTCTGCTGTACTTTCCTTCATGGAAAGATGACAAGATATTAAAGGGCTCCTGATCCAAGTAATTTGAGCTACCTGGAGGGGGTTTTGGGGGTCAATGCCGCCGCAGCCTGGTCTGTGACCAGGCCACATGTTGGATCAGAGCCTGATCAACCAGGCTGTTACTGTTGGCCATCCAGTGCCTTCTTGAAGACAGCCAGGGGGTCTACTGGTAATCCACCCCCCTTATGTATGCTGGGAGGCAGTTGAACAGTCTTGGGCCCCTGACACTTATTGTGTTGTCTCTTATCATGCTAGTGGTACCCCTGCTTTTCATTGGGAGGATGTTGCATCATCCGTTGAGTCTTTTGCTTTCACAGGGAGTGATTTTTGTGTGCAAGTTTGGTACTAATCCCTATAGAATTTTCTAAGTGTATATAATCATGTATCTCTCCCACCTGCATTCTAAGGAGTACAGGCTGAGGAACTTCAAGCGTTCCCAGTAATTGAGGTGTTTTACCGCAGTTATGTGTGCCACGAAGGTTCTCTGTACATTTTCTAGGTTAGCAATTTCACCTGCCTTAAAAGATGCTGTTAGTGTGCATCGATATTCCAGCCCAGATGGAACAAGCTACCTGAAGAGTGTCATCATGGGCTTGGCATCCCTAGTTTTAAAGGATCTCATCATCCATCCTGTCATTTTTCTGGCAGATGCAATTGATACAATGTTGTGGTCTTTGAAGGTGAGATCCTCTAACATTATCAATGGAAATAAGTCACTCTGTCTGACTTTTTTGGGTTATCCTAGGCTCTCTACACATGCTGCTATGTATGATAATTCTATGTAACTGTATTTGTGTATACCTGAATAAACTTACTTATCACTCCCAGGTCTTTTACATTAGTTTTTTGTTCTACTATGTAGTTGGAATTTGTTTTATACTCCAATACAGTTTTAATTTCCTCATTTTTCCATATCAGAGTAATTGAAATATCTCATCACTGAAATTTATATTGTTTTCTGTGGCCCGTTTAAAGATTTGGTTGATGTCTGCCTGGAGTCTTTGCAGTGTCTTCAATGGAGGACACTCGTGCAAATTCGGGTGTCATCTGCCAAGGAAGCCACAGTGCTCTGGCTTACATCCCTGTCTATGTTAGATATGAGGATGAGGAACAGGATGAGAGCGAGTACCGTGCCTTGTGGATTGAACTTTTCACTGTAGCTGCCTCAGACTTTACTCTTACTACTACTCTTTGTGTTCTATTTGTTAAGAAATTATAGATCCATCTACCAACTTTCTCTGTTATTCCTTTAACATGCATTTTGTGTGCTATTACACCATAGTCACACTTGTCAAAGGCTTTTGAAAAGTCTGTGTATACTACATCTGCATTTTGTTTGTCTCCTAGCATCCAGGATCTTGTCATAGTGGTCCAGTAGTTGGGACAGGCAGGAGCGATCTGCTCTAAACCCATGTTGCCCTGGGTTTTGTAACTGATGGGTATCTAGATGGGTGGCGATCTTGCTTTCAAAGATTTTTATGATATGGGATGTTAGCGCTATTGGTCTGTAGTTCTTTGCTATTGCTTTACTGCCCCCTTTATAGAATGGGGCTATGTCTGTTGTTTTTAACAGCTGTGGGACGACCCATGTCCATGCTCCCTTTCCATAGGATGTTAAAAGCACATGATAGGGGCTTCTTGTAGTTCTTGATGAACAAAGTTCCATGAGTCTGGGCCTGGGGCAGAGTGCATGGGCATGTCATTTATCACCTTTTCAAGGTCATTTGACATCAGGATAATATCAGATAGGTTTGAATCTACCAAATTCTGTGTCTTGTTCATAACAAATTCATTTAGGTCTTCGACTCTCAGTCTGGTTTGCTGCTCCCTAAAAACCGAGTCATATTGGGACTTGAGTAGCTCACTCATTTCCTTGCTGTCATCCGTTTAGGACCCATCTCGTCTAAGTGGTTGCCCAATACTGGATGTTGTTCTCAACTTTGATTTGGCATAAGAAAAGAAATATTTTGGGTTTCTTTCAGTTTCATTTATGGCTTTTAGTTCTTCCCACATTTCTTGACTCCTGTAAGATTCCTTTAGCTTTAGTTCGGTTTGCTATTTCTCTGACCAGTGCCTCCCTTTGTATTACAGATATATTGGCTTCTTTAGCCGCTCTATTATTCTTTGCCTTTGCCTGTATAGGAAGCGCCTTTCTCTTTCCAGTTTACATCTTTTCTTCCTTTTCCTTAAAGGATGATACCTTGAGCACACCTCGAGTGCCATCCATACCATGTATTTCCATGAATTGTTCCTGAATAATTTACTTCTGGCATGTATGACCTATGCAAATTTTCTCTACCCCATGAATGTAATCTTGCTATGTTTATCATTGCTCTTTATTTTCTGTTATTAGATAAAAGGGGATTATTTACAGTGTCAGAAAATATAGTTTTTTTTACATTTGAAATAAAGTTAAATGTGCAAACTTTAGAAATAACGTTTCTTCAGTTTTATTAACACTTCTTGTTTTAGTGAGTACCTTGTGAATTATCACAAGAAACATTTTTGTTTGGTCTGTCAAAAACATACCATGTTGTCTGGTCTGGCAAAAACATACCTTGTTGTCTGGTCTTTTTAGCTTGCCTAAAAATGCTCTACATTATCAGGGGCTTTCCATGGGCACTATTCAGTGTCATACAATCCTGTTAAAAAACTGTGTATCTTGTGGAAATAAAGTATTTATCCCTCAGGTGTTGTTATAACTCTTTCAGGCTAATTATGGGTGAGTCCTATGGTTATTTATACTAAATTAAAGGTTGAGCATCATGTTCTGCATTCTATCAGATGCTATATATAAGCTGTATGAGCTTAGCTGTTCCCATGAATAATATAAGGTTTGTGTTGTATACATATTTGATTCGTTAATAATGATAGCTTGATTACAGTTAATGTTATTGTGTAGTTTAAAATGTATTTTCCATGTATCTGGGGAAGAGTTGAAAATCTCTCTGTACCTTAGAACAAGTGCTAGATTCTTTAGAAAGAGTAGGTTATGTACACAGGTTTGTGAATATTATTATGTGAGTAAATTATCTGCAGAAGGCTTACAGGGCCTTACCTGAATTATTACCTGGAAAGGAATTTGGGCGAGGTAAGTGGGACTTAAGTCACAGTAGGTCGCCGAACTGTCACTCCCTCAAATCTCACTCCCTGCCACTCTCACAAAAGACTAGACCATTTAATTACTGTAGTTGGATCATGCCACAACGCCTACCTAACATATAGAAACCTACGCTAGCCAGCTCGAGATCTACACGAAGGACTAATGGTGCAATTCTGTGTGAGTGAGGGCGTATTCCTCATCCGCCATTGGCACACAATTCTTGTGGTCCTGCAAATTTCCTGTCCCAATTCTTCAGCAGGGGACATTAACATGGGTTCCTATTACAAATTCAGGTCGAAACCCCCCCAACTTGGCCCAGAAAATGCTGGATTATTAGCAGAATTTGACATGACAATCAGTGTTCGCAAATTACAAATAGCGTCTCCCTGTTAGTTTAATATGTTTATTATGCACCCCATACCCAGAGGTACATAATTGGTCCAGGGACTGGACGCGTCACTCTCCGGCTCTTCCACGCCCTCCCCCCCCACTTGAAATTTCTGGAAAGGGTCCAAATAGCATCACATTTTAATACGCAATTATATTATTCATTTATATGTTCTATCTTTAGGAAAATTATGTAAAAAATTTCCACAGTATATATATATATCACTGCATATACACACAGTGTATCAGTATATGAATCCATTGAAAGGTATTTATCTCAGCATATATACATTGTATATACACTGAGGCACAAGTATCTCAGCATATACATCCTGAGAAGTGGATATCTTAGTACATTAATCCTTAAAGTGAGGCTAAAAGTATTCTTGACTGGTGTTGAACAAGTTATATATATGCTACATCCTTAACAACCCTCTTGCAGTCGATAAGCTGTAACCCTAATAGCCCAACTAACTACCAGCGTGTGTGAGACACTATACTGTATAAGTAATGTTACATATACGAAATTTGTACACCTCAATCTTGCCTTGTTCACTACTCCACTTTTTAAAATTCTGAAAATCAATAAAAATGTAAAAAAAAAAAAATCATAATTTATTTTCCTCTGCATCTCCCCATCTTGAAGAGAGGTTCCTTCATGCCAGCAAGGTGATCTTGATCTAAGGAACCGGATTTATTCTCCAGTTCCCTGGATCGTATCACCATTACTGGTGATTTGAAGCCAATCAGAACAAGATTTCACAAATTATTGCATGGATGTTGATATTCCAGTTTTCTCAACATTAATGGTAAATTGGCACCTGTCTAGAAAAAAATAACTGTGGCATGCTCAAGGCATATTCCTTTAAGGAAAAGGAAGAGAAGATGTAAACTAGAAAGAGAGAGGCATTCCTTATGCAGCCGAAGGATAAGAATAACAAGAGTGGCTAAAAGAGGTCAATATATTTAATACAAAGAGAGGCACTGGTCAGAGAAATAGCAAACATCGAACTTAAGCTAAAGGAATCTTGCAGGAGACAAGAAACACAGGAAGAACTAAAAGCTATAAATGAAATTGAAAGAAACCCAAAATATTTTTTTATGCCAAATCAAAGTTGAGAACAACATCCAGTATTGGGCCCCTATTTAGACGAGATGGGTCCTACACAGATGACAGCAAGGAAATGAATGAGCTACTCAAGCCCCAGTATGACTCAGTTTTTAGCGAACCACTAACCAGACTAAGAATCGAAGACCTAAATGAATTTTTTGTGAGAGAGACTCAGAATTTGGTAGATTCAAACCTATCTGACATTATCCTAACACCACATGACTTCGAAAAGGCGATAAATGACATGCCCACCCCCACTGCCCCATGTTCATCAAGAACTGGAAGAAGCCCCTATCGTGTTTTTAACATTCTACGGAGAGGGAGCATGGAAACAGGAGTCATCCCACGGTTGCTTAAAACGACATATCCCTACTCCACAAAGGGCAGTAAAGCAATAGCAAAAAACTACAGACTGATATCGCTAACATATCATAAAAATCTTTGAAAGGGTTCTAAGATGCAAGATCGCCATTCATCTAGATACCCATCAGTTACATAACCCACATGGCTTAGCGCTTCCTTTTGATTATAATAATAATAATAATAATACATAACCCACAGCAACATGGGTTTAAAGCAGATCGCTCCTGCCTGTCCCAACTACTGGACCACTATGACAACTCCCTAGATGCTCTAGAAGGCAAATAAAACTCAGATGTAATATACGCAGACTTTGTGAAAGCCTTTGACAAGTGTGGCCATGGTGTAATAGCGCACAAAATGCATGATAAAGGAATAACAGAAAAACTTGGTAGATGCATCTACAATTTCCTAAAACAGAATACAAATAGTAGTAGTAAGAGTAAAGTCTGAGGCAGCTACTGTGAAAAGCTCTGTTCCACAAGGCACAGTACTCGCCCCCATCCTGTTCCTCATCCTCATATCTGACAGACAGGGATGTAAGCCAGCACCGTGGCTTCCTTGGCAGATGACACCAGAATTTAAAATGAGAGTGTCCTCCACTGAAGATACTGCAAGACTCCAGGCGGACATCAACCAAATTTTTAAATGGGCCGCAGAAAATAATATGAAGTTCAGTGATGAGAAATTTCAATTACTCCGATATGGAAAACGTGAGGAAATTAAAACTATATCAGAGTATAAGACGAATTCCAACCACACAATACAGCGAAAAACCAATGTAAAGTGTAAGCACTGTGTACTCATACCAGTAACTGTTGCATTCACTGCCTCCCTGCGTGAATTACTGACCATTATGTGACTTGCTGCTGACCTAGCATGACATAAAAACGAAACAGATCACAAACAAACGGCTTGGTTGCCCATGGCTAACTAGCACCATTCTGAAATCCATTGACAAGAAACACCAATATGAAAAGCAATATAGACAGGGCTTAATACACAAAGATATTCTTAAACACTATTCATCAGTTCTCACCAAAGTAATAAAGAAAGCCAAAACTATACTACTCCAGCAGATTCACAGACACTAGAGGAGATATAAAAAAGACCTGGAAAACACTCTCTCAGATTCTAGGGACCCACAAACTGAAAAAAAACAAGAATATTGTCCTAACTAAACCTAATGAAACACCACTACATCCCACTGACACAGCTAACAAGATAAACGACTTCTTCTCAACCATAGGATCTAATCTCGCCTATAAAATCCCACATACCAATGCCCATGCCGGGGACTACCTAGATGGGAATTTCCCAAATTCCTTCTATCTTGCACCAACTGAGCCCACGGAAGTCACCGAGATTATAAAGTCACTTAAAAAGAACTCAGGGAATCTGACTCATGTCCCACCATTACTATACAAGCGAGCGGCCCATGTCCTTTTGCATGCTATTTCATTACTTTTTAACAAGTCACTAGAAACTAGCACCTTCCCGAAACTACTCAAGATGGCAAGGGTTACACCAATACATAAAGGTGGTGACTCTACAGACTTAAACAACTATAGGCCAATATCAAACTTCCATTGCTATCAAAAATCTTTGAGAAACTCGTGCACAGGAGACTATATTCATTTATAACGGCACAAAACATACTCAACCCCTGCCAATTTGGATTCAGGAAAAATAAAAGCACTAATGATGCAATCATAAAAATGCTAGATCTGCTTTACACAGCATTGGAAAATAAGGAATATCCACTAGAAATTTTTATTGACCTAAGAAAAGCTTTTGACACAGTAGACCACGACATCCTACTCCACAAACTTGACCATTACGGTATAAGAGGCCATGCGCTTGCTTATTTAAAATTTTACCTTACTAATAGGTATCAGTATGTCACCATTAAAGACACAGCATCAACAACACGGCCACTTGATACTGGAGTTCCGCAGGAAAGTGTCCTTGGTCCCCTGCTCTTCCTCATATACATCAATGATCTTCCAAACGTATCCCAACACCTGAAACCCATTCTCTTTGCTGACGACACGACTTATGTCATCTCTCACCCTAATCTTGCCACCCTCAACACCATTGTTAACGACGAGCTGATCAAAATATCGACTTGGATGACAGCCAATAAACTTACGCTTAACACTGACAAAACCTACTCTATTATGTTTGGTAGCAGAGCAAGAAGATGCACAAATTAACATTAAGATCGACAACACTCTAATTACCAGACATAATGAGGGCAAATTCCTAGGCCTATACCTTGACAACAATCTGAATTTCAGCACCCATATCCAACACATAACCAAAAAAGTATCCAAAACGGTTGGGATCCTCTCCAAGATACGATACTACGTGCCGCAAAATGCCCTTCTCACACTATACCACTCATTTATCCATACCTCACCTATGCTATTTGTGCTTGGGGATCAACTGCAGCAACACACCTAAAGCCAAGAATAACCCAACAAAAAGCTGCAGTAAGAATAATCACTAAACCCCATCCCTGGCAACACACACCCCCACTCTTCATAGATCTAAACTTACTCCCTGTTCAGTACATCCACACTTACTACTGTGCAATCTACATCTACAGGACCTTAAACTCCAATATCAACCTTGACCTAAAATGCTTTCTTGATAGTTGTGACAGAACCCACAGGCATAACACCAGACACAAACATCTCTAAGACATTCCTCGTGTCCGACTAAACCTTTACAAAAATTCAATGTATGTCAAAGGCCCTAAAATCTGGAACACCCTACCTGAGAACTCCAGAACTGCAGACACCTTCATCACCTTCATCACCTTCAAAACTACCATTAGAAAACATCTTATCTCCCTGATACACCCCGTCAACTAACTATACGAATACCACCTGGTGGTTCACACTTACACTCACTCACCCATTTGACCATAAACAGAAATATTAATCTCAATCTTAAAATAATGAATCCTGTGATACTCCAATACTGAAACTATGTACTGTGCCAAAACAAAAGCATTCACATTGCTAAACTCACAAACTAGTATTTAGTCACTTAGCCATAATACCAACTTACCTCATAATTTGTAATATTTTAAAATTAAGAATTAAACTAAGTCTGCCCGAAATGCCTAGCCATGCTAGGTGTTCTAGTGTTACACTCTAATCATTATTTTACTACCTGTAAACCACACAATAACCAAATTCTGTAAACTTAGCATTGTAATACTTGTAGAGAATAAACTTTGAATTTGAATTTGAATCATGAGCTCTTTGAATGCCCTTCGGGCACTGGGCAGCGCAGTTGAAGACAAGACAAAGTAGAGAGTAGATAGGTCAGGCGCCAGGCTCGGAGTGCGCTCCCTTATTTTACCACCTATTACAACCTAGGATTTCAAATGGCCTGTTATCCCAGGTGTAATGGGAGCAAATAAACACAGTAGAAAAAGTTTAGACTTATATTATCCTTCACCAATTTATAACAGCAATATGTACACTATGTACAGTGATAAATATAGTGCACTCCACGGTAAGCAAGGCAGAAATAGAAGCCACAAGATAGCAGACCGTGCTTCAACCAGCTCTAGAATGGGAATGACAAGGGCAGACAGGAGAGCGGTATCCACATAACCTCTGCGATTGTCAATCCCACCTTCTTATTGGCTAGAACCTGGTCACTAGTTGAACGATGGGGCCCCATCATCAACTCTTAGCAACCTGGTTCGCTGGTTGGGGGAGATAGCCTGTAAATGAGGGTGTGTCCATGCGCCGAATAAAGGTTACGTACTCTTTGCATGCCACACCACCAATGTAAGATAAGATAAGATTTCATTCGGATTTTTAACCCCGGAGGGTTAGCCACCCAGGATAACCCAAGAAAGTCAGTGCGTCATCGAGGACTGTCTAACTTATTTCCATTGGGGTCCTTAATCTTGTCCCCCAGGATGCGACCCACACCAGTCGACTAACACCCAGGTACCTATTTGCTGCTAGGTGAACAGGACAACAGGTGTAAGGAAACGTGTCGAAATGTTTCCACCCGCCGGGAATCGAACCCGGGCCCTCCGTGTGTGAAGCGGGAGCTTTAGCCACCAGGCCACCGGGTAAGTTACCAAGCCATCCAACGTGTGTGTTTATTCCCAAATCCATCAATCAAACCCCCACGACAGAAAGACCTAAGAGTAATAATGCCAGAGGATCTCACTTTCAAAGACCACAACATTGTATCAATCGTATCTGCTAGGAAAATGACAGGAGGGATAATGAGAATCTTCAAAACTAGGAATGCCAAGCCCATGATGACACTCTTCAGGTAGCTTGTTCTATCTAGGCTGGAATATAGCTGCACACTAATAGCGCCTTTCAAGGCAGGTGAAATTGCTGACCTAGAAAATGTACAGAGAACCTTCATGGCACACAAATATGATTAAACACCTAAATTACTGGGAACAATTGAAGTTCCTCGACCTGTACTCCTTGGAATGCAGGCGGGAGATACACGATTATAAACACTTGGAAAATCCTAGAGGGATTAGTACCAAACTTGCACACAAAAATCACTCCCTGTGGAAGCAAAAGACTCCACAGATGATGCAACATCCCCCCAGTGAAAAGCAGAGGCACCACTAGCATGATAAGAGACAACACAATAAGTGTCAGGGGCCCAAGACTGTTCAACTGCCTCCCAGCATACATAGGAGGGATTACCATTAGACCCCTGGCTGTCTTCAAGAAGGCTTTGGACAGGCACCTAAAGTCAATACCTGATCAGCCGGGCTGTGGTTCGTACGTTGGTGTACGAACCACAGCCTCATGGTTAATCAGACCCTGATCCACCATAAGGCCTGGTCACAGACCGGGCCGCGGGGGCGTTGACCCCTGAACCTCCCCAGATATACTCCAGGTGTACCGACCCTAAAACCAGTTCAAACCTTCCACCAAGATACACCAGCTTTAAAATTTTAAAGCTTGCAAGAAGAGGCATTATGTAGTTACTGCACAGAGACTAATACCCCACAATACACCCACGCTAAGTTTGAAGCCGCTCGGAAGCTGCATCCTCAAGTTACCGGAGTTGCAGGTTTGAAGCTGATCGCAAGAGCCATTCATATATCGCATTAAATCCAGTATTTTTATTTTCTCATCTTCAACAGACTTGGAAAAAAGGAAGCTACTCGGCTGAAAATTTATCCAAATTAATACTCGCATGTGTCTTATTTACAAGACAGGCATCCTAGCGAAATACAATAATTTTACGTAAGTGCGCAGTGAGTGGACGTCTAGGACAACAATTGTGAATTGCCTACTAAGGCAAATATCACAAGGAACTCCGAATTTAATTCATTAACTGGGATCATTTCCATCGCAAACATGTTATATATGAGAGTGATAAGGTGCATCTCCCTCTTATCTTCCTGAGGCAGCGATGGTAGTGTTAGCAGATTAGTCAGTAGAGCCGTTGCTAAATTATATGACTTTGAACTGATAGATAAAAGTATAGGTGTTTGTGGTTAATGGAGGAAGACGGGTTGAAGTGCTAAGGGCAGAGAACAAAAAAACAGCCAAGATGTGTAAAGAAAATGTTCAGAAAGCAGGATAGTTTCTGGAAAAAAAAGGGAATTTATGACTCACGAAATCGTAATGACACGATTGCAAACAAACCATACCACGCGTGGGATTTGAGCCCGCGGTCAGAGAGTCTCAAAACTTATGCTTTGCATCTGCTGTACAAATAGCCACACACATACGGGTAAGTACACACACACACACACACACACACACACACACACAACACACACACACACACACACACACACACACACACACACACACACACAAAACGTATTTTTATTTTCATGCAACAAATACGTTAAAATTACACCATAAAACGAGATTTCTCTGAGCGTACGTACACGCGTTCGAGTGGCGTCCGTATCAAGTACGTTCGTTTGCCGACTCGTATGTCGGGATAGGCTGTAATTTCAGCGTTTTCATCGGTTCTGCTAATTGTCACTCATAAACAGAGCACGAACAATGATGGACAACAATTGACTACACACATGTCATTTTCCGAGATGAGGCAATTGTCCGCTGTTCATGCATATTTTTTTCCCTTAATCTTTCCAGATTATATTGACTGGGACATGATGACTGACGTTGAGCATGGTAACATAACTGACTGGTTATTAATGTTGCTGTTGCTGCGTCTGCTGCTGTTGCTGTTTGAGTTGCTAAAGAGATGCACGTTTCGGAACAAGCTTTTTTTGGGGGAATTACAAAGCTTCGCTCTGTGTACAGCCTTATAACTACTTCATAAATCTCTACTCGGAGCGAAACGACGTCCCAATAAAAGCTTCTTCTGCAATATGTCTCTTGTTTCGGTATAGTCGGCAGTACGACATTTCGATCCTGCTCGTTTAACCACTTGTCGCTGCAAATATTGATATTGTTAGTTGATGACATTACAATGGCCGTTTGTGGCTGCTTCGGTTACTACTACTACTACTACTACTACTACTACTACTACTACTACTACTACTACTATTGCTGCTGCTGCTGCTGCTGCTGCTGCTGGCGCTAACCGAACTAAAACCGGTGCAGAAGCCGCTGCCACTTTCTCTCGCCGACAGAAAATGTCGCGCTTTGGAGTCCTGTTATCGACGACAACGACAGAGACGACAACAACAGGGACGACAAAGCTAGGGACGACAACGACAAGGACGAGAACGATAGGGACGACATAGGAACGACAAAGACAGGGACGACAACAAGGGACGCCGTGAGAGAACAATATCTGTTAACCCAGGAACGTGCTTTCAGGAATATCCGGGTGAACTTGCCAGTTAACCATTCCGAACGTGGCAGGAGGAGGAGGTGACTATCGTCCAAGCAAAACGTTGTTCGGGGTAAAGACAACATTTCTCTCACAGGAGATCGAAATGTTGGCTATTAATAGAGGTTGGCTCTTAGAATATTTTTTTTTTTTTTTTTTGGGGGGGGGGCTATATTTGTATCGATTCCCGTAACAATTTGACCCACGTGTGTCCAATATTTGACGAAGATTGAGCACTCATGACGGCAGTCAATGACGGCTCGATTAGGACTCCTGATTTACTGACAGGAGGAATGGACTGCTCGGCACAGAGGATTGACGGCCTAGCAAAGAGAAATGACTACCTGGAAAAGAGAATAACTGCCTGGCAAAGAGAATTAACAGCCTGGCAGGGAGCACTGACTGCCTGTCAGGAATAACTGACTATCTGGCAGTCTGTCAAGTGACTCAGACTATCTCGTGAATCAGTGGTTGTCTTCCTTCCCTCCGGGCCCGGGAATATTGATCTTCCAGCAGGAATATTACCGTTGATAACACCATTGATCACATGATAACACACACGTACCTTCTTGCGCACGAAAGAGAGAGAGAGAGAGAGAGAGAGAGAGAGAGAGAGAGAGAGAGAGAGAGAGAGAGAGAGAGAGAGAGAGAGAGAGAGAGAGAGAGAGAGAGAGAGAGAGAGAGAGAGAGAGAGAGAGACTTCAGTAATAAACTTAATGGACATCTCTCGTTCCTTGGCCTTTTCCTTTCTTCAAGTTGTTGTATTTTTCCCCTCACACACTTTATTCTTTGACTTGGGCTATCTGGCAATGCTTTCAGGGCAAGTATCCGGCTGATGAAGGTGAGAAATTCTGAGACACCGCCTTCAGACCCGGATTATAGTCCAGAAAAAAAAAGCAGTAAATCCAACTTGATAAATCTTATTGGGATTAAGAGCCTGATAGTGAGTTGAGAATGCGGCCGACCTAACAGCAGTTTAAAATATTTAGATTAGTTTAAGAGACTTGTTATGCCCACCGTATCCTAGTTATCCCTTAAAACGTATAGGATTGGAAATTTTATCTACTCTCCTTGGATATTAGATTTTGGGAGGTACAAAGATTAATGAATATAGATATATGGGAGTAGATACGTGGGCAGATAGTTTTTTTTTTAGAGTTCCTGCAAGAATGTGAAGTTTTATAATGGTCTTATCCAGTACATTATGCAGAGTTAACTTATGATAACCCAATAAGGTCAATGTGACTCGTTTCTTTTGACGTGAACCACTGCATAAACAAGTGGAAAAGGTTAAGTGATGAGGCATCTGTGGGAAGAGGAAAATTGGGAATGTAGAGTATAGTGGTACCAGTCTGTTATATGGGTGTGAGGCATGGGTTTTAAATGTTGCAGCGAGGAGGAGGCTGGTATCAGTAATGTCATGGTTGAGAGCAATGTGTGGTATGATTATTAGACAGATAAGTAGGAGAGAAAAACTTGATTATGAGTTAATTAGGAGAGAAGACTGTGGAGTTACCAAGGGTATAACTCAGAAGAGGCAAAGGAGAGGGTATTGAGGTGGTTTGGGCACTTAGAGTGGATATAAAAGAATAGGATGAGCAAAGGGTGCGCATAAATCTGGAGAGGAAGGAAAAGGTAAAGGTTGTCCCCAAGAAGAGTCGGATGGAACGAGTGAAGGCTTTAATTGGTAGAGGCTTGAGCATCCATCACATATGTGCGAACGTATTAGATTAGAGTAGAGACAAGTCGATTTTAGGAAACTACACCGTTTAGGAGTGTAGGTAAGGTAGCACTGATGAAGAATTACGTGAGAAGATTCTCGAGTTTCAGGGGTGGGAAATACAGCCCTTGCAGTCTGAAGAACGGGTGAGGCAGTTCAAGAGCATTTGATGTAATGTTTGTGTACTTCTGGCAAGATAGCTAATGAATGAATAATGGTGAATGTTTTTTTTTTTTTTAGTTCCCTTACCTCGATGGGAGACGGCAAGTGTGTGTAAAATTAAAGAAAATTTCTGCGCTACAAGGTTGCTGAAGGGCTCTTACTCCAAGGAATCACAACTACCCTCATCTTCCTCTGATTAAACAGACATCTCAGGTGCTGTATGATCAGCATCAAGTCAGTTATTTGTATAAAATTCATTTGAAATTCCCCCACCACCTCCCCGTTCAATTTATACAATGTTTTAAAAGTTCTAAACAATTCGGTGGATTTGTGCAAATGAAGTCGCACTGTACTTTTATATATATATTTTAATGTATTTTATTTTGTACTTGTATCATATCATCGATAAATTTATTATATATTTTTTAAAATCACGGTTTTTGCAAATACCTGCCGTGATGTGTTAATGTCTGCCATGATATGTTGATGTCTGCCATGATGTGTTGTCTGCCATGATGTGTTGTCTGCCATGATTTGATGTCTGCCGTGATGTGTTGATGTCTGCCATGATGTGTTGATGTTTGCCATGATGTGTTGTCTGCCATGATGTGTTGTCTGCCATGATGTGTTGTCTGCCATGATGTGTTGATGTCTGCCGTGATGTGTTGATGTCTGCCATGATGTGTTGATGTCTGCCATGATGTGTTGATGTCTGCCGTGATGTGTTGATGACTGCCATGATGTGTTGATGCCTGCCGTGATGTGTTGTCTGCCGTGATGTGTTGTCTGCCATGATGTGTTGATGTCTGCCATGATGTGTTGATGCCTGCTGTGATGTGTTGATGCCTGCCGTGATGTGTTGATGCCTGCCGTGATGTGTTGTCTGCCGTGATGTGTTGTCTGCCGTGATGTGTTAATGTCTGCCGTGATGTGTTAATGTCTGCCGTGATGTGTTAATGTCTGCCATGATGTGTTGATGTCTGCCATGATGTGTTGATGCCTGCCGTGATGTGTTGTCTGCCGTGATGTGTTAATGTCTGCCATGATGTGTTGATGTCTGCCATGATGTGTTGATGTCTGCCATGATGTGTTGTCTGCCATGATGTGTTGATGTCTGCCGTGATGTGTTGATGTCTGCCATGATGTGTTGATGTCTGCCATGATGTGTTGATGTCTGCCGTGATGTGTTGATGACTGCCATGATGTGTTGATGCCTGCCGTGATGTGTTGTCTGCCGTGATGTGTTGTCTGCCATGATGTGTTGATGTCTGCCATGATGTGTTGATGCCTGCTGTGATGTGTTGATGCCTGCCGTGATGTGTTGATGCCTGCCGTGATGTGTTGTCTGCCGTGATGTGTTGTCTGCCGTGATGTGTTAATGTCTGCCGTGATGTGTTAATGTCTGCCGTGATGTGTTAATGTCTGCCATGATGTGTTGATGTCTGCCATGATGTGTTGATGCCTGCCGTGATGTGTTGTCTGCCGTGATGTGTTAATGTCTGCCATGATGTGTTGATGTCTGCCATGATGTGTTGATGTCTGCCATGAGGTGTTGTCTGCCATGATGTGTTGATGTCTGCCGTGATGTGTTGATGTCTGCCGTGATGTGTTGATGTCTGCCGTGATGTGCTGATGTCTCCCGTGATGTGCTGATGTCTCCCGTGATGTGCTGATGTCTCCCGTGATGTGCTGATGTCTGCCGTGATGTGCTGATGTCTGCCGTGATGTGTTGATGTCTGCCGTGGTGTGTTGATGTCTGCCGTGATGTGTTGATGTCTGCCGTGATGTGTTAAGTAAGTAAGTTTATTCAGGTATACACAAATACAGTTACATAGAATTATCATACATAGCAGCATATGTGTAGAGAACCTAGGATAACCCAAAAATGTCAGACAGAGTGACTTATTTCCATTGGGGTCCTTTTACCTTATTATTATAATATAAAGGTTATAATATTTTCTTATTATTCTACAATGAAGATAACATCTTATCATCATACTAAAAAGACTATCTACTACACCAAGGTCATTAAGACTATCTACAATACGAGGGTCATTACTAGGAATAGGGTAAAATTTACACGTATGTTAGCTAAAAAATAGAAAATCATTCCCCTCCCTTTCTGTAGCTACATTCATCAGACACCTTTTGGCATTCTTCTTGAACTGGTTCATGCTATGACTGGCTTTGACGTGTGCGGGTAGTCTGTTCCATTCCTTTATTGCTGTACAATAAAAGGTGTTTGAAGCCTGGCCAATGACTGTGGGTACTACAAAGTTGTTTTCTCTCCCCCTAGTACTATGATTGCTTTGGTTCCCAACATTGACAAAATTGACAGCAAGATATTCTGGACACTGTTTGTGAGCAATTTTATAAACATGATTTAGCTTCAGTTGTTTTACTCTGTCTTCAACATTCAGCATATCCAACTGCTGTAATTCATCCTGGCCTACATGTTCTCTTGGTCCCAGCCCCAGGATGAATCTTACGATTTTGTTCTGGGTGATTTGTAGTCTATCTTTCAGTTTTTTTCTCAAGGCAGAGTACCATGAAGAGCATGCGTAATCCATATGGCATTGTATAAGGGCTAGACATAGGGTCCTGCGAGCCTCAGTAAGTAGACACTGTGCTTGTCTATACAGGAACTTCAGTCTGGCATTCGCTTTCTTTACTACACTGTTCCCTATCAATTCTCCTGACATGCATGGGTCAAAGGGGATTCTCAGATATTTTACTGATGAAACCAAAGTGATGGGCTCCCCATTACACTGGACATTAAAATTATTTACCCTTCTCAGTTTATGTTTCGTGCCAAAGAGAATGGCTTCGGTTTTCCCGAGGTGTAATGATAGTTTGTTGTCTACTAACCATTTGCTGCAGGACTCCAGTCCCAGTGTTAAAACATTAGCTATATCTTGTGGGTCTTTACCTGACACTAACAGGGCACTGTCATCTGCATACAGTAAGAGTTTGCACTTGACACTGATAGGCATGTCATTGACATAACATAAGAATAATAAGGGACCCAGAATACTACCTTGGAGAACTCCACATGTTATCGGCAGGGGTTCTGATTCCGTTTTGTTGATTTTGACAATTTGTCTCCTGTTGCTAAGGTAGGACTTAAACCAGTCTACAGAACCTATACCGATAGCTTGAAGTTTCGTACATAATATATTGTGGTTGACAGTATCGAAGGCCTTTTGCAGGTCTAAGGTTACCATACCTATGAGGTTCCCCTTTGACATTTCAGTTCTCAGGTAATCCATCAGATTAATTAGGGAGGTGTCGGTTGAGTAAGATCTTCTAAAGCCCGATTGATAGCTATGGAGAATGTTGTTGTCATTAAGGTACTTAACTACTTGAGAGTACACCGTCCTCTCTAGAATTTTGGATATTATACCGAGTATACTAACAGGCGTATAGTTGCTGACATCAGACCTACTATTTTTCTTGAAGATAGGAGTAACTCTGGCCTCCTTGAACCCCTCCGGTACGGTTTTAGTGGTGATTGATAGATTTATTATGTGAGCAATAGGGATTGACAGTTCAGAAGCACCATCTTTTAGGAACTTAGACGGGATGTTATCAGGGCCTGTGCTCTTAGTTGGGTTTAACCTACTTAGTTCTTTTTGAATAAAGTCATGAGATACACTTACTAGTTGACATCTGTTTGGGGTTGCCCCTTTATTGGTATAGTATGTTTGAAACTTATCAGAGTCTGTGTTAAAGGTATTTGATGCAGCTGGTAGTTTACTTACTAGTGTTGATGCAACAGATGTGTAGTAGGAATTAAAGCAATTTGCCACCTTAGATGTTTCGTGGCATACCTCATTATCGATAGTGAGTACTATGTTAGACCTATCTACTGGCTTATGTGTATACCCCAACTGTTTCAGTTGTTGCCAGAGCTTTCTGGGGTTATGCTTATACTCTTCAATTTTTGAACAATAGTGTTTTGCCTTTGCTCCTTTTATAAGTCTCTGTACTCTGTTCCTCACCCTTTGGATTTCATTTAGTACTGCAATATCCTGTCTGTTTGCTTTAAATCTTTTTAGCAGCTGGTCTCTGAATTTCATATTATCTAATATCTCAGTAGTCATCCAGGGTTCAGTTCTTCGTTTAATCCTAACCTCTTTAACTGGTACAATATTATCAAGGATGGTAGCGAACATTGTTTTGAATTTTTCCCAGGCATCGTTTACGTCCGTGAAACTTGTTATCTCTGTCCAGTCACAATTGTGTAGCCTATTTACCAGTGTTTCTTTACTGTAGTTTCTAGTTGACCTCATTTTTATTGTCCTGTGTAGGATTATCCTATCCCTAGTGATTTTCCTGGTGCAGTAAATGATGAAATGATCACTAAGGCCTGTGGTAATGACGCCTGACTGACTAATGTTCTCAGAGCGGTTACAAAGTATGTGGTCAATTAGGGTGGCTGAGAACTGTGTTGATGTCTGCCGTGATGTGTTGATGTCTGCCGTAATGTGTTGATGTCTGCCGTGATGTGTTGATGTCTGCCGTGATGTGTTGATGTCTGCCGTGATGTGTTGATGTCTGCCGTGATGTGTTGACGTTTGAGTTGTATGTTGAAACTGAGTTGCAATATATTATTAGGTTTGTTTTCTCACTCCACTACAACTAACACCACTATCACCACAACAACAACAATTACATCTAATTTCTTCTCCATCCTTGGATACACAATGACCACCTTTCGTCATTATTTGAGACAGAATAATAACCGAGGAATACTGGCCTTTTCTTCAAGGATTAGTATACCTCACACCAGCGTCACGGGAGATTCAGTATACCTTACACCAGCGTCACGGGAGATTCAATATACCTCACACCAGCGTCACGGGAGATTCAGTATACCTCACACCAGCGTCACGAGGGATTCAGTATACCTGACACCAGCGTTCTCAGGGATTATACCCTCTACACCATTCCTCTTGCCAGCTTAGCTCTCTTCCCTTTATTAATCTCCTGAGACCAGACTTTCCTTTCCTAAACTTAGTGTTGATCTGCATTTTCCAGATGTCTCATCTGGAAACAGATCAGCAGCTCAGTAGTACGTCTGTCAGGTCAGCAGCTCAGTAGTACGTCTGTCAGCTCAGCAGCTCAGTAGTACGTCTGTCAGGTCAGCAGCTCAGTAGTACGTTTGTCAGGTCAGTGGACTGCTATCTGGGCTACATTCTCTATTTTCCATCTTTCAAATAGTCGCACTGTTGCTAGTAGCAGGTTGAGTTGTACTTCATGAAGTGGTAAACCCTCGTGGGGTCATTTAGCCACAGAATGGTGCAGGCTCAATCGTCCGTTCCCTAATCGAGACCAATTTTCTCCCTGGGCCAGCAATACTGTTAGTGGACGAATATAGAAATTGTCTTATTAAATTGTGAATAGAAATTACGATCTTGTTTGGAGTGGAACTCCTAAGATGATTCGGGGGTCACCGCCCCCGTGGCCCGGTCCCAGGCCAGGCTGTGGGGTTGAAAACCTAATCAGCCAGTCTGTTGTAAGTTTATTCAGGGTACACATATATAAAGATACATAAATTATTATACACAGCAGCATATATGTAGATTATTACCCAGGGTAACCAAAAAAGTCAAAGTGACTTATTTTCATCAATCACTCGTAAGTCAGTGTAGGCAGCACAGTCTGGCTGATCAGCAACCAACTTGAGGAACTTATCCAGTTCTGTCTTAAAGAAAGGTAGGTGGTAGTGAGAAAAACATTTCGTCTAAGAGAGTACTAGTAACTTAAAGAGCATCATCAGCGACTTGGAAAGTCTGGTTTTGAGATAGTGGTGACCCCAAACTGAAGTCTGTGTCGCCTGTAACAAGATATCACTGAAAGGGGAAGGAAGAGGGATGCTACACTAACCACAGTGCCTGCCTTAAAGGCACTGAAGCTACAGTTACTGCCGGATGCTGCCCTGCCACTTTACTACCTCCGTTGTCATGGTAACCACAAGCTCCAGCGCAGACATCAAGCTTATTGTTCAACTAGCAGGTTTTACGTCATGCTCTTATGTTGTACTGTTGTTCTGTCAGGCAGTTCAACATGTATATGAAAATTAATGGGATAAATTTACCTAGTGTGTGTGTGTGTGTGTGTGTACTCACCTAATTGTACTCACCTAATTGTGGTTGCAGGGGTCGAGACTCAGCTCCTGGCCCCGCCTCTTCACTGATCGCTACTGGATCCTCTCTCTCTCTGCTTCCTGAGCTTTGTCATACCTCTTCTTAAAACTATGTATGGTTCCTGCCTCCACTACTTCACTTGCTAGGCTATTCCACTTGCTGACAACTCTATGACTGAAGAAATACTTCCTAACGTCCCTGTGACTCGTCTGAGTCTTCAGCTTCCAGTTGTGACCCCTTGTCCCTGTGTCCCCTCTCTGGAACATCCTATCTCTGTCCACCTCGTCTATTCCCCGCAGTATCTTGTATGTCGTTATCATGTCTCCCCTGACCCTTCTGTCCTCCAGTGTCGTCAGTCCGATTTCCCTTAACCTTTCCTCGTACGACATTCCCTTGAGCTCTGTGTGTGTGTGTGTGTTTACCTGGAGTTTACCTGGAGAGAGTTTCGGGGGTCAACGCCCCCGCGGCCCGGTCTGTGACCAGGCCTCCTGGTGGATCAGCGCCTGATCAACCAGGCTGTTGCTGCTGGCTGCACGCAAACCAACGTACGAGCCACAGCCCGGCTGATCAGGAACTGACTTTAGGTGCTTGTCCAGTGCCAGCTTGAAGACTGCCAGGGGTCTGTTGGTAATCCCCCTTATGTGTGCTGGGAGGCAGTTGAACAGTCTCGGGCCCCTGACACTTATTGTATGGTCTCTTAACGTGCTAGTGACACCCCTGCTTTTCATTGGGGGGATGGTGCATCGTCTGCCAAGTCTTTTGCTTTCGTAGTGAGTGATTTTCGTGTGCAAGTTCGGTACTAGTCCCTCTAGGATTTTCCAGGTGTATATAATAATGTATCTCTCCCTCCTGCGTTCCAGGGAATACAGGTTTAGAAACCTCAAGCGCTCCCAGTAATTGAGGTGTTTTATCTCCGTTATGCGCGCCGTGAAAGTTCTCTGTACATTTTCTAGGTCGGCAATTTCACCTGCCTTGAAAGGTGCTGTTAGAGTGCAGCAATATTCCAGCCTAGATAGAACAAGTGACCTGAAGAGTGTCATCATGGGCTTGGCCTCCCTAGTTTTGAAGGTTCTCATTATCCATCCTGTCATTTTTCTAGCAGATGCGATTGATACAATGTTATGGTCCTTGAAGGTGAGATCCTCCGTGTGTGTGTGTGTGCTCGTCTATTTGTACTCACATTCTTGTGGTTGCAGGGGACGAGTTCTAGCTCCTGGCCCCGCCTCTTGACTGATTGCTACTAGGTCCTCTCTCTCCGTGCTCCATGAGCTTTGTCTAACCTTGTCTTTAAACTATGTATTGTTCCCGCCTCCACTACGTCACTTTCTAGGCTATTCTACTTCCTGACAACTCTATGACTGAGGAAATACTTCGTAACATCCCTTTGACTCGTAGGAGTCTTCAACTTCCAACTGTGACCCCTTGTTTCAGTGTCCCATCTCTGGAACATCCTGTCTTTGTCCACCTTGTGAATTCCTCATAGTATGTCGTTATCATGTCTTCCCTGACCTCATGTCCACTGTCGTCAGGCCAATTTCCCTTAACCTTTCTTCGTAGGACAATCCCCTTAGTTCTGGGACTAGTCTTGTTGCAAACCTTTGCACTTTCTCTAATTTCTTGACGTGGTTGACTAGGTGTGGATTCCAAACTGGTGCTACATACTCCAATATGGGCCTGACGTATATGGTGTACAGAGTCTTGAACGATTCCTTACTGAGGTATCGGAACGTTATTCTTAAGTTTGCCAGATGCCCGTATGCTGCAGCAGTTATATGATTGATGTGCGCCTCAGGAGATGTGCTCAGTATTATACTCACCCAAAGATCTTTTTTCTTGAGTGAGGTTTGCAGTCTTTGGCCACCTAGACTGTACTCTCTCTGCAGTCTTCTTTACCCTTCCCCGATCTTCATGACTTTGCATTTGGTGGGGTTAAATTCAAGGAGCCAGTTGCTGGACTAGGCTTGTAGCCTCTTTGTAGTCCTGCCTGATCCTCGACCGATTTAATTCTTCTCATTAACTTCACATCATCTTCAAACAGACACACTTCTGAGTCTATCCCTTCCATTATGTCATTCACATATACCAAAAACAGCACAGGTCCTAGAACTGACCCCTGTCGAACCCCGCTCGTCACAGGCGCCGACTCTGACACCTCGTTACATACCATGACTTGTTGCCTCCGTGTCAGATATTTTCTGATACATTGCAGTGCCTTTCCAGTTAAGTGTGCCTGATCCTCTAGCTTTTGCAGTAACCTCTTGTGAGGAACTGCGTCAAAGGCCTTCTTGCAGTCTATGAAAATGCAGTCTATCCACCCCTCTCTCTCGTCTCTTACTTCTGTTACCTTGTCATAAAACTCCAGTAGGTTTGTGACACAGGATTTTTCTTCCCTGAAACCGTGCTGGTTGTCATTTATAAGCCTGTATCATTCTAGGTGCTCCACCACTCTCCTCCTGATGATCTCCATGACTCTGCATACTATACACGTCAGTGACACAGGTCTGTAGCTTAATGCCTCGTGTCTGTCTCCTTTCTTAAAAGTTGGGACTACATTTGCCATCTTCCATACCTCAGGAAGTTGCCCAGTTTCAGTGGATGTGTTGAAAATTTTTGTTAATGGCACACACAGCATCTCTGCTCCCTCTCTAAGGACCCAGTAAGAGATGTTTTCTGGTCCCACCACTTTTGAGGTATCAAGTTCGCACAGCAGCTTCTTCACCTCCTCCTCGGTTGTGTGTATTTCATCCAGCACTTGTTGGTGTACCTCCCTATTCTGAATTCCTGGAGTCCTTCCTGTCTCCACTGTGAATACTTCTTTAAATCTCATGTTAAGCTCCTCACATACCTCTTGATCGTTTCTTATGAATTCCCCCCCTTCCTTCCTCAGCCTGATTACTTGGTCCTTGACTGCTGTTTTCCTCCTGATGTGGCTATACAACAGCTTCGGGTCAGACTTGACTTTCAATGTTATGTCATTTTCGTATTGTCGCTGAGCATCCTTTATCTGTGCATATTTGTTTGTGGCTCTTCAGCTAATCTCTTTATTTTTCTGGGTCCTTTGTCTTCTGTACTTTTTTCATTCTCTAGTGCACTTAGTATTTCTGTTTCCCTTGGGAACAAACCTCCTCCTCTGCCTCCTTGCATTTTGTGATCACACAGTCCATTTCTTTTACTGGTTTTCTTGCCAATTCTCTCTCCCACTAAATGTCTTGTAGGAAGTTCCTCATGCCTGCGTAGTCCCCTCCCCTCCCTTTTGTAGTTTGGTTTGCTTGTCCTATTCCTGCTGTCCTCTCTACTTGTAGCTCAACTATGTAATCAAAGCACAGAACCACATGATTACTAGCTCTAAAGATCCTTTCATATATGACATCGTCGATATCTGAACTACTCAAGGTGAATACTAGGCCCAGTCTTGCTGGATCATCCTCATCTATTTCTATGATAGTGTCTTTAACATGTTGATGCACGAGGTTTTCCAGTACCACATTCATCATCTTGGCTCTCCATGTTTTGGAATCCCAATGGGGCTCCAGGTTTCCCAGTCAATCTCCTTGTGATTGAAATCACCCATAACTAGTAACTTTGCTCACCCCATGTGGGCTCTTCTGGCCATCTCGGCTAGTGTGTCGACCATTATTCTGTTGCTCTCATCGTATTCTTCTCTTAGCCTCCTGCAGTTCTGTGGCAGGTTGTACATTACTGCAATTACCACCTTATAGCCCTCAGACTGGATTGTTTCTATGTAGTCCCTTTTGTCTATTCCATCTATTCCCTCAAATCTCCACCAGTGCAACTCCTCCTTCCCCTCTCCTCCCTCTCTCTTTCCTGAGGATTTGATATCCGGGTAGAAAGATTGCATCTGTTACCCTGGCGAGTTTCATATTTGTGCTATTATGTCTGGGGATGTCTCCTTGATTCTTTCGTGCCACTCCTCACATTTATTTATTCCATCTGCATTCGTATACCAAACCTTCAACTTATCTAAAGCTGTGGTCTGGGGGGTACGTTGGGGTTGGGGAAGCGGGAGACCTGATGAGGAACTTGGGGTGGTTGCTGTGATGGTGGAGTTTGTAATGAGGTGGGTGGGGGTATTGGGTATAGCATATGTGTTTTGGGTTAGAATGTTTGGTTGCATTGGGGCTGTCCTGGTTGGGGGCTTCTGTAGGTAGTTGTGAGGGAGGTTGTATTTAAGCTTCCTCCTGAGTCTGGGTTCTCCTGACCATCTCCATCTTCTCCTCTCTTTCCTCCTTTCATCTTTGTACCCTCTCTTTCAGTTTCTGCCTTTCTTCTTGTGTTCTGTCATGGTCAAGATCCACCCTCCGGTATGCCATGTCCCTTAGTATTACTTTCTCCTACAGGATCCTGTTTCAAGCTGATTCTGCCTTGAAAATCACTGACTAGCTGGATTCTTCCTCTTGCAAACTTCCCTATTCTCAGAAAATTTGCCAGCTGTTTCATGTCATCTCATATTGCTTTCATGAGGCTTTCAATCACATTTTTTCTTCCCTTATCTTCTTGCCTCGTAAGTTTCCCCTTCAACTTCCTGGAGCCCACAAAGACCGATCTTTCCCTTTCAGTCTCCCACTGCATATCCCTATATATTCCCTGATTCGATTTAGTTGCCTCCATTGCAGCTTTCCTTTCTTCAATCTCTTCACTGTCTGTTGTCCCTAGGCCCAGTGGTCTTTCATTTTTTTCCTTCTCAGCTTTCCCTGGGTACTGCTGTGGTCTGTTAGGGTCTCTACATATAGCTTAGCTCTTTCATTTTCTACAGTCTCCTCGATTGTTCCTGATGTGATCCTCTTTTTTCCACGGGCTCTACGATGGTCTGATAGGGCCTCTGCATACAGTTTCACTCCTTGTTTCTTACAGTCCTCTTTCTTGTTTGTAACTGAGATAGCAGTTTCTGATGTCATGCCTACATTGTTCTTTAGTTCTTGAGGTTGTTTCAGATTTTTCAGTTCCTCTTCTAATCTATGTATCTTAGCCTCTGCTGCTGTGACTTGCATCTCCCACTTCTTCCTCCCTGTAGCTATCCTCTCCTCCATTTTCATGCTAAGCTTTTCTAGCTTCCTTCCCTGCTCAAGTTCCCTTTTCATGAGCTCTGCTACCCAATCTTCCTTTGCAGACTCATCCTCCAGCCCCCTGGTTTTCCATCCTGCTCTCTGGCAACCCTTTTTCTTTTGGTTGCCTCAGAATGAAAAACTATGTATTTCTGTGTGGTTGTTTTGTGGTGTGTGTGTGTGGAGGGGGAGGGAGGGAGAGGAGGAAGCTGGAGACAGTGGGAAAAGTGTGTGTGTGTGTGTGTGTGTGTGTGTGTGTGTGTTGTTGTGTGTGTGTGTTGTGTGTTGGGGTGTGGTGTGTTGTACTTAGGTAACTGAAGAAATAAGTGAAATTCAGCGTCGTAACCGTCCCAAGAATGTAATTAGTCTTCGTGAACGTGCCTTTGGCCAAAATTTCGAAGAACCGTCTCAGTGAAAACTTTAATTGATGAACGCGAGTCTTGGATGATCTTCTGTAACTTTTCGGTTCCTGACGGTGAACATACGTTACTAATACTTTCTGGGCGGAACTTATTTTAAAAGTTTGTAAGAATAGCTTTTAAAAGTTTGACAGTGAGAAATTTGCATTTGTCACGCGTTTCAATACATCAGTTTATTCACGATCTAAGCCACGACAAAAAAAAATATAATATTCTACGTTAGAATACCCCTGATCTAATCAAAATCAACCCATATTAATTTATAATTACTAGCGGAAAAGCAAAATTATTTAAACTGAGGTCTTTCGCCTGGCAGGGGGGGAAGGCATCGTCTCCCCTTAAATCGTTGGTAACCCTTCGTTATCTTCTTTAATTGAAGATGAGTTGTTACACGACAACACAATGTTTACCATTTTTGTTTTTGGCGATGGTATAGACGTAAACCAATAACATCAACTGGAAAGTTTTGTTCAAGAAACATCGCGTGCAAAATATCGATCAGACGGGCGCCTGTGTGTCTGGCCAACAAAATACGTGTCATATCCAATGATGGAAAAGTAATTTACAACTGACTCGCCATATTTGTGCATCAAATAACGTATCATGTTGCACTATTTTCATGTAACGTGCATTGTAGGTTCCTCACATTATGTGTGGCACAGAATTGTTCCTATGGGATGGTGTGATTCCCCATGTTTCGCGTCATGCCACATGATTCTGGTATGTGTGGTGTTTTATGATGCCCATGTGGCATGTATATTTTCATGGGGCACCGTGTCTCATAATTCCTATAACATGCCGTGTTTAAACGAGTCTCACGTAATGCGTCATGTGATTCTCAGATGTGTCTCATCTTAAAGAGTCATGTTAACGCTTCTTATATGCGTGTTGTGTTGTACGGCTCTCTTATATATAACTAACCGGCTCTCTAGTATATAACTAACCATTGGTTACTATTGTAAGATCATATACTATTGTAAGATCATATATATCTTAAAGTTAAGGCCTTATACCCCTTAAGAGGGAGTAAAATCTGTTTAGCCAACTCCCTTTCACTGGTTACTAAGGAACGTTATTTCTGAATAGAACTTTGTTAATGACTGTGGCGTCAACAGTGAAGGACATGTTCCTAATGAAGTACTGATGCTCTCTGAGAGACTGGAAAAAAATAATTGAGAAGCCTAAATGAGGACTAGACTTAATTTAGGCTGGATGTGGTATTTGCACACACTGTCTACCTTCTGTATGTTGGTTGGTCTCTCGGTAAGGTATACATAATTGACACGAGCGAGTATTTCGACTGGTTATACAGCCCAGTTCATATATATCATTGATTCTTCTAACTTCTGGCAGTGCGCAGGTGCAGGCCAGCTGCCTGAGGCGCGATACCTGGAATGGTTTTTTTTTTATGACTGATCTTTAACTTTTATGATTCACTTACTACACGTAATGAATTACAGATACTTTTACTGAAGAATTATCAATTTTATGTTAGTTACACTTCCACACGAGTTCGAATATTTTTTAGGAATAACAGTGAATTCTTTCACCATGGATCAAAGATTGTTGGCGGGTGTAAAATTATTTAAGAAAACCTTTTACAGAAATTTTATATCTTAGTGTATACCAAATTTTATATATTACTTTAGTTACGCAATTAACAAAATATACTTATTGATCGTTTAATATTAAACATTAAAATACTCTTAAAATGCTAAATAAATATTTAGCTTAGTTAAATTCTTCATTAAGATATTTGTTAATAAACGACAGATTCCACAAAACAGGTAAATTAATCAGGTTATGGCTTCATTAAAAAAAAGTTTAGTGCGGTACGACACCCTGTGCAGGAGCACCGGCAACGATGAATTCGATATTGTAAACTGGGTAAACTATAGTATATGGTGTGAGACAGGGGAGGTAGGGTGTGGCTCTCACTCTGCTAGTCCAAGGTGTAACTGAAGCAATAATAATCGTGTTAGAGTGAATATATCTTTATAATCTGTCAACCGATGAACGGTGGAGTTAAGGCAAAGTGCTTGGGAGATATCTTTTGAAAGCTACAGAAAACCTGGAGGTAGATTATTCGAGACCAAAGGAAATATATGTATTTTTATATATAAAAAGGTGCACTAGGCACTTGTGTGAGTGTAATAGTCGGGTAAAAACCGTAGACTGAAACCGGTTTGATCTTGCGGCTGGTTTTAGAGGGGAGGAGACTATCTTCCGCCCACTGCCATTTTCGCCTTATTTATCCCTTTTCTCCAGTTTTTTCCCCTTAATATATATATACCAACGGCGAAATAGATAATGCAGTGAGTGGTGACGTAGGAGGAAGTAGGAGAATGTGTAATTAGGATTGATAAAGAGTGAACGAGAGGAAGAGGTGGCCATGTGTGTGGCCAGGTTGGTGGTGGTGGCCCTAGTGGTGGCCCTGGTAGTGGCCACGCCTCCAACACCAGACACCAACAAGGAGAAGCTTCCCTTCGAGGCTGTCTTTCAAGGTAACTATGGTAATGCTAAGTATTTTTTATAATAGTTACCCTTAGAAGCCTTTATTTTCCCAAGGTACCTTGGTAATTCTTAAGTCTTGTATAATAGTTACCCCTCTCAGGCTGTTTTTCAAACGGTAACTATGGTAATCTTTAATCTTCACTATACTGAATGACATATAATACCCACAATTACATGAGGAAGACATGTGATGCAGTTTTGTATTTTAAATGCCTGACCATTTCGCCTGCTTGACAGGCTTTTTCCGGTCGAAAACAAGAGGTGATTCAATACTGGAGACACCAGAAAGAGTGAAGAGGTAAATATGAGGCGACCAGTCCCCTCAGTCTTGAAGATGTAATTTTGAGGTGGTTAGTCCCTCAGCCATGCTAGATGTTTAGCTCCATAGCTTCGAGCAATGTGAAGCTGAAACATGGGAATGGAAATTTTTATGATGGAGGCAGAAGCGAATGCAGAAGTTGAAGATGGCGTCACAGGTGGTGGGGCCCACTAGTGGAAGTAAGAAGAAAGTTGAAGAGCACTGCAGCAGACCTACTGATCCATACTAGGCAGATCCCTCTCAAATCAAACCTTTATCGAAGCTAAACGCTTACCAAGACTGACCAGTATTACTTTAAGGTTGAGGGACTGATAACATCTCTACCCCTCCTCTGCTGCTGCTGTTACCAGTACTTAATACACTTCTGTTCGACTGAAGAAGCCTACCGGCGAAACGTTTCGACAATAAAGATACCCAGCTGTTGCACATGCAATCTTATTCATCTACGAATCCTTAATCTTCTACAATAATTACAATTTCTAAGTAGTATTTCAAAGTAACCATGGCACTCCTGAATCTTGTATAACTGCTTGAAAGACCATTGCAGAGAACAAATTTTATCGAGATCTTTCGCCTATATAACTATTACGCTCCTCCCGGTTAATTTCTGCATTTCGCCTGTGTAACAGATGTTTCACCAGAATAACAGACTTTTTAAAGTCAGTCTGACTTTAAGAAGTATTACTCCTTAATGTCTATTATAAGCCATCTCTCCCTCTTGTACAATAGTTACCCTTCGAAACCGGAATCCTGTACCCCATGGCTTATTTTGACGTATTAAAATTTAACTAAAAAATCTTGTAATAATTTAACCTTAGTTTCCATTTCAGTTTTATTTAGAAAAAGTCAAGTGCATAGCTAATTTGAACTGGATAAATCATTATAACTGTGAATACTATCAAGTTTTTTTTTTTATCTTCAGAGAACAGAATACTATATATAGTACCTGGAAATATACGTACTTCTTTCAGCATATACACATACTGAGAGTTTATTGTACTTCCTCTATGGATTAAAATATTCTTGTCTTCTGGCGACAAAGTTACGTGCAACATTAATGATCCTAGTGCAATCGGTAGGCTTTAAATCCCATTAGCAATCTTAAGCACGTTTCAGTGTCCGCTCACCTGGATACTTCCATTATTGCCCCCAAGATGGATCTATATAGTTGTACACAGTGCAGTGTATATATCCCGTAAGGGCCAGATTAATAAGATTTTTGATGGTTCATAACAATCTTAGATCTGTGCCTACGATTTTTTGATACTGTGATTTGGTTAGTTTGTCTATAAAACTTTGATATAGAAAATCGATGCTATGGCGATTCTGTCATAATTCATTAATTATGATGCTAGGAAAATGATACTTTAAGGTTAACTTTCATATATATTTTTCAGATTGCTTTTGAAAATGTGTCTGAGGCATAAGAGAGAAATCTGGATTCACAATTTCAGCATTAGTTCGATAGGCATGCAGTTCCCATCATGTGAACAATAGTCACCCCCCTATACCCATCCTGTGATCGATAGCCACTCCAATACCCATCTATGGAAGGTGGTCATAAGACTGTAGAACCTAACCCAAACTTTGCCGCCCACACTACACTACCACCACTGTGGGTATGCCGCCCACAGCACCCTCTCCTAATAGGTGCCGCCCACAGCACCCTCTCCTAATGGGTGCTGCCCACTGTACTCCGTCGTGTGTGCCCCTCACAGTACCCCTAGTGTGCCATCCACACTACACTGCCCCCACTGTGGACTCAATATATTGCCAGCACTGGTGCCTGCCTCTAACTTTGAACATGATACTGTTTCAGAGAGGTAGGTAGTGTGTACTTGCCTTGTTGTGGTTGCAGGGGTCGACTCACAGCTCCTGGCCCCGCCTCTTCACTGGCCGCTACTAGGTCACTCTTCCTCCTCCTTGAGCTTTATCATACCTCTTCTTAAAGTTATGTATGGACCCTGCTTCCACTACATAACTTCCCAGACTGGATGTTCCACCTCCTGATCAATCTCACTCCAACTGGACTGCTTTCCACTGAACATCCATTGTATTCATCTGATGCTTTTTAACTTCAACTGTGTACTTTTTGGCTGTGTCCCATCTCTGGAACTGCTATGTCCACCTTGTGGCGATTCGTGTGTGTGTGTTGTGTGTGTGTGTCTGTGTTGTGTGTGTGTGTGTGTGTGTGTGTTGTGTGAGTGGTGGTGTTGTGGTGTGTGCTGTATGATCTGTCTGTGCCTCCTCTCCCCTGTGTCTGTTGTGTGTGTTTCCTGTCTCCTTGTGTGTGGTCTAGCGTTGTTCTGTGTCTGTTGGATCTGTGTGTATCTGTTGTGGGTCATGGTGTCGCTGTGTGTCCCTGTTTCAGTATTAGAGAGAGGAGAAGTGAGACCGATCCAGAAGCGCCATCCTGACACGCGGTGGCGACAGCCAGCATGTGGCTGTAACATGATACTTGGTCACCTCTGCCTACCTGGCATGACCCCTTTCCGCTTCCCCTCCCTCATTCTCTCCTACCTCCCGTTTCCACCTCTGCAGTCTTAGCCAGTTTCCTTACACCCCTGCCCGCCTAGCAGTAAAAATAGGAATCTGTGTGTTAGCCTACTGTTGTGGGTCACATCCAGGAGAAATTGTGTTAGAAACTCCAGTACCTGCTGGAACCTGTAGACGTGTGAGGTCACAGCCCTAGCAACCCGGTCCCAGACCAGGCCTTCTGGTTGTTAGCCTGATCGAACAGACTGTTGGCACCCGCTGCCTACAGTCTGGCGGATGCATCACAGCCCGGCCGATCAGGGACTGATTTGAGTAATTTGTTGAGTTTCTTCTTGAAAAATAGCCATGGGGTTTGTTGGTAACCCCTTTCCCAAGCCCTTATTATTGAAGGGAGAGTGTCGAGTCGCTGTCTATCCTTACTGAGTTCTCTCAGTGTACTCATCGCTCTCCGGTTTTCACTGGAGGTATCCCGCACCATCTGCCAAAGTTTGAGACCGATCCCTCCAGAATTTTCCAGGTGTAAATTATGATGCATCTTTCGCGCCTACGTTCCAAGGAGTATAATTCAAGGGACTTCAGGAGCTCCAAGTAATTTAGGTGTCTGAATTTATACGAGCTGTGAAGGTTGTGTACATTCTCCAGTTCCGCAATTACTCCTGCCGTGCAGGGGGGCCGTCAGTTCACAGCAATATTCCAGCCTAGAGGGAATGACTGACTCATCATATGCTTACCTGGAGTGTATTCAAAGGGTCAACGCCCCCGCGGCCCGGTTCATGACCAGTACTCTCGGTGGATCAGGGTTTGATGATTCAGGCTGTTATTGCCTACGATCCACAGTCAGGCCGGCAGGAAATGGCTTGAGGAACGTACCCAGTTCCCTTTTGAAGACATCTAGGGGGTGTATTGGTAATCCCCCATTATGTATGATCGGAGGCTATTGAATAGCCTTGAGCCCCTTATACGTATTGTGTTGTCTCAGTGTACTTAGGACACTCCTGTTTTCCATTGGGGTATATTACGACGTCTGTTTTGAATTTCAAGTTATTCAACCCATCTTTTTTTCCCCCTTGAAGCTGCGACAGCAGCAATGTTGTGCGACTTGAACGTGAGATCTCCTGATATTATCACTCCCAGGTCTCTCACTTGACTTAAGCTCTGAGTGTTTTGAGTTTGTCTTTTACTCCAGTTTTCTTTTATTTAATCAATGCTTCCCTGACGTAGTAATTGAAATTTGTCCTCAATGATCATATTAAAATTAGTATCCCAACGGAAGACTTATGTCACATCCTCTGTAAGAAAGCACTCTAGTCTCGTGTGTAAGATACTCCAGTAACTGCCGGAGGTATTTAAATGTTGGTAATGATTATCTGTTTTTTTCTAATTAAGTTAAATAACAAAATCGCTTTCATCTACCTCTCTTCCTTTCCCCTTGTCCATCCTTCCTATCCTTATCCACCCTTTCCCCCATCCATTCTTCCCTTTCTCTTCCGTTTTCCTTCCCCTTCCCTAATTCCTCTTTTCCTCTTCCTCCCTCGTACTTGTAGTGAAAAGTTTATGCATTTGTTGTCAAGAGTCTTTGTAACAGGGGAAGTTCATGTCCTTTTCTTTTTTTTTTTTTTTTTTGTTCTGAAAGTTCATGTTTTTGTGAGTTTATATTTTTATTTATGTATTTGTTGGGGAAGACACCGAGTATGTGTTGAGAGATTTACGTACTGTATTGCTGAGAATGTGTGTCCGTGTCGGTCAGATTTCGTCCCCTTGTTGCCAATAGTTCTTACCGTTTAAGGAGAGACGACAGCAAACGCAAGGACGTTGTTTGATAGCAATTTCGGTCCTGGGACCGTAATCATTAATGTTTTAGAAGTTGTCCAGAGCCCAGGACCGAAATGCTAACATGTTCCATTGTTTGCTTTGTTGGTATCAGCTATCAAGGTTTGTGTCATTGCTCTTATCCTTGTTGGGAGTGGTTCGTGTCCTTGTTTGAGTTTATGTACTTGGTGGTGGAGGGGAGGGTTTAATTCTTTTGTAATGTTCCATATGTTGTTCAATTGATTCTGATGGATTTTTCATGTTTGTAGATTGACCTTAATTTAGAATTTACGGTCATCGTAGATTCCTTTCATTTTTATTTGTAGACAGTGTCCTTTTGCGAGTGTTAATGTACTCGTTTTACATATGACGCAGAGCTTTCTTAACGTAAATATCTGTAAAATCTGTGTGTGTGTGTGTGTGTGTGTACTCACCTAGGAAACAAACACATATGCAGTTTAATGTGATCCTTTATTGACAACGTTTCACCCACACAGTGGGCTTTTTCAAGTCACACACAGATCTACCTGGGGTGGAAGGTACGGGAGTATTTATAGTCATGTTCAGAATGTTGAGGTCAGGTGGAGAATGCTGCATCTGATGATCTACCGGGTGGGGTTATAGAGTCTTGGGTAGCTTGGCAGGGGTATTGGACAAGTTATGAGTAGACCTTCTGCAGTGTTCTATGTTCTTATGTGGGATAGCGATGAAGAAGTTTCTTGGCGAGTGGTTCAGCTGTTATAGAAGCCGTTGTTCTGGTTGAAATTGTTGGTTATAGAGATAAGCGATGATTCCAGGATTCTTCGGTATTGAGTGTTGTCTTCTGTGGCGATAAGTCTTGAGTTTCTGTAGTTAATTAAATGGTTGTGTGAATTGCGATGTTGTACACAGGCATTCCTTGTATCGTCAGTCCTTCTTGCATATTGGTGTTCTGAAATACGTGTTTGGAGGTCTCTTGATGTTTCGCCTACATATAATTTGTTGCAGTCATTACAAGGGATTATGTTGATAAATTAGACACATGTGCAACTCTTGGGTATCTTTATTGAGGAAACGTTTCGCCACACAGTGGCTTCATCAGTCCATACAAAGGAGAATCTTGAAGAACAGGAGGAGAATGAGGTAATCAGTCCCTCAACCTTGAGTCGATGTGGTCAGTCCATCAATCTTGAATAGAATACGGCATACGTGCTGAGAAGGAGCTTATAAACCGTTGGCAGGAGAGGTGTAGCAGTCATAGGTGGTGTAACATTTGTTCAATGTTGAAGTAGGTCGTGCCCAAGAATTAGGCAAGCGAAGAATTCCCAAGTATTAAGATCCCAAGAAGTTGCTTGCCTAATTCTTGGGCACGATCTACTTCAACATTGAACAAATGTTACACCACCTATGACTGCTGCACCTCTCCTGCCAACGGTTTATAAGCTCCTTCTCAGCACGTATGCCGTATTCTATTCAAGATTGATGGACTGACCACATCGACTCAAGGTTGAGGGACTGATTACCTCATTCTCCTCCTGTTCTTCAAGATTCTCCTTTGTATGGACTGATGAAGCCACTGTGTGGCGAAACGTTTCCTCAATAAAGATACCCAAGAGTTGCACATGTGTCTAATTTATCAACGGCTTATTATTGTTGAAGGAATGATGAACAGTGACAAATACATGGCAACCCTGGCAACTCATTTGCTTCCCATTGTGGGTAGAGACATTCCTGATGGAGAATGCATTTTCCAGCAGGATCTTGCTCAATGCTGCACTTTCAGAAAAATGCTGACATTCTTCAAAGAGAGTGGGCTAAGCATTCTAAATCGGGCTGGAAACTCTCCTGACCTCAACCAAACGCAGGATCGCGAAACATGACTGTTCAACTGTGGAGAATCTAATTGATAGGTTTGTGGATGAGTGCAACCAACTTTCGAGTACCGTCATTGAAGCTAAATCGTTGTGTAGATTTAAAAATAGGTTAGACAGATACACGAGTGGGTGTGAATTGGGCCTGACTGGCTCGCGCTAGTGGATTTGATACAGTGCTCCAAGTTGAAGAATGAGTCACTATGCAACATATGGGAATCTTTATTGAGGAAACGTTTCGCCACAAAGTAGCTTCAGCCCATCACAAAGAAAAACGGTGTAAAGAGAAGAGCAGTTTGAGGTAATCAGTCCCCCAGCCTGGAATCGGTGTGTTCAGTCCATGTGTCCTGAAGAAAGTACAACATAGGGCCGGAGAAGTGGCTTATATACTGTAGTCAGGTGAGTGGAAGCAGGAGGCGGCGGGATCACAATGGAACTATCCCCTAATGTAAGTAGGTCTTTGTCCATTATCACATCTGGTAAGACACGTTTTAGACTATGGAACAAAATCTCTCCAGGCTGAGGGACTGACCACCTCAAAACTACGTTTTCAAGGGTGATGGACTGATGACATCGTTTTCACATCTCTACTGCTTCTGCCAACTTTTCTGTACTCGACTAAAGAAGCCTACTGTGTAGGCGAAATGTTTCGGAATAAAGATACCTAACTGTTGCCAAACTGTAAGTATTATATACCATTTCATTATTCGTATTATCACATCTGTCAGACACTGCAACATCATGGGATCTTGATACAAGGAATCCTTCAACACTTGTCCAACCTTTGGACGAAGACCTACTTACTCTAGTTGATGGTTCCACTGTGATCCCGCCTCCTCCTGCTTCGAATCGCCTGACTACAGTATATAAGCCACTTCTCCGACCATATACTGTACTTTCTACAAGATTGATGGACTGAACACATCGATTCCAGGCTGAAGGATTGATTACCTCCAGCTCCTCTCCTCTTGTGTACGAATGGTATATAATACCGACAAGATGAGATTAAGACACATGTGCAACATCTGGGTATCTTTATTGTAGACGTTTCGCCATCCAGTGGCTTTATCAATACAAATTCTAGGACATAACTTGAAGACAGTAGAACTATGTACAGAAGATGAGGTAATCAGTCCCTCAACCTAGGAGTAGGTGCGAAGAGCACCGTAGTCGTGGAGATTCCACGACTATGGTGCTCTTCGCACCTACTCCTAGGTTGAGGGACTGATTACCTCATCTTCTGTACATAGTTCTACTGTCTTCAAGTTATGTCCTAGAATTTGTATTGATAAAGCCACTGGATGGCGAAACGTCTACAATAAAGATACCCAGATGTTGCACATGTGTCTTAATCTCATCCTCTCCTCTTCTCTTCTGAGGGGCCCTGAATCAGCACTCTAGAAAGCTGTAAAATTAGGGGGGATATGATTGAGGTGTATAAATGGAAAACATGAATTAATAAAGGGGATGTAAATAGCGTGCTAAAAATATCTAGCATAGACAGGACTCGCAGAAATGGTTTTAAGTTGGAAAAAAATCAGTTTCAGGAAGGATATAGGAAAGCACTGGTTTGGTAATAGAGTTGTGGATGAGTGGAACAAACTCCCGAGTACCGTTATAGAAGCTAAGACGTTGTGTACTTTTAAAAATAGGTTGGATAAATACACGAGTGGGTGTGAGTTGGACCTGACTAGCTTGTGCTACTAGGTCAGATGCCTTGCCCCTCCCTTAAGTGAATGTGATTGACCTGACTAGGTTAAGGCATTGGCTTAAGCCGGTGGGAGAATTGGACCTGCCTTGCATGGGCCAGTAGGCCTGTTGCAGTGTTCCTTCTTTCTTATGTTCTTGTGTTCTTACACTATTCTTCTCTGTATTGGACTAATGAAGCCACTGTGTGGCGAAAAATTTCCTCAGTAAGGATTCCCATATGTTGCATAGTGTCTCATTCTTCAACTTGTCGGTTTTCTAAACCATTTATCACAGTGCTCCATCCTTAAACAGATGTGACTTGGACCTGCCTAGCATGGGCTAGTAGGCCTGCTCCTTTCTTATGTTTTGTAATTGCTGCTGTTATCAGGACCTTTTACCACGACGAAGAACTTGCTAAAATGTGACTCACGAAATCGTAATGACACGATTGCAAACAAACCATACCCCGGCCGGGATTGAACCCGCGGTCAGAGAGTCTCAAAACTCCAGCCCGTCGCGTTAGCCACTGGACCAGCTAGCCACAATAAGATTCGTCCAACTAGGTATATTTCTACACCATAGGAAGGTTAGCATAGGCACCACTGTGACGGGGTATGGTTTGCTAAAATGTGTTCAACATTGGTCGATTGTATGCCAAAGCATGTAACATTACTTATCAAAGCAAAGGGTAGTCATATCTCTTATTAAATCAGTTATTTGTCATATCACTGCCGTTTATTTTTCAAATAAACATCAGTTTTCCAATTATATGTCTTTTCTTATCACTGCCTCAATTAATAGTTTGCCAGGTAAACGGTGGTAGAAGGTGCCCGAGGACTTGCTTATAACTCCCGCCAGCCCAGGGTTGAACCCCGGGTCCTACTGTGAGCTACGAAGTGCAGTGCTCTCGTACTGTGTTTGTGTGTCATTCATACAGGAGGAAGAGAAGGGAGGGAGGAAGAAGAGAGGATCTGTGCAAGTCTCTGCCATTCATACAGCATTATAATAAAAAAGAAGCGCTAAGCCACAATGCCATTCATACAGGAAGAGGAATAAGGTGTGCGTGATGTGTGTAGGTGTGTCATTCATACGGGAGATTGACCTATGGCTGGCAGTACACGTCCTCGGGTGGGATGCCTGTCCATCCTGACCTTTGGATGACATTTTGCCTGCAGGTATTTTGGTGAGCAACTCTTTAATTATGACTTCGGGTAAAGACTGGATTTGAATGGGTGAAGAGGAAGGAAGGATGACGAGGGAGGAAGGCCGAAGAGGGGACATTAAGAGCTTGAGATGCAGAGGAGAGAAAAAAGTTTGAGAACCACTAACCTAACGCATTATTTTTCCATTTATATAATAGATATTTCTGTGGATGGCGGATACGCTACTAGTGCTAAGAGGCGCGTGCTTAAGTAGCTTAGTTGTTTTATTTTCTAGGCAGCAGCCGAACTGCAATATTTAAGAACACTAGACATGAACCTGAAGGCCGATGGTAGAACACTTGGTTCGCAGCTGAAGACATCCGGGTTTGAGGCGTATAAGCAAGTCCCTTTATGACCGTTGCTGTTCCCCTATCAATAAACAGGTAACCTGGATGTTAACCGACTGTTGTGGATGGCATCCTAGAGCTAGAGGGTAGTAGTAATAGTCGTAGTAGTAGTAGTAGTAGTAGCAGCAGCAGCAGCAGCAGCAGTAGTAGTAGTATACCTTTGAGCAGGATTCTGAAATGAGCCGAAGCACGATAACTACTCTTAACGAGTAAATTCAGTTGTGTAAACAAAAAATATATATACAGAAGGGAAATACAACAAATAAAATCAGACAGATGCATGAGAAAAGAAACACAAGACTGAGAAGAGAAGCAAGAAATATAGGACAGACGCAGAAGTGAAACAGGAAGATGAGGAACGCCTGTGGGGAGGGGAACGGGGGGAGGGAACGAGAAAAATAGTGAGTGAGTTTGACATTGAGAGGGTGGAGGTGGCGGTGTTAGAGGCGACGGCAGAGCCAAAAAACGAAATAGTGAAAGGTGATGAAGGCAAAGAAGACGACATGTGTGAAGTGGGGTAGATTCATTAGGACAAGGTAGGTCAAGGTAGGCCAAGATAGGTCAGGTAAGATTCGTCAGAAAACAGGGCAAGTGTTTCCTGGCGAGGGTCTTAGTTATGTGATGACCCGATACTGCAGCTTTTGGTCATCTGACCGAGGCCTTCCACTGGCTTACCAGACCACCACTTCAATAATTAAAATTAGTTTCTAAGTAGGCCTTCCACTTTTGAAGATACTGCTGCCACCACTGCTACTTACTATCACAGTATTTACTCTTGTTCATGGCATACTTTTGCAGTATATAATAAACTGTGTATACATGTGTATTTTATGTATTTCTGTATGTTTATATTAACTACTACCACCATATCTGTGTAGTGGTGATACCCTAATGAGGTGTTAAATAAACCATACCCCGGCCGGGATTGAACCCGCGGTCAGAGAGTCTCAAAACTCCAGCCGTCGGGGTGTTAAATAGGCCAGACACCAAACGACAAATGGACACGACAAAAATTGTTTTAATACATGGGTTGTTAAAGTACGTTTGAGAAGGTAACTCAGCTGCTAAAACAATATCAGACACGAAGGTTAGGCGAGTCTTAAGGCGTGTGATTTCCGGCTCACTAGAACTGTTATTATTAGTGTGTAGAGTGGGAGGCAGTCAGGGTTGATCCATTGAAGGGAAGGATAGCTTTAATTCATTGCATCAAGAGCTATTTGGCGGTATCCAAGCAACATGTGTGTACTCACCTAATTGTGGTTGCAGGGGTCGATTCATAGCTCCTGGCCCCGCCGCTTCACTGGTCGTGTGAAGAGAGATCACTGAAGTTTGCACTTTTTTCATGCACAGTTTAATTTACAGATTAATGGCTGTTATCCTATCTTCAGAGTCCTCCAGGATGCCACCCACTCTTCCTCCAGGATGCCATCCACCCTTCAGGATGCCACCCATCCTTCTCCAAGATGCCACCCATAACAGTCAACTAACACCTAAGTAATTATTGACTGCTAGGTACATAAGGGGCAGTAGGTGTGAGATTTCCACATGCGCCTCGTTCCCTCTGGTAATCAATCAAACCCCTGTTCTTTCGGTTGTGATCGGAAAGCTCTCCCACTGACCAACAGGTCACCTGTGTTTGGAACTACACACTCTTAGACTCTTAACTTTCCTTTACCTGCATTTCTTTCTTTCCAACAGAGGGGTAGATAAACACGATAAACACACAACAAACAAACGATAGGTTCTTGAAACCAGGAGCGAACCTAGTAGCAAACCAGCGAAGAGACGGAACCCAGGAGCTGAGACTACCCCTGCAGCTATATATACTGTAGGTAAATATAAATGACTACACGTAGGCAGGCAGATAGACACATATACACTAACGTAGAGCCCATGAGAGTGGGGTGGATTATTATTATAATCAAGGGGAAGCGCTAAACCCGGAGGATTATACAGCGCCTGGGGGGGGGGGATGTGGAAGGCATTCAGGCTTAATTCGGGGAACTGGAGCACAGATCCAATTCCCTAAATCAAGAGCCCCTCACCAACATCAAGGAACCTTCCTTGAGGGGAGTGGGGTGGAGAGGAGTGATGCACAGAGAGCCCATGAGAGTGGGGTGGAGAGGAGTGATGCACAGAGAGCCCATGAGAGTGGGGTGGAGAGGAGCGATGCACAGAGCCCATGAGAGTGGGGTTGAGAGGAGTGATGCACAGAGAGCCCATGAGAGTGGGGTGGAGAGGAGCGATGCACAGAGAGCCCATGAGAGTGGGGTGGAGAGGAGCGATGCACAGAGAGCCCATGAGAGTGGGGTGGAGAGGAGTGATGGAGAAATATACAAGCAGAAGCTACTTGTTGAATGACTTCCTTTCACTTCACCATCTGAGTCACACCAGCAGTTGGCCCGAGTGATGGCCATTCTCCAACTGCTACGGAGTAACATTTCCACCCTATCACACGGCTCCTTGTAAATCACCCGGAATGGCATCGCATTTTTCTCCGAAATAAGCTCTGGAAGAAACGTCAGCCCGGGTACGCTTGAATTTTCTCATTCCCCCCCCCCCCACCACCCCCTCCTCTCTCTCTCTCTCTCTCTCTCTCTCTCTACCCAGTTATTGTTTCCACGAGTTATTGCTTTAAGTTAGTTGGTGCTTTTCAAGTGAATGTTTGGAGTAGCATCTCCCGTCGATGGTGATTTGCGCTGGTTTGTGTGTTGCAGACACGAAGCCAAAAGTATGGAGGGTTGCAAGATATGGTTCTGGAGCAGTAAGCGAGACGCGAGTCATAAGAACGTTTGTATAGCAAACGTTTGCAAACTTTAAACGATATAGCAAACGTTGTTAGCCTTAAAATAAGTTGTATACAAACGTTTGCAGAATTAAGAAAGTTTGGGCAGAAAACGTCTGTAAACATAAGGAAGCTTTTAAACAAACGCTTGAAGACTAGAAAATGCATAAAAATGTTTAGGAAATTTTTAGGAAGTGTCTGTGTATAGAGCAGAATTGACCACTAAAGTATGACAGTAACATTATACAAACTCCAGAAGTATCACTAACAGTACTGTAGAAGCCGTAGGACGTAAGGTTAATATGTCATAAAATGACTGAATAATGCTAAACTCTGTATGGATACCATTGTAGTGAATGAAAGAGCCGATGACAGGAAGACAACATGGAGACACCAGATACACATTTCGAGAAACATTACAGCAGAATACAAGGAAAATACAACAAATCTAGAGGATGAGCTTATTAAGACGGATATGTAAATAGTACGTGGCACTGTCCACTACCATCTTTATGGTGGTACGTTCATTCACAGGACGAGTGGCACTGCCCAATAAATTCTTCCCTGAAAAAAATAAATTATAAAAACTGATAGTCTCTTCCTGCGAGGTTCCAAGCTTCGAAACAATCATTGTCATAATACGAGATTGTAGTGTTTATACAAGCAACTGTGATGCTCGTCAGTAAGATGTTTACCTATGGCAGGTGGTGGTTGTTCCTAGTCTTAAGTGGTGTTGGTCTTCTGCTTCTGCTGCTTCTGCTTCTGCTGCCTGTCCCCGTCACACGGTATATTTAAGGACAGCTTGCCAGAAGGGGGTCAGTTGAATTGGGGTCCACGAAGCACTCATTTAATGGCTTGATCGATGGGTGGGGCTACGGCTGTTCACCCTACTTCCTCTCTACTCTCATCCCACCTCTCTCTACTCTTGCTCTCTGTCTTCCCTTTCTCTCCCCTTTTTCTTTCTCCTTTTCTCTCTTCCCCCTTTGTATCCACCTTTCCTTTCACCCCCTTCTCTCTCTCTCCCTCCCTCTACCCCCCTCTCTTTGGAAACACAGCGCCTGCAAAAATTGTGTAGCTTGCCTATATGTGCTAAAACCTACGAGTGTTACCTCTATAAATGATGTGTTACCTATAATACACACAAATAACTCGCGCCTTTTCTCTTCTGTGTGTTACCTGTAAATAATTTAAGTGTAGAGGTCTTGCTCTAGGATACTTATATCCACTTATACTTACACCTGTGTGTATATCAGAGTCAATAATGGCCACTGTTGGCAGCAAACATCTACAGCCTGACTCCTGACTGGTTTACATGCGGACTAATCTGCCCACATGTAAACTTAATGTGGATCCCAGATGTAGGGAGTTCCAGCAACATGGGACCACATGCTGGGTATGTGTTATTAGTTGCTTTAATTTCACTTGATTATTATTATAATCAAAAAGTAGCGCTAAGCCACGAGGGCTATGCAGCTAATTTCACTTGAGAATATATGGCCGAGTTTCTTTTGATACATATATCTGAGAATGAGTCTGTGTATTGTTGAAAATCTTTAATTCTATCTCATCCTGTGTAGATGTGAATGTTTGGTTGACCCAGCGCGATATATCTCACTGTTATCCCTGGTTAGGTAAGGTTTGTCAGGAAACAGGACAAGTGTTTCCTGACGCGGGTCTTAGATGATGACCTGCCTTTGGAGCTTTGGTCATCTGACCGAGGCCTTCCGCTGGCTTACCGGTCCACCCCTTTAAAAATAATGATAATTTATAACCAATTCATAGTTATATGTTATCCCTGGTCTGTATGACATACGGGTTCAGTGCTTATATTTATAATAATAATAATAATAATAATAATAATAATAATAATACTCTGAGAAGTGTATTTCTCTCAGCGTTTATTTAATCCCTGTTTAGGAGATTAAAGTCTTCTTACCTAGTGTTGTTTATAGACTTTAAACCCCATTAACTATATAGCAGGAGAGAGGAAGCCAGGGGACTTGGACACTGACTTAAAATTAGAAATGGTAACTACAGTGTAACTACATTGGTTACTTAGGCAAGGACCCACATGACGAGGAAGTGATGAGTCCAAGCACCATGCACAGCTTCACGAGTGAGTCGACAAAGCAGGTCCATAGTATTTAAAAGACTGGCCTAGGGGCTGTGACTCGAACCCCTAATACTTACAGTCAGCCAAACATTATATACTCGCCAGTAAATAGTTCATCACTGTTTTGCGCTGGAATGTTCTCTATCACCAGTCTCACCGGCTCCTCTGAATGATTCATCAAAGCATTAATAGAAATGAATGTCATTTCGTTACAAGGGAATGGCTGATTGCTGTCGAGTTAGTTAATTTCCTCAATCTGACATTGTTGTGAGGGGTAAAAAAAAAAGTGAGTGTGTGCCAGCTGAGTGGGATGTGGCAGCTGGTATCGCCTTCACTAAAGCTACGATGGAGCGCTCATGTTGCGGCTGCCAGCGACACACACGCATTGTTGGTGAATAAGTCACATGTGCAACACTCTGGTACCTTTAAACCTTTCGCCTACACAGCAGGCTTCTTCAGTCGAATACAGAGGCGATTAAGTGATACATAAGTATTGTTGGAAGTGTTAGTGGTTAGTAAAACTGTCGGTGTGACAAGAAGGGAAGAGGATACATAGGTACGGTCAAGCTGGCAGATACATTCACGTGAATAGACGTGACACAAAGACCTTCAGGTAAACATTCCACAGGTTTCTATACCCGTTGGTAGACACTTGCCATCTAGAGAGGTTTGATCTTGTTGAGATTTACGTGGTATCAGTACATGTCTACCTGCTTCTGTAGTACAGCGTAGGGTGTATGTGCCCATTGTAGCACAGCGTAGGGTGTACGTGCCCATTGTAGCACACCATAGGGTGTACGTGCCTATTGTAGCATAGCGTAGGGTGTACGTGCCTATTGTAGCACAGCGTAGGGTGTATGTGCCTATTGTAGCACAGTGTAGGGTGTACGTGCCTATTGTAGCACAGCGTAGGGTGTACGTGCCCATTGTAGCACAGCGTAGGGTGTACGTGCCTATTGTAGCACAGCGTAGGGTGTACGTGCCCATTGTAGCACAGCGTAGGGTGTACGTGCCCACTGTTTCTGTAGCACAGAGTAGGACTTGAATCGATTTCTGATTACCCCCATTCCTCGGGTACTATATGATTCATATGGGATTAGCTCTTTTCCCTGATTAAAATATATAAACTGCACCTCGTCACATATATTCTCTCAGCTTCCCCGTCATCGCCAGCTAAAGCTGACAGATTTCATTAGCGTATTACATTGTGTGTGATGGAGTATGACAACTAGCTTTTGTTCTATCATATAGAATAGGTTACCAGGGCACTGCTGCCTCGTGTATAAAATCGTTCCTGTATGACAGAATGTGACGGGGAAACATAGCTAGCTTTTGTTCTGTCGTACAGAATGGGTCACCAGCGTATTGCTGCTTCATGTTCAAAATTTAACCTGCGTGATTGAATGATAGGAGAAACACGGCTTGCTTTTGTTTCCACGGTGTATTATACCACAGTGTAGATACACCGTGGGTGCATCCAGTGTTCTTTTTAAAAATCCAGTATCACACGGAGTGGTTCTACTGTATTCCTCCCCTAGTGGTCCTCTCAACAAGTCGTCGTTCCTTCGGCTAACGCAGCTATTCCGAAATCACCGTCGTGTGCCAATCCTTGGCGTTGTTTGTAATCAATAACCAACTAGGGCCATGTTATTGAATGTCGGTGGAGCGGTAGTGACCCGCAATCATCTATGCTGGCCTCTCTCGCCTCCTCACTCCAGCCTCTCTCAAACTTTCGTTGCATTTGTCGCAGTGTAGCGGTCCACAGCGACCCTTCAGTGTATTTTTCCAACATGTTGTTACGGGTATACATAGTTTTATTTTACTTTAGGTCCAGAAGTTGCTTGACGGGGTTATGGCTGGACTTGCATTAGGTTCTTGACGGTGTTGGTTTCGCGTGTCGCGAGCGATGCTTTCTGAAACAGCTCGTAAAAGCTTCGGGGTTCCAGTTTCAAGTTTTGCATCGGAGGAAATGCCGGCGGGGGCGTGGGTTAAAGTTGTGGTCGGTCGTAAACCGGCGTAGAGCTGATGTTTGGCAGCGGGTAGGTGAGGTGTTCGACTTTGCTGGTATAAGGGAGGTCGACAGGTCGGATGGAGAGTCCTAGGTGCCAGTGAGTGAACTGTGGGTGCCATTTTTGGTGGTTGGGCGACGCTAGGTGGGTGTTGGAGGACACCCACTAGCCCTGGGTTCCAGTGGGTTCCGTAGGGAGTCACGCTGGGGATGCCTGTTGCTGATGAGGCGAGGAGAGATCGATCCAGTACAAAACATCTTGCCCTGGATGCACAACTCAGTTCATATCCGTTTTTTTTTATTCTGGAAATTAAACCAGCGTTAATCCGTCTGTCCTTAATTCTGAGTTGGTGTTAAGACATGAGGATGCTAGTGACCCTGGTAACACTGGTACCCTGGTAACACTGGTACCCTGGTAACATTGGTACCCTGGTGACATTGGTACCCTGGTGACATTGGTACCCTGGTGACATTGGTACCCTGGTGACATTGGTACCCTGGTGACATTGGTACCCTGGTAACACTGGTACCCTGGTAACACTGGTACCCTGGTGACATTGGTACCCTGGTGACATTGGTACCCTGGTGACATTGGTAAACCCTGGTGACATGGTACCCGGTAACACTGGTACGCTGAGTGACACTGGTACCCTGGGACATTGGGACCCTGGTACATTGGTACCCTGGTGAATTGTACCTGTGACATTGGTACCCCTGGTAACACTGGAACCTGGTAACACTGGTACCCTGGTAACACTGTAACCCTGGTAACACTGCACACTGGGGGACATTGTGACGCTGAATCGCCCGACGTACTGAGGAATCAGTCACACTACTGTGGCTGGAATGGTTAAAAAAAACTTTCCCCATTTACAAGAAGAAACTGTAGGCGACTTTTCGGTCAGTTTCGAACCATCGTCATGTCACTAGCTTGTGGTTGCAGGGGCCGAGTCACAGCTCTTGAACCCCGCCCCTTCACTGTCGCTACTAGGTCACTCTCCCTGCTCCATGAGCTTTATTATACATCTTCTTAAAGCTATGTATGGATCCTGCCTCCACTACATCACTTTCCAGAATGTTCCACTTCCTGACAACTCTGAAGAAATACTTCCTAACATCCCTGTGACTTATCTGAGTCTTCAACTTCCAATTGTGACCCCTTGTTGCTGTGTCCCATCTCGTGAACATCCTGTCTCTGTCCGCCTTGTCGATTCCTCTTAGTATTTTGTATGTCGTAATCATATCTCCAGTGTCGTCAAATCGATTTCCCTTAACCTCTCCTCGTAAGACGTGCTCCTTACCTCCGCGACTAGTCATGTTGCAAACCTTTGCACTTTCTCTAATTTCTTGACGTGTTTAGCCAGGTGTGGGTTCCAAACTGGTGCTGCATAACCCAATATGGGCCTGACGTAAACGGTGTACAAGGTCCTGTGTGTGTGTGTACTCACCTATTTGTGATTGCTGGAGTAGACACACAGCTCCTGGCCCCGCCTCTTCACTGGTTAGTGTGTGTGTGTGTGTGTGTACTCACCTAATTGTACTCACCTAATTGTGGTTGCAGGGGTCGAGACTCAGCTCCTGGCCCCGCCTCTTCACTGATCGCTACTGGGTCCTCTCTTTCTCTGCTTCCTGAGCTTTGTCATACCTCTTCTTAAAACTATGTATGGTTCCTGCCTCCACTACTTCACTTGCTAGGCTATTCCACTTGCTGACAACTCTATGACTGAAGAAATACTTCCTAACGTCCCTGTGACTCGTCTGAGTCTTCAGCTTCCAGTTGTGACCCCTTGTCCCCGTGTCCCCTCTCTGGAACATCCTATCTCTGTCCACCTTATCTATTCCCCGCAGTATCTTGTATGTCGTTATCATGTCTCCCCTGACCCTTCTGTCCTCCAGTGTCGTCAGTCCGATTTCCCTTAACCTTTCCTCGTACGACATTCCCTTGAGCTCTGGGACTAGCCTTGTTGCAAACCTTTGTACTTTCTCTAACTTCTTGACGTGCTTGACCGGGTGTGGGTTCCAGACTGGTGCTGCACTACTCCAGTATGGGCCTAACATACACAGTGTACAGTGTCTTGAACGATTCCTTATTAAGGTATCGGAACGCTATTCTCAGGTTGCCAGGCGCCCGTATGCTGCAGCAGTTATTTGGTTGATGTGTGCCTCTGGTGATGTGCTCGGTGTTATGGTCACCCCAAGGTCTTTCTCCCTGAGTGAGGTCTGTAGTCTTTGTCCACCTAGCCTATACTCTGTCTGCGGTCTTCTTTGCCTCTCCCCAATCTTCATGACTTTGCATTTGGCTGGATTGAATTCGAGAAGCCAGTTACTGGACCACATGTCCAGCCTGTCCAGGTCTCTTTGCAGTCCTGCCTCATCCTCGTCCGATTTAATTCTTCTCATCAACTTCACATCATCTGCGAACAGGGACACTTCAGAGTCTATTCCTTCCATCATGTCGTTCACATATCAAAAATAGCACTGGTCCTAGAACTGACCCCTGTGGGACCCCGCTCGTAACAGGCGCCCACTGTGATACCTCTTCACGTACCATGACTCGTTGCTGCCTCCCTGTCAGGTATTCCCTTATCCATTGCAGTGCCCTCCCTTTTACATGCGCCTGATCCTCCAACTTCTGCACTAATCTCTTGTGGGGAACTGTGTCAAAGGCCTTCCTGCAGTCTAGGAAAATGCAATCTACCCACCCCTCTCTCTCGTGTCTTACTTCTGTGTGTGTGTGTGTGTGTGTGTGTGTGTTGTGTGTATGTGTGTGTGTGTGTGTGTGTGTGTGTGTGTGTGTGTGTGTTGTCTGTCTCTGAGGCCAATACATTTATTTGAATTTTCTCCTATCCTGGACTCTATCTCTTCTACCATCCTGGACTATCTCTTCTATCATCCTGGACTATCTCTTCTACCATCCTGGACTATCTCTTCTACCATCCTGGACTATCTCTTCTACCATCCTGGACTATCTCTTCTACCATCCTGGACTATATCTTCTATCATCCTGGACTATCTCTTCTATCATCCTGGACTATCTCTTCTACCATCCTGGACTATCTCTTCTACCATCCTGGACTATCTCTTCTACCATCTGGACTATCTTCTACCATCCTGGACTATCTCTTCTACCATCATGGACTATATCTTCTATCATCCTGGACTATCTCTTCTATCATCCTGGACTATCTCTTCTACCATCCTGGACTATCTCTTCTACCATCCTGGACTATCTCTTCTACCATCCTGGACTATCTTCTACCATCCTGGACTATCTCTTCTACCATCATGGACTATTTCTTCTATCATCCTGGACTATCTCTTCTACCATCCACTTACCGTGTTCCTGATCCCTGACCCGGAAACAATGCTACTTTTAACTGGAGGAGTTTTTAGAAATCATTCCTTTATTCCCTATTCCCGAGGGTAGGCGTGTGTTGCTGATAGTGGTGATAGTGGTGGTAGTGGTGGTAGTGGTGGTAGTGGTGGTAGTGGTGGTGGTAGTGGTGGTGGTGGTGGTTGGTGGTGGTGGTGGTTGGTGGTGGTGGTGGTTGGTGGTGGTGGTTGGTGGTAGTGGTTTGTGCTGGTTGTTGGTGGTGTGCTGGTTGTTGGTGGTGCTGGTTGTTGTTAGGGGTGGTGGTGGTTGGTGGTGCTGGTTGTTGGTGGTGGTTTATTGTTGTTGTTAGAGATGGTGGAACGTGTCCAGATTCTTACAAAACATTTCTGGCCACTTGCACTCTGACACTTGCACTGACACCTGCACTCTGACACGGCGTGTTTACAGAATGAATTTTCCCCCCGTTTGCCGTTCCGTCGTTATTGTTCTCTCCCTATTCCTGTTCCACTCATCTTTCTCTCTTGTTTTCACCTCTTCTACACCTCATCCTTCATTATTCTCATCTCTTTCATTCCTCTTTTGTATGTCATTCTTCCTTATCCTTCTCATTCCGACACTACTGGTGTCCTTTCCTCTATTTTCTCTTTATCTCTCTTCTGTTCACATTTTTTTTAATTTCTCTCCTCTTCTATCCTTCAATCTCCCTTTCCATTCTCCTTCTCCTAGCCACCATTCCTATTACTGATTACATCTCTGGCCTCTAACTCTCCAATATTACATCCAGTAAGTCATCCCCAGCCTATCCCTTCTTCCCCTCTTCCTCCCTTCTCTCCCCCCTCATCTTTCCCCTCCATTACACTCCCCTCTCCATCCTTACTTCCTCTTACCTTCTTCCCTTTCATCTTCTTCCTTTTACTTTCTCACACTCCCATATCTCTCCCTCTCATTTTCCTACTCCCCTCTCACTTTTCCCCGTTCCCTTCTCTCTTAAAATCCCCCAACAACACATTCTGGCGAGAGCATCCGATTAGCAATCGCAAGGTCTTGGATTCGATTCCCGGCACGAAAAAACACGCGGGCAAGGTTCCTTACACCGCTCCTGCCCACCTAACAAAAATAGGTACCTGTGTGTTAGCTGACTGTTGTGGGTCGCATCCTGGGGAGAAAACACCTAAGAGACTCCAGTACCTGCTGGAAGTAAGCACTAGCTACCTACTTCCAGCACCTACTTCTAGAAGTAGGTGCTAGGTGGATGGCATCCATATACCTAATGACTTTTAATTGAAAGAGGGAGAATCAGGAGCCCAGCTGATGGTCTGGGGGTGGGTATAGGGGGGAGGGATGTGGGTGATGAGGGGGGAGATAAAGGGTGTAGGGGAAGGGGAGGGGAGACGAGGAGGATCATGTGGCAGCATTAATCGGATTGGATCCCCTATGACTGAGGAGGATGTGTTGGTCAGCTGATTGGATTCATCGCTTATGATATTGCACGTACTCGCCTAGTTGTTACAGTTGCAGGGGTTGAGTCACAACTCCTGGCCCCGCCTCTTCACTGGCCGTTACTAGGTCACTCTTCCTGCTCCATGAGCTTTATCATACCTCTTCTTAAAGCTATATATGGATCCTTCCTTCACTACATCACTTTCCAGACTATTCCACTCCCTGACAACTCTGTGGCTGAAGAAATACTTCCTAACATCCCTGTAATTCATCCGAGTCTCCAACTTCCAACTGTGACCCTTTGTTGCTGTGTCCCATCTCTGGAACATCGTGTCTGTCCACCTTGTCGATTCCTCTCAGCATTTTATATGTCGTTATCATATCCCCCCTATCTCTCCTGTCTTCCAGTGTCGTTAGGTCGATTTCCCTTAACCTCTCCTCGTAGGACATATCCCTTAGCTCCGGGACTAGTCTTGTTGCAGACCTTTGTACTTTTAGTTCCTTACGTGCTTGGCTAGGCGTGGGTTCGAAACTGGTGCTGCATACTCCAATATGGACCTAACGTAGACAGTGTACAGGGTCCTGAACGATTCCTTATTAAGATGTCGGAATGCTGTTAGGTTTGCTAGGCGCCCGTATGCTTCAGCAGTTATTTGGTTGATGTGCGCCTCAGGAGATGTGCCTGGTGTTATACTCACCTCAAGATCATTTTCCTTGAGTGAGGTTTGTAGTCTCTGACCCCCTAGGCTGTGCTCTGCGGTCTTCTTTGCTTTTCCCCAATCTTCATAACTTTGCGCTTGGTGGGGTTAAATTCCAGAAGCCAGTTGCTTCACCAGGCCTGCAGCCTGTCCAGATCCCTTTGTAGTTCTGCCTGGTCCTCATCCGACAGGATTCTCATCAGCTTCACATCATCTGCAGACAGGGACACTTTGGAGTCTATTCCTTCCGTCATGTCGTTCACAAATACCAGAAACAGCACCGGTCCTAGGACTGACCCCTGTGGAACCCCGCTGGTCACAGGCGCCCACCCTGACACCTCGCCACGTACCATGACTCGCTGTCGTCTTCCTGACAGGTATTCCCTGATCCATCGCAGCGCCTTCCCTATTATCCCTGCCTGGTCCTCCAGATTTGCACTAATCTCTCGTGTGCAACTGTGTCAAAAGCCTTCTTACAGTCCAAGAAAATGCAATTTACCCCACCCCCCTCTCTCGTCTTACTGTTGTCACTCTGTCATAAAACTCCAGTAGGTTTGTGACACAGGATTTTCCGTCCCTGAAACCGTGCTGGCTGCCGTTAAGCTCATTCCTTTCTAGGTGCTCCACCACTCTTCTGATAATCTTCTCCATGACTTTGTATACTATACATGTCAGTGACGCTGGTCTGTAGTTTAATGCTTCGTGTCTGTCTCCCTTTTTAAAAATTGGGACTACATTTGCCGTCTTCCATACCTCAGGTAGTCGCCCTGTTTCGATAGATGTGTTGAAGATTTGTTACGGGTACACATAGCGCCTCTGCTCCCTCTTTCACGACCCATGGAGAGATGTTATCCGGCCCCATCGCCTTTGAGGTATCTAGCTCGCTTAGCAGCCCATTCACTTCTTCCTCGGTTGTATGTATTGTGTCCAGCACTTGATGGTGTACCCCACCTCTCCGTCTTTCTGGAGTCCCTTGTCTCCTCTGTGAACACTTCTTTGAATCTCATGTTGAGCTCCTCGCATACTTCTTGGTCGTTTCTTGTGATCTCTCCTCCTTCCTTCCTCAGCCTGATTACCTGGTCCTTGAATACTGTTTTCCTCTTGATGTAGTTGTACAACAGCTTCGGGTCAGATTTGTGTGTTTGTTACAAAGCTATGGGTAAAGCGGACTAACTAAAGCTTGAACCTAACCTAGCCCAACCCACCCCAAATTAATTTTTTTTTGTCACTCATTTCATCTTACTAATGATGGATTTTCCTGTTTATTTTCAGGTAAATATGAACATGGGTGAGAAACCACGTCAAGAAAGGAAAGGCAGCGCGTTTCGCTCACACCCGGAAGCACCCAGTCACAACAAGTTCGAGTCGAGACGTATGGGCAAGTCTCCTGACACCAGCTGCCCCTGTTTACCCTATCAGTAAATAGGTACCCGGGTGTTAGTTGAGAATCATGGGTAGGGCGAGACGTATAGGCAGGTCACCTGACACCAGCTCTCTCTCTTTACTCTAGCAGTAAATAGGTACCTTATTAGGTGGTGGCTGATGCGCACTGCATCCGAGGCAGAACCAAACGTCCTAATTTCTCTCATAATGCTAACGATGCACACAGCAGTGCACACAGCAGAATGCACATAACAGAATGCACACAACAGAGTGCACACTAACACAGTGTTTTGTGCGACAAAGCCAGGGATACAGGCTATACCAGCTAGTTTAATCTGGCTTATGTAAATCCCAAGCCATTTATTTGCATTTTGAAATCCCAGTGTTCCTCGCCTATACCTGTATATCCCTCCCCGAGATAAACCAAGAAGGTTTTGGTATACCTCGTCTTGAGAACTGTGTTTATTGCTAGTTTATTACTATTGCTTAATATATCCCTTCATTTCGCTCAGAAGATGTGTTTGGGAACTGATAAATCCCCCTAGCGAGCGAAACTTATTGATTCTTGCCTCATACGTGGATATTTGCAACATGATCCTCATAATCATTCTTGGAGGTTCCTGTTGCAAAAGAATAACCTGTGCAAGACTAATGAGAAGGAGTAGGCTTTATTAAACAATACAATAGACGTCTTTATTGCTCTCATTCTGCTTTATTTTTGTCGACTTCAAGTGTTATTAGCACCAATCTTTACTTTTCTGTTAAGCAGAAATAATTTAAGTTTTGAGAACTGAAGCTAAGGTATACTCTCGGGGTATATACGCTGAGAGATACACTTTCAGTGTATGTACACTGAGGAACGTGCATCTCTCGGTGTAAGTTGCCGAGACGTAACATCCTTCTGGTGTATAAACGCTTTGAGACGTACATTTCTCGGTGGATATTCGCTGAGCGACATTCAGCACTGCAACGGTGGGTTGTAAATACCTCGCTAAAGTAGAGGATGGTACTTAAATACAGCACTACGGTGGGGGATACATAGTGGATAGAACGTGCAGCCCCATCTGTTTATAGCCTCGCTCACAATGCAAAAATCTTACAAGAGTCTGCCGTCGCACACACTTCCATATATCCTAGAAAAGAAATTACAACATATCCTCCAAGGAACATATATACCTGCGATTCGTGAAAGAAGTATATACATTATTGGTCTGTTTGCCTGGTTAGTTTCTTAGGATCAAGGCCTTTTAGGCTTCAATACGTCTGTTAAGACTGATGTTTGCCTCAAGTCTTAGATTCTAATCTTTACGAAGAATGGGTTTAAAGGCTTGGTATATAAATTGAGATACTCTGTGTATATACATTGAGAAAATACTTGTGTATATACCACAGGAAAGGGTGGGAGGAAACAGAGGGGAAGGAGAGGATCAGGATTTAAGAGAAAGGGAAGGAGGGAGTAGAACAGAGAGGGAGGCAAAATATTAAACTAAGGAGGAAGCATTAGAGGAATGAGGGAGAGAGAGAGAAGAGGTTAGGACAGAAAAGGCAAGAGGTGAAGAAGGCAACCAGAAAATTAAAGAAAAGGAAGATTAAGTTAATCAGGCACGTAAGGGTGAATGAAAGAATAGGAAATGGGATTTTAAGAGACGAGGATAGTGAACAAGAAGGAACGGAAGGAAGAGAAATAAGTAGTATACTGTATCCTGTTCAACAACAGACTGTCCTGTTTAATAATGGAATGAGTTGCACAACAGCAGACTTGTTTATCAATACTTATATTTTCAGTTGATCAGAAGCCACTGAATTGAAAACAAAAAAAACGAGAAAGAGAGAAATGCTGTAATTGGTGTTGTGATCTAGGTGACTGATACAGTTGATGACCAGCGCCGCCCTGGCGGTGACTGCTGGATTAATCGCCTGCAATATCGCCGGATTATATTTATATCGCTAATAACGCTATCCAGGAGTGTACTCACCTATTTGTGGTTGCAGGGGTCGAGTCTTAGCTCCTGTGTGTGTGTGTGTGTGTGTGTGTGTGTGTGTCTCTGTGTCCTCAGACCAAGAGTCCTCACCTACTGACACAAACAACCTGGACAGTCAAGGACCTTACCCACTAATCATGAACACCCTGCTTGCACGAAACCGATGGACCATATCTACTGACCTACCTAAACACCGTGTGTATAGACCAAAACAGATCCCCCCCCCCCCATTTCCTCGCTAGTTTGGTCCGGGGAACGATCGCTAATTTGCAATCTCCGGTCACGGTGAAATTGGCCGGCTCTGAGGGGGTGATGGGAGGGGGGGGTAAGGGGAAGCGTAAGGAATTACAGGGAATTAGCATAAGGGGGCAGCCTGCCCACGGGTGTGGAATTAGGGGGGGGGAGTGGTGGGTTGGATTAGACGAGTGAATGTTGCTCATTTAGTTGTACTATTCTGAGCTTGCAAGGAGTGTCGATTCATAGCTCCCGGCCCTCCGGTTAACAATCATACCTTCTCTGAAACTGCGTATGCTTTTCTCCTCCGCCATCTCTCCATCTTATTCCCTCCATTTCTTGACTCTCCAAGATTTGAAAAAAAAAATATTATAACTAAGCGCTAAACCCACAAGGATCACATTAATGTACTTAGTGTGTGTAGATTTCGACCTCCAGGTGAGGTCCTCTTCACTTCATAATCGAATATTTATATATATATATATATATATATATATATATATAATTCCTAGAGAGGAAAAACGAGAGTGGAATCTCAGGGTTTCCGGTAGTGTGTGGAACACCTGAGGTATGTAGTTATAAGGCTTCCAAATATCTTCACTCAGGTCCGATGCCCATTTGGCATCCTGGGGATGTTGCCAGGTTGTAGTGACCTTGCTGTGAATGCTGGGGGTTGAACAGTGTCATACAACTGACGTCTTCCCCCACGTGTGTGTGTGTGTGTGTGTGTGTGTGTGTGTGTGTGTGTGTGCACCTATTTGTGGTTGCAGGGTCGAGACTCAGCTCCTGGCCCCGCTTCCCCGTGTATGGTGTACTGACCTAGCTGTGCCTGCTAGAGTCCTCGTTGCGACTTGTCACTAAATTGTCATACCTATTCTTAAAGCTGTGCTGGCTCTGCTTCAACACCTGGCGAAGGGATCTTGATCCAACAGTCATTTCCTTATGGATTAAACCTGATTACAACTCATCCCCTAATTCTTAACCCCAGCGGGTTTATCGCTTCCCCATGCATATAATAATAGAAACGATAATTTGCATAATTGATTTATATTTACACAGGAAGCGCTAGATCCACACGGGCCATACAGCACCTGGAGAACGTAAGGCAGCATTGATCGAAGTGGTTGAAGGGTAGCTCCAGTTCCTGGCATCAAGAGCCTAGAAGGGAAGGAGTGAGTGAGATGCCATAATAATGCTACTAAGTTCTCTTTCTCTCTCTCTCTTTCTCTTTATCTCTTTCTCTCTCTATATTAACTTCCAACAAATATTAAAACCAACATTAACTTGAATGCCAGAATATAACAATACTTTTCAATATACTTCAGCTCTTTTTTTTTTTTCCCCCTTTTTTCGTTATTGCAGAACAGATTGTTCAGTGCAGTTTGTGTCAGTGACTGAACTAAAGTTTTCTCTCAAGTTCGCTCATTGTTCTCGTCTTCCAATTTTCACGACTAATTGAAACGTTGCTTTTTTTGTGTCTTGATGAGAGAAGGGGACCGGTCACCATGGTGACTGAGGACCGGTCACCATGGTGACTGGGGACCGGTCACCATGGTGACTGGGGACCGGTCACCATGGTGACTGGGGACCGGTCACCATGGTGACTGGGGACTGGTCACCATGGTGACTGGGGACCGGTCACCATGGTGACTGGGGACCGGTCACCATGGTGACTGGGGACCGGTCACCATGGTGACTGGGGACCGATCACCATGGTGACTGGGGACCGATCACCATGGTGACTGGGGACCGTCACCATTGGTGACTGGGGACCGTCACCATTGATGGACGGTCCATTTGACTGGGGACCGATCACCATGGTGACTGGGGACCGATCACCATGGGACTGAGGGACCGTCACCATGGTGACTGTGAACCGTCACCTGGTGACTGGGGACCGACCTGGTGACGGCGATCACCATGGTGACTAGGACCTGTCATCATGGTGACTGGGGACGTACCTGGTGACTGGACGATCACCATGGTGACTGTAGGAACCTGTCATGTATGGTGACTGTAGGACCTGTCATCATGGTGACTGTAGGACCTGTCATCATGGTGACTGTAGGACCTGTCATCATGGTGACTGTAGGACCTGTCATCATGGTGACTGTAGGACCTGTCATCATGGTGACTGTAGGACCTGTCATCATGGTGACTGTAGGACCTGTCATCATGGTGACTGTAGGACCTGTCATCATGGTGACTTGATAAACTTCACAGAACTAAACTTGATAATGCTCTACACAGGGCGAAACGTCGTATCAATTACAGTTTCTTCACTCTTCCCTCCAGTAAGACAGTGACAGCCTACCGTCACGCTCCTCTGGTAAATAGATCCCCTAGGATGCGATAGATCGCTAGCTTTGTGGAGCGAAGGATTCCTTGAAGACTAAGGAGGACTCCAGGAACAGCTCCAGGGACTCATTAAGGTATCCGTCCCGAGGGAAGCCTGGTAATAAGGATGAGTGGAGAGGTCCTACAGATGGCTAGGGCTCCTTGAGTCCTGAAGGCCAGAGGGGAAGAAGCAGCTGCAGATATCCTATATCAGCTGCAGATATCCAACAACAGCTGAAGATATCCTAGAACCTCCACCACTTTCCCCAACACTAACAATAGCCACTCACATCCTATACACCTCTCCTTTTTCTATCTGCAACTTGACCCCTCTAACAATACACATACCAGCCTCACTTCTTCCCCTTTCTGTCAAATAAACAACGAAGAGAAGCACTAGACAGATTTCTGTTTTTTTTTTCCATCCTTGACTCATGCACTTAGATATATAGAATAATCCCCAATCTAGACAGAAGTTAGTTTAATATATTTTTATGCACCCCATGCCCATCCTGTGGGCGGTAGTCAAAAGATTACAGAGACACATAATGGGTCCAGGAACTGGGCCGCAGACAGAAGTAGATAGTCCTTTTCAGAATATAGCCTCGTTGTGACCGAAGTTTTCTGCTACCTGTCTTTCCCATGTATTGCAAATCAGAGCACAGTAATAAGAAGAAACTCATGATTAATATAATCATAACTAAGTGCTAAACCCATAATGGTCATACACAGCTGCAAAGAAACTAAATTATTATTATTATTATAATCAAAAAAGAAGCGCTAAGCCACAAGGGCTATACAGCAAAGAAACTCAAATTATGGAATAAGAGTGAAAAATTGAAAGAATGGATAGCAGAGGCGACCAGGAAATAACTATCACGGAGACAAAATGATAACAGATGCTGTATTCTCAGCAGGCTATCAAGTAATGAGGAAAAAGTTGAAACAAGGAGGGAGAGGAGTTGCATTACTAATTAGAACCCATGGAGTTTTGAAGAGATGGAAGAGATAAACAAATGAGTTAAGTATGTGGCGGACATGATCAGTTGCAGTGATCTACAACCCACCACCCAATAGTTGGAGATTAAGTCAGGGATATAAAAAGAGAAAAATTAACAGGCGAGGCAATAATGACGAGAAGAAAAACTTTAGGGACGACAAATAAAGCGCTAAACCGACAAGGGTAACAAACGGTATAAAGAGGTGTTCTCAGTACACACACACACACACACACACACACACACACACACACACTTCCACTAGTTTTTCCTTGCCCAACAGGAGCAAAATCTACAAGGACTCCTGAACCAAACTTTGAGGAAACGTAATTAGCATTTCCAATTGGCACTTGACCCGTCCAATCGGCTTCAGTCTCAGAAGGTTCAGCAGTGCTGTCAGCTCCAGCGTTCAGCAGTGCTGTCAGCTCCAGCGTTCAGCAGTGCTGTCAGCTCCAGCGTTCAGCAGTGCTGTCAGCTCCAGCGTTCAGCAGTGCTGTCAGCTCCAGCGTTCAGCAGTGCTGTCAGCTCCAGCGTTCAGCAGTGCTGTCAGCTCCAGCGTTCAGCAGTGCTGTCAGCTCCAGCATCACACACTGTCAACTCAGACGCACCAAATTGGCCGCTGGGGCGTGAGGCGCTCATTAAGCTGTACCCTATTTTCAAGTCTTTTTTTTTTTTTTTTTTTTTTATTTTTAGTGCTAATGTTTGATACGAGACTTAGAGGAACTTGTCAACACCCTGTTCTCTTCCTCCTCGTTTTCTTCTCGATTATATTATCACTTCCTAATTTGTATGGGGAAGCACTAAACTGGTTAGGAGTAAACCAATCCTGGGGAATACAAGGTAACCAGGTTTGATTCTAGGAAGATATTTCGAACCCAGGTGTAGACTATTTAACCTGCACACCTGGCCGACACACGATAACCATTTAGGACGGACCAAAAAGGAAACAGTGTAAATAATTGTATTACTTTCAGAATCAAGTGGGTATATATATATATATATATATATATATATATATATATATATATATATATATATATATATGTACAGTATTTATAACTATATACAATGAGCCGAATGTGCGCACAAGATACGGTGAAAACCGTAGTGATCAGCTGGGAAAGTACGGCTACCAAAGCTTGCTTCACAAGTGTACCACATCGCTTCACAGCCTTGGCGGGCTTCCTTGTGATTGGCTTTTTGAACCAAGGTGCTGAGATAATGATGGGGCCCCTGCTCGTTAAACCCTTAGCACCTGGTTCACCCGTCGGGAAGCATGCCTATATGGGTGTGTGGCATACACTGAATAAAATGTGACATACCCTTAGCATGCCAGATGTGAAGGCTTACTCAGCCCTGTGACAACTTCAGTCAGTATTACCAAGGCTGGCTCCTCCTCAGGAAAATTAATGAAGAGAAAAAGAAATAATAACAATGATAAACACTATTATTTAGAAACGGAAAATGTAAAATAATAAAACATGAATGGGTATCCTAATTGAAAGAAAAATGAAATGAAAAAAATTACATTTGAACTCAACGCTAATATAGGTATATCATGGTAATGGGGTGTCAGGTGTTGGTGACACTGCGTGTTGTTGAAATCATAGCCGTTGCTGATGTGGGGAGGGGGTAGCAGGTGTTGGTGACCACCACTGGCTCGTTCTTCACAGAGTGTAGCCGTGAATAATTGCTTCAGATGACAGGAAAACAGGTTCGTTACCACTGCTATGATGAGGGGTTAGGTCCTGTGTTGGCTTACATAACAGGTAAGTAGATTAAACATGGGACGTCTCAGGACGTTAGTCCGTCTCCTTCTATTCTTCTCGGTTGGCAGGTGACCCTCTCTGTCATTCCAAGCTGTAAGAGACAGACAGATTACCCACTGCTTAAGAAATCACTCTCCATGATAAGTGCAATACCTAAAAGATGTGGTGATTATTAAAACATTTAACCGATCAAGACTGAAAGGACTAAATTATTGGTCAAAAGTGAAGCTTTCAACCAATAAGTCCACTAAAATATGATCAGGCGTGTACTTACAGTAGTGTTGGGAGCTGCGAGTCGAGTGATTTACTGTTTGACCGGAGCCCCACACGTCACCTTTCGGGGGGGGGGGAAGAGGGAGGGGAAGGGATAGCAGGAGCTAGACTGACCCTACCTTAACAAGCAGCCGGCAATCAAACTATCACTTTCGGGGAGGGGAAAAAGGAGGGGGGGGGGAATAGTGGGAGCTGGACTTACCCTACCTTAACAAGTAGCCGGCAATGAAACTATTGTTACTATATACTCCCTCACTACTCCTATCTATTGAACTTTTTCCTCACACTCCCCCATACCAAGACTCAGTCAAGGAGTATAAGAAGAATAGGCGAGGAAAAAGTTCTAACATGTGGAAGCCGCGTAAGGCAACAAATCTTCTACTGACTGTCACGACTTAACCAGTCAGAGAAATAATTGGATGAACCATTGATATACACAATATGGATCTTAAAAGCCTGGAGTGCCAATGTCCACCTCAAGAGGCGACTGTTGGTTCCCTTAAAAGTTTCTAGGTATATCAAAGGTTTGTGGTCCGTTTCTAAAATGAATTCTTTTCCCAGCAAATAAAATTTAAGTTTGGAGATACCCCACACAATAGCCAAACATTCCTTTTCTATGGTGGAGTATCTCGTATCTGCAGGAGGGAAGTTTTAGATTTAATAAATATACAGGATTTAGGAGTGTGTATTTTGTGCAGTAAGCACCTGACACCTATTGCAAGAACTATACTTCTTTGTAACCTGTAAGTACATGCTTGGCCAAAAATAAGTGTGCTTGAGTTTATGCCACGTCTTACGATGGGCCAAGTGTTCGGTCACTGGCAAATCATGAGCCATTTGAAGAACAGTCTCTCGGCATGGTTTAGAAACAACAAGTAGGGAATAATCTATCACTGAAGAATGAGATTTAAAGACCGACTTATATAAGATACCATTAATATATTCAGACTTATGAGATACATATCTCCCATGGATAACTTTGTTGTTAAAAGCTTGATTATGACAATCCTGAAGTGAAGGGCAATTGCGCTGTATAATGACAAAGTCATCCTTGGACAAAATCTGGGAAAATGAAAGGACTCACGGTGGGAGAAGAGGAGGTAGGAGAAACCGGGGTTATGGTCTGAGCCCTAGTCAAGACGTTGAGAGTGCCGGAGGCAATACCCTTACTTTCACCCGACGAGTGGACAGGTGATCCTGCTACCTCGCTATCGAGAGCAGTATCATCTGTTTCCACCCCCAAATGAACAGTACGAGACAATGCAGCTTCCGGTGCAGAATTGTTAAGAGGATTATTTAAATTGCAAGGAAGAGGAGCTGGAAAAGTTAGATCCACGGGTGGTGACGAAAGATCCGCCTCTGAAGGAGGCGGATCTTTCGTAATTGGGGCTAGTACCGCATTAGTCCAACCGGTGAACCATTTAGTTTTCAAGTAACAACGTATTGTAGGGAAGGTATTTTCACGACCTAAGTAATCTGAAAGAATAGAGGACACACGAGAGGTTTTAAAGTAAGGGAACGGTTTGTCCGAAATTACGATGCACGTACATCCAGTGTCACGTAATATGTCCCGAGACTTTTATACCATTAACTGCTGCTGAACAGAAGGGTGCTTGGTCATTACCGTCAACAAAACATCTACCAACTTTCTCTATTTTCTTGGAAGGACAATCTGGACGTTTATGTCCGATACCACCACATCGATGACAGGTTGGTACAATAGCTGGTGACTGCTTCTACTGTAGGCTTCTTAATCTTTGGTTCAGGTGAACCATTGCCCTTAAGGTTCGATCCCTTTAGGTCTTTATAGGAATTGTGAGCCTCAGCATACAAGTCAGCAGCCTCAGCAACTTCCTCAGCTTTAATTAGGTTACGTTCTCTAACGAATGTTCTTATCTGGTGGGGAAGAGCTGTCAGGAACTGGTCAGCAACCATGAAGTCTCTAAGAGATTCATAACTCTGATCAATTCCTGAACTCTCTATCCAAAAATCGAACAAACGAAAGAGTGTTACCTGTAACTGCTGAAAGTTCTGGCCAGGCTGTAAGGTGGCATACCTGAAATCTTTCCTGTAAGAATTTTTTGATATGCTTTAAGGATTGCCTTCTTCAGTAGGTTATAATTACATATGATATCCTGCGACAAAGTTGCATAGATATTCAAGGCTGTACCAGAAAATAACCTTCCTAACCTGGTAGCCTAGCTGTCAGCAGGCCATTCACAGAGGGTAGCGGTATTTTCGAACCTGATAATGTATGAAGTTATGTCGTCCCTCTCTGTGAAGGGAGGTAAATTAGGTGTTGGAATATGTGCACTGACTGCACGTTGTTCCATTACTCCTTCCTCTAATTGTTGTTGTGTAAAAGTTAACTTTTTATTCTCCAATTCAAGGCTAGATTTTTCGAGCTCGCGATCCTTTTCTCTCTCTCTATTAACTCATGTTCTCTAGCTTTTTCCTCAACTTCTCTATCCTTGGCTCTTTCCTCAAGTTCTCTTAATTTAACTTGTTCCTCACGTATTTTAGCTTGTTCCTCACGTTCTCTAGCTCTTTCCTCACGATCAAGTCTATCACGCTCTTTTTGGTCTTCTCGCTCTCTTTCTGTCTTTCTTGGCTTTCTCTTTCAATTCTCTCTCTCTCTCCTTTTTCTCCTGTCTTTCCCTTTCTAACCATCTCTCTTCTCTCTCAATTCTTTCTCTTTCGAGTCTTTCCTGGATCTTAGCACTAATGAAAGATTCTAAATTTTTCCCTGTTATTCCTAACTTACTTCCAGCGTTCATCCAAAACTGGTATTCCTCCATGCTTGCAAGAATAAACTACCAGGGGAAATGAAACGGGTATTAAAGAAAACGGAGGGTTCAATTCCTTCTCCGCTCAAACTGTAAATAAACCAGAGGGCTCGATCCCTACTTCAATTAAACAATATGTATTAATTAAAACGAAGGGTTCTATGCTGGCTCCGAGCAAACAGTAGAATGGGGTCACTTGACCATCCAATCTTCTCACCAACAAATCAAGAGTGTCCTACGACAGTTCCCTTGATATAATAAAGAGCTCAATGAAACAAATTGTCACTGGAAAATCTCAGGTCCCTAGAGTCTAATCCTCCAAAGTGTTTCAAGCTCGAACAAAAAGGTGGCAGAATTAAATATTATATCCTGCCTGACTTGACTTACAATAAATTGAGACTATAGCAATCACCAAATCTTTTAAATACCTGCACCATAGTCCTACCATAGAGAATGATTACTCATGGCTGGTGGTAACCGTCTGTGGTATGCGGCATTGAAATTCCAATGGTAGATTCGAGATGGAATTGAATCTTGATTCAGTAGAGCTGATCCTGCAAGGTCGCCACTTGTGAAGGCTTACTCAGCCCTGTGACAACTTCAGTCAGTATTGCCAAGGCTGGCTTCTCCTCAGGAAAATTAATGAATAGAAAAAGAAATAATAACAGACAATGATAAACACTTTATTTAGAAACGGAAAATGTAAAACAATAAAACATGAATGGGTATCCTAATTGAAAGAAAAATGAAAAATGAAATGAAAAAAATACATTTGAACTCAACGCTAATATAGGTATATCGTGGTAATGGGGTGTCAGGTGTTGGTGACACTGTTGTTGAAATTGTAGCCGTTGCTGATGTTGGAGGGGGGGTAGCAGGTGTTGGTGACCACCACCGGCTCGTTCTTCACAGAGTGTAGCCGTGAATAATTGCTTCAGATGACAGGAAAACAGGGTTCGTTACCACTTCTATGATGAGGGGTTAGGTCCTGTGTTGGCTTACATAACAGGTAAGTAGATTAAACATGGGACGTCTCAGGACGTTAGTCCGTCTCCTTCTATTCTTCTCGTTGGTTGGCAGGTGACCCACTCTGTCATTCCAAGCTGTGAAGAGAGACAGATTACCCACTGCTTAAGAAATCACTCTCCATGATAAGTACAATACCTAGACGATGTGGTGATTATTAAACATTTTAACTGATCAAGACTGAAAGGACAGTTACATTGGTCAAAAATGAAGCTTTCAACCAATAAGTCCACTAAAATGTCAGGAGTGTACTTACAGTAGTGTCAGGAGCTGAGAGTCGAGTGATTTACTGTTTGACCGGAGCCCCACACGTCACCTTTTGGAGGGGGGGGGGGAAGAGGAGGGGAAGGGATAGCGGAGCTAGACTGACCTACGTTTACAAGCAGCCGCAATCAAACATCACTTTCGGGGAGGGGAAAAAAAGGGGGGGGGGGAATAGCGGGAGCTAGACTTACCCTACCTTAACAAGTAGCCGGCAATGAAACTATTGTTACTATATACTCCCTCTCTACTCCTATCTATTGAACTTTTCCCTCACACCAGAACTAAGCATCCTCCCTGAGCAGTGTTTTACCATTGCATGGAAAACTAATGGAATCGCCTTTCCTTTCAACCATCCACTTCATTAGGTAATGTTCAACTCGAAATTACTTCCAAGCGAGACACAACCTTAAAGAGAGACAGCAGGGATAGCGTAGGGTCAAGACACTTGCGGACGGGAGCAAGTGTCCCTCTAACTAAAAAAATTATGGCCAGATTAATTCAGATTTTAATTTATGACCATAAGGAAAAAAAAAAGAGCTATCTACCCATTTTGTCCCTAACACACCCTAACAAATTAAATTCTGGAAAGTGCATCATTCAGCACATTATCTTTGCTGGTTCTGTGGCGTATGGAGATATTGTACGGATACAACCGTAATGTCCATCGCCTAAGTCCGGTGTTCTTGTTCTTCGTTGAGCTAAGGTATATCAGAGGATTGTGGTCACTGAAGACTGACATGTGATATACTGGACAAAAACCATATCAAAATGCTCCAGCGCAAGTACCATTGCCAGGGCCTCCTTCTCTGTAGAGTAGGCCCACTGATAGATCTGGTATTTGGCTGGGTAGTACGCCACAAGCTGCAGACTTCCCTCACCAGAAGCTTGGAGTAACACTGACCCAATTCCCGAGTCACAGGCATTAACCTACAATACAAACGGGAGACTAGAGTATGGGAGCAGTGCAAAAGAAATGTTTAACATCGTTAAACGTCTTTTGACAATTTGGGGTCCAGCAAAATTTATTCTTGTGACTGCTAAGTGAGGTTAGAGGCTACAACATCCGCAAAGTTTTTTGCAGAATCTTTTATAGAATCCTGTCACTCCTTTGCAGGGACTTCTTATCCCGATGAACGGGATAATTTTTAAAAGCCAAAACTGTCAAATTTCGGTGCTACTTTGCCACTGATTTCATGACCTAAGAAAGGAATAGTAGACTGGCCAAAAGAGGGTTCACTTAGGTTTACTGTCAGTTGAAAAGTTCTGAACCTCTCAAAGAGGGAATCAAGACGGGGTACATGTCGAGGCATGCCTATATGGGTGTGTGACATACGCCAAATAAAATGTAATATACTCATAGCATGCCACAGGAGAGGGTGGCCTCCAGACACTTCACCGGCATCATCGAAGCTCTGTCTGCGACACTCGATGCATTTAAGAAAGGGAATGACATCCGCCAAGAGTTTTTTTTTTTCCATCTTTATTCATGAAGCAAGATTTTGTACACTCGCACTGTGCTTCTGCTGTAATCTATATGATGGCTAGTTTTTGTTTCTAAATGTTCAAGGAACACAATATTATAGCAAGTGTAAGGAAAATGGTAGGTTACATAAACAGAACGTTCAAAACAAGAGATGTGAAGCCAGTGATGAAACTTCAGGTCACTCATTCTCTCTAGGCTGGAATATTGCTGTGTACAAACAGCTCCCTGCAAGGAAAGCGATATTACTGAGCTGGAAAATGTACAAAGAACCTTCACAGCAGTTATAAACTTAGTCAAGCACCTAAATTACTGAGAATACTTGATGGTCCTAGAACTGCACTCCTTAGAAGGCTAGAAATATGCATCATAATATACACCTGGAAGCTACTGGAGGACTGATTCCGAACCTGCACATCGAAATTATTACTTATGAACACAGAACAACTTAACTACTTTGAAAAGAAGGAAACGATGAATACACTGAGATAATTTAAGTGTAAAGGGATCCTGACTCCTCAGGATCAGTCTTCCAGAGGAAATTCGACAAATTCCTCAAATCAGTTCCTGATCACTGGTGCTGTGGTGCATATACAGGACTGTGGGCGGCAGGCACTAACAGCATGATCGATCATAATATATATATATAATATATATATATATATATATATATATAAAATATATGCAAAACAACCACTCTGAAAGAATAGAGAAATTCCAAGCGCTTTCGTGACTACTCACATTATCAAGGAACTATGAAAGTAAAGCATCCAAGGAAGCTATATAAGGGGTCTGGCCAGCACCTCACTATCAGATCCCACAACGGTTAAACACCTGACGCGCGCCGACCCAACTTGGATAGGTCCTTTGCACTACTCACCCCACAAACTATTCTACCCAAGAAAATTTTAAAATTATTTGTCCAGTGTATTATTAAATTCTTCCCAAATTCTATTAATTATAAATGGATCTAATTTATATAAACCAAAGGAAATATTCATATTATTGTCAAAACTGCTTTTTATGAAACAAGATTCAATTATATTCCTGTCGGCCATGGACTTGCTTGATACTACTTTCTCAACTTTTGAAAATCAATTGGATGGTTAAAATCTCTTTCATGAATAAATAGAGCATTGGAATCTTGTCCATTCTAATGCTATATTTAGTGTTTTTAATCTTAGTTCGAGATTTTTACCAGTTTGAACCGTAATAAACTTTATCGCAAATTTTACAAGGAATCTTATAACACATCCATCACATTTTGGGGGAATTCTTTATCAAAAGTTTTTTACTGCATCAAGATTTTTGAATACAACTTTAATATTAAAAGTCTTAAGAAGAGAAGGCATACCAACCAAGTTTTCATGGTAAGGAGAACCAACATATTTTAGTTTGAATAAGGCTGGTTTGTCCCTTTTTGGATTGTAAAAAGTATTTCTAGCAACTAAAAGATTTATCAATTACATTTCTTGGGTATTTAAATCATTACCTATTTCATAAATTTTGGATATTTCCTCATCTATGAACTCAGGACTACAAATTCGTAAAGCTCTCAAAAACATTGATGAGAAAACAGACAGTTTGACTCTATCTTGATGCGAGGAATAATAGTGGACATAGGAACAGTTATTTGTAGGTTTTCTGTAAATTTTAAATTTGAATTCATTATTACCCTTAATAATTAAAACATCTAGAAAAGGCAATGAGTTATTTTCTTCAAACTCAACGGTAAAGTTTATAGAATGGGCTAAGCTATTTAATTTTCCAAGGAAATGGTGTATATCTCTTAGATGATACTGAAACCTATTCTAAACTTAGGAAAAATCCCCTAGAAACCGTTAACAGCAATTTCAATAAAACAATAAAACTTCTACTGAAAGGCAAAGATGAATTAGGGAAACAATTTACTTCCACTAATCCATCTTTGCCTTACATGTATGGACTAATAAAAACACACAAACCAGGGAATCCAGTCAGACCAATTATTAGCTCCATAGGGTCAGTTTCATATAAATTATCCAAATGGCTTGTTGATATTTTGAGCCCTATTGTTGGCAAAATTTCTAACTTTAATGTTAAAAACAACATAGACTTAGTTGATAAATTAAACTCCTTGACTGACTTAAATGATTTTAACATGGTTAGTTTTGATGTTACTTGTTTACGAAAGTTCCTGTTGATGATTTATTAAGTTTCTTATCTGAAGAACTCGTTAACTATGATTTACCATTGCCAGTTCCTACTATCATTAAACTTATTAAACTTTGCATTGTTGATGCAAAATTTGTATTTAATGATAAGTTTTACACTCAAAAGTTTGGTATGGCAATGGGAAATCCTCTTTCACCTGTTCTTAGTAACCTATACATGGAATTTTTTGAAACAAGGTTACTTAACACAATCCTCCCTAATAGAGCTAAATGGTTCAGATATGTTGATGATATTTTGTGTCTTATGCCCAAAAATGTAGATATACACCATTTCCTTGGAAAATTAAATAGCTTAGCCCATTCTATAAACTTTAAGATAAGATAAGATAAGATTTCGTTCGGATTTTTAACCCCGGAGGGTTAGCCACCCAGGATAACCCAAGAAAGTCAGTGCGTCATCGAGGACTGTCTAACTTATTTCCATTGGGGTCCTTAATCTTGTCCCCCAGGATGCGACCCACACCAGTCGACTAACACCCAGGTACCTATTTGCTGCTAGGTGAACAGGACAACAGGTGTAAGGAAACGTGTCGAAATGTTTCCACCCGCCGGGAATCGAACCCGGGCCCTCCGTGTGTGAAGCGGGAGCTTTACCGTTGAGTTTGAAGAAAATAACTCATTGCCTTTTCTAGATGTTTTAATTATTAAGGGTAATAATGAATTCAAATTTAAAATTTACAGAAAACCTACAAATAACTGTTCCTATGTCCACTATTATTCCTCGCATCAAGATAGAGTCAAACTGTCTGTTTTCTCATCAATGTTTTTGAGAGCTTTACGAATTTGTAGTCCTGAGTTCATAGATGAGGAAATATCCAAAATTTATGAAATAGGTAATGATTTAAAATACCCAAAAAATGTAATTGATAAATCTTTTAAAGTTGCTAGAAATACTTCTTACAATCCGAAAAGAGACAACCAGCCTTATTCAACTAAAAATATGTTGGTTCTCCCTTACCATGAAAACTTGGTTGATGTGCCTTCTCTTCTTAAGACTTTTAATATTAAAGTTGTATTCAAAAATCTTGATACAGTAAAAAACTTTTGATAAAGAATTCCCCCCAAAATGGTGATGATGTGTCTATAAGATTCCTTGTAAGATTTGCGATAAAGTTTATTACGGTCAAACTGGTAAAAATCTCGAACTAAGATTAAAACAACATAAATATAGCATTAGAACTGGACAAGATTCCAATGCTCTATTTATTCATGTAAGAGATTTTAACCATCCAATTGATTTTCAAAAAGTTGAGAAAGTAGTATCAAGCAAGTCCATGGCCGACAGGAATATAATTGAATCTTGTTTCATAAAAAGCAGTTTTGACAATAATATGAATATTTCCTTTGGTTTATATAAATTAGATCCATTTATAATTAATATAATTTGGGAAGAATTTAATAATACACTGGACAAATAATTTTTAAAATTTTCTTGGGTAGAATAGTTTGTGGGGTGAGTTGTGCAAAGGACCTATCCAAGTTGGGTCGGCGCGCGTCAGGTGTTTAACCGTTGTGGGATCTGATAGTGAGGTGCTGGCCAGACCCCTTATATAGCTTCCTTGGATGCTTTACTTTCATAGTTCCTTGATAATGTGAGTAGTCACGAAAGCACTTGGAATTTCTCTATTCTTTCAGAGTGGTTGTTTTGCATATTCTGAAATCACCTGTTTACTGTGATCTTATTGCATATATATATATATTATATATATATATATATATATATATAATATATATATATATATATATATATATATATATATATATATATTATATATATTTTTTATTATCACACTGGCCGATTCCCACCAAGGCAGGGTGGCCGAAAAAGAAAACTTCACCATCATTCACTCCATCACTGTCTTGCCAGAAGGGTGCTTTACACTACATTTTTTAAATTGCAACATTAACACCCCTCTTCAGGTGCAGGCACTGTACTTCCCATCTCCAGGACTCAAGTTCCGGCTGCCGGTTCCCTGACCCCTTCATAAATGTTTACTTTGCTCACACTCCAACAGCACGTCAAGTATTAAAAACCATTTGTCTCCATCACTCCTATCAAACACGCTCATGCATACCTGCTGGAAATCCAAGCCCCTCGCACACAAACTCCTTTACCCCTCTCTCCAACCTTTCCTAGGCCGACCCCTACCCCGCCTTCCTTCCACTACAGACTGATACACTCTTGAAGTCATTCTGTTTCGCTCCATTTCTCTTACATGTCCGAACCACCTCAACAACCCTTCCTCAGCCCTCTGGACAACAGTTTTGGTAATCCCAAACTTCAGAAATAGTAATATTCAACTACCCCAGCTGTACTTGATAAATCTATTAAGTTACTCGAACAACGTTTTACAATCCAAAAGACAACCACCTTTTGCCTCTAAACAATATGTGTTCTTTGTCCCTACAGACCCAATGCACCACCACTTGGTTTTCCTATGCAATTCTTACTTAACCTTAACTATTACAAGTTGTCTTCCAAACTATACCCAGATAACAAAACTTCTGTAAAGAATTCTCCCCCAAAATGCTGATGGATTTCTAAAGTTATCACCTAATATTTTGTTATCCTATAACCTTACTCTTCCTGTAATTCACCTTTAATTAAATCTTCTTTTGCACACCCTACCAATTCATTCCACAATCTCTGAACTTTACCTTCAGAATCTCCCAAGTTGAAAGTGTCATCAAGCAAGAGCAGATTGTGACAACTCCCACTTTTGCTATTGATTTCTTTATCTTTTAACTCAGCCTTTTCATAGACCTCGACATTTAATTCTTACAACCATCTATAAATATATTAAACAACCACGGTGGGGATCACACGATCCTTGTCTAAGGCCCTACTTTTAACTGGGGAATAGATTTCCCTCTTTCCTAATACTCTAACTTGGAGCCTCACTATCCTCATAAAAACCTTACATGCTTTCAGTAAACCTACTCCTTACTCTCATACACTTGCAACGTTGTACTTGCCCCCTCCTAAATCCACCCTGTTCATACGCCTTTTCAAATCTATATATATATATATATATATATATATTATATATATATATATATATATATATATATATATATATAAAGCATATTTAGTGTAAATTTCTACCTGATCACCATGAAACTAACAAACATACTGTACTTACATTTGGCTGGCCTAAGATAAACTGCGCAGGATTAAGCTACATTATATTACATGAGGTTATCAAGGTCGCTAAGTCACATGTCGCAAAACATAACACCGCACGCCATGTTAAATCGCAAAACTATTTACAGGACTAAGTATGTGGGGAAGCAGTGAGGGTGAAGGTGCAGAGATAAAGACGACAATCTTTAAGTTGGTAAGACTAACGTATTAACATAGTACAAGACATCCTCCCTCCCCCCTAAATAAAAAAAAATCCAAGCAATGTGAGTTATTTCAGTAGAAGTCTTTCCGGTGTTCTTATGATGTGACCCATAACAGTCCACTCAAGAGTCCTGCAGGTAGGAGACCAATGAACAGGTTGCGGTTACTTTCTTATTCCGAGTGTAAATATACAACCTAATCTGGAGAAAAGCTTATACTGACGACATTTCTTGCAGAGGAAGCATTGCTGATATAGCTTACGATGTTGAGTTCGGAAGTATACCAGAGGAATGGAATTTCGACTTCGTTTACAGCTTCTCACAGATAGTTTATAGGGCCAGTGACGGCTTATGCCCTATCGAGCCCCTTTATTTGCACGGCTGTGGCAGCTGCTATAGGACCGCCGGGAACACAGAAAACGGAGCCGCTGGAGTACACATTGCTACCTCACTTATTCACAGGGTAAACACGACCATCGTGAGCCAAGGTGCCTCTTTTATTGCACACGGGGAAACCCACCCTCCCTCACTACACTACTCTTCCACCATGTGCCTACATCTCACTACAGTGTGTGTACACAGAGATGCGTATAAACAGAGATTAATCCTAGTTTTCAGGATTTAAGTATTCTTGACTGGTGGCGTAAAAGTGAATCCACAGCCTTCATGACCTTCGTGCAGTAACCTTTAATAAATCTTACAGGCTAAATTGTCCGATTCTCACTTTTACCCATTGATATAGAATCAGTCCTAAGGCAAGCCTAGGCGTACCTGGGTGTTAGTCAGCTGTTGTGGTTCGCTTCCTATTAAAGACAACTATGATAGTACACCATTATGTTGTTCATTCTTAGTTATACTGTGTTAATTTCCGTGTAATTCTGGGCTTCTTGGGGTTATGCTGGGTTAATAGCCCTCTGGGTTATCCTGGGCAAACAGCACTCCGATTTTAATATAAAGAAAATCATCTTCATCCCTGTCATCATGTTTCGCTGTACGACTCTGCAACACTACCATGCCTTGCTCAACGACCCAGCAACACTACCATTCCTTGTTCAACTACCCAGCAACATCATACCTCGCTCAACGACCCAGAAACGCTACCATGCCTCGCTCAACGACCGAGCAACATCACCATGCCTCGCTCAACGACCCATTAACACTATCATGCCTCAGCGACCCAGTAAATTCAAAGTTTATTCAAAGTATTCAAAGTAACACTACCATGCCTCGCTCAGCGACCCAGCAACATCACCATACCTCCCTCAACGACTCCCCCCCCCCCACTCTACGAGAGAAACACTGCTTTACCTCACTACAAGTTACGAGGGTGTTGTCTTGAGCGTACGCACGGCACTAGGCAAAGAAAATGAGGATAAATCTGGGCGTTAATCTGATCTTGCCCAGGGTGGCAGCGTTCAGGGGCTGGTGGGCTGTAGGGTGGGCGAGTGGGGGAGGGAAGGGTGGCTAGGGGAGTAAGTGGGTGTTTTGGTATGGGGTTAGTTAGGGATGGGGAAGGGGTGGAGAATCCCTATCTCGGTGAATTATAAGTCTGTGAATAATGAAACAGAGAGGGTCTAACCTCTATGACTCACGAAATCGTAATGACACGAGTGCAAACAAACCATACCACGGGTGGGGTTAGAATCCGCGATCGGAGAGTCACAAAACTCCTGACCGACGCTAACCTAAGCTAACCTTCCTATGGCTTAGAAATATACCTAGTTGGATGAATCTTATCGTAGCTAAGTGGCTAACGCGTCGGTCTGGAGTTTTGTGACTCTGATCGCGGATTCTAATCCCACCCGTGATACAGTTTTTTTTCTAACCTCTATCCTGGATAAGCTTCCACCTAGCCCAGGCTAACCTCCACCTCTGGCCCAGACAAGCCACGAGGTCTCCTAATACCCTCCCCAGCCCTGACGAGCCCACATCACTCCACTAGCCCAGACCCGTTCCGTCATCCTCCTTGTCTAGTTATCTTTCTCGTCTAGTTGTCAAGTTCTCGTTGTTACACTAGTCACTTGACGCGAATCTGTCATGAGATGACCCCATTTACAGGCGCGGCAGGAGACCACTGCTGGTGTGCGCTGCTGCTACTCCGGCTGTTACTTCAGACGGCGTAGTAGGTGTTGGCCCTACGACCAGCCAGGTCAACACTGCTGTCTACTTTTCTGAACTAAATTCAGTTGCTCTTTATTTCCCTCTGGTAAGCGAGTTCAGCTTCAATGGGTAACTTTTCCTGTTTCATTAATAATGAGGATTTGCAGCATTGCTAAGCAGACTGGGCCATACTTAGTACTATTTAATTCTAGCTGCGACGTTCACTCTGCTACCTGGTGTGAGGGGGCGCTGACCTCCGGAAGGAACTACAAGTAATTGATATGTAACCTTATATTGCTATATCGTTCATCTCCCTGCCTATATCGTTCATCTCCCTACCTACATCGTCTGTCTCCCTACCTACATCGTTCATCTCCCATCTCCCTACCTACATCGTTCACCTCCCTACCTACATCGCTCATCTCCCTGCCTACATCGTTCATCTCCCTGCTTATATCGTTCACCTCCCTACCTATATCGCTCATCTCCCTGCCTGTATCGTTCACCTCCCTACCTACATCGCTCATCTACCTGCCCACATCGTTCACCTCCCTACCTACATCGTTCACCTCCCTACCTACATCGTTCACCTCCCTACCTACATCGTTCACCTCCCTGCCTACATCGTTCATCTCCCTGCCTATATCGTTCACCTCCCTACCTACATCGTTCACTTCCCTGCCTACATCGTTCATCTCCCTGCCTACATCGTTCACCTCCCTGCCTACATCGTTCACCTTCCTGCCTACATCGTTCATCTCCCTGCCTATATCGTTCACCTCCCTACCTACATCGCTCATCTCCCTGCCTACATCGTTCACCTTCCTGCCTACATCGTTCATCTCCCTGCCTACGTCGTTCATCTCCCTGCCTACATCGTTCACCTCTCAAGCATAACCAGTGTTCGTGACCTCACAAAAGGCTACATACACAGATCAGTCTCGTGGATGTAAATATTCCAGGGACGTGTTAATTCATATAAACCACGGATCAAATTATAAAATTCGTTTTATGCTCTAAACCCACGTGGGTTATTCAAGCAAGATCAAAACCCTGTTTAGCCTACGAAGCAATTGCTTAGTTCACCATATTATAATACTTAAATACTATCATTATTACCACTAATAATTTTATTATTATTATAAATTTTCGAGATTACATCAACAGTCGTTGAAAACTAGTCTAGGGGAGATTTGATAGTGATATGCAAGCTACTCTTGCGAGTTAAAAGGCAGAGGGACAAGCTGTTTGAGGTGTTAGTGAAAACAGTAGGATATCGAAGACAGCTCCAGACGTATATGAAGCACCTTGATGTTAGGAAGCACTTTTTCAGCCGTACGATAGTGAAGTATCACCAACGATAGACAGAGAGGAAAGATCTTTCCTCACGAGATATTCTACAAAACATCGGAAAAGGGATCAGCATGTGGCTACAGTTTTACCAAACACTTATTACACATCCTCCAGCCTGTTTTTTTCCAGTGTTGCCATCACTGCGAAAACATACCTGACTTTTCTCATAATACACAATGTGTGTGTGTGTGTGTGTGTGTGTGTGTGTGTGTGTTGTGTGTTGTGTGTGTGTGTGTGTCACTCTACCCGAGGTCTTCATCGGTAGATAAGGAAACATAGTAATAAAAGATAAAAGAAACAGGAAAACATCCACTTCGTGTTGTTGTCGTGGTTGGGGCAGACGAGGAGGAAATGAAAGAGGAAGAAGAGTAAGAAAAGAGAAGAGCAAAAGGACAACGACCTGGGAAGTGTGATAATCTGTTAATATTGTTAACACGGCTCTTCTCACGTACTTCCCTCTTTCTCGCTTCCTCACTTCCTCCCTCTACACCTACTCTGCCTCCCTCGTTTCGCCTTCGTTTCTTCCCTTTCTCCCCACTCCTTCATTCCTTCTCTCTCCCTCCTTCCTCTACGCTCACTCTCCCACCCATCTCTCTCAGCCCTCATAAAATTTCTGGTAAAATTAAATTCTCTTTTCCTATTTTTCATTTGGCATAACATTGTCAGCAAAATGTGGAGCTTCCAGGATTTTGTGGTGTTAAATGTAGCCTCTAGACGACGTTTTTATTGTAGTTTTCCTGGGCGTGCACGTCATGGTGCGTCTGTGTACTGGTCTAGTTAGTGCCGTGCGCGTGTCTGCGTGCAATTACCTTGTTAGTGCTCTATAATTACGAGGGTCTTTAATTACCTAGTTGATGCGAGTGTCTACAATTATCGAGTTGGAATTGCCTGCCTGTGTCCGACAGTGTTGAGCTCTGGTTCTAGAGTTCACAGTGGATGGAAGTCAACGTGAGATGACACATTATTTCTAGTGTATGTGATGAAGAGTTCCTGGGACCATGTCCCCTGGGACCATGGCCCCTGCGGCCCTGTCTCAGACGAGGTTTCAGAAGCTTCAGATCGTCACACGATTAAAACACGATTAAAAAAATAAAAAACAATTGAGTATCAAGAAAACTGGATCCGTTATGAAAATGACTTATAGGCGAAAAGAAAGTATAGTCAAAATTAGCTCGAAAGAAAATGAAAAAATCGAAGATATTAATACGAAAAATGAAAAAGGAGTGAAAGGGAGAGACGTAAATGTGAAAGCAGAACTTTCTCCTGAAGAAAGCACTTGTCTGTGAGCTTGAGGTGAGGAGGGTTATGGAGAGGTGTTTCTCAGTGGTTAACGAACTCAGAGTGGCGGGTCGCTCCAGGATAACATGGCAGCACAGTCCTGTGATTGAAATTTCAGAGTTCCCAGGAATGGATGAGCGGCCGTGGTTACTGTCTTACACTGACGAGACTTGCATCCCGAAGCAACGAGACGGTCAGTCTGTAGCTCTGTAGAGCGTTCTACACAGTCACAGCTTCTGCAACTGACCAGACAGCAGCAGCTAGGACTGACAGTGGTACTAGACAGCCACACAAAGAGCGCAAGCCGCCGAGAGCGAAATAATTAAACAGGTGAAATTATATTGCTTAACGAAAATCATTACTGGCAACTATAACATTTAAAACGAACCACGGTACGGATGGGGATCAAACTCCAGAGTCATTTAAAACGAAAGAACCGAACACAGAAGATCACCGAGTGTAAGATAAAACAACGCCACTGAAGAACATGTCCCGTGTTAGGCTAACCATACCTGGAGAGGCAGGTGTCGAGGGTTAAGTGATCTTAGCCATAACATTAACAGTCAATACAAGCAAATATCAGCGAGAGAAATAGAGAAAAAAATATAGGGATAGTAGAAATGTCTTATCCAGGATATTTTAAAAAGGGGACTGAGCTGAGAATAAAATGCGCAGTTTCAGGGGTGGGTATGATAAGATCAGAGAGTGTAGGAAGGCAGAAATGAGCCTCGACCCAGTAGTAAGAATTAATGTCTTCACTTGTTGATCCCACATACTGTTCCAAGACTTAAAAATAGTGATTATGTTTTATGCTACGATAAGTGATGGTACCCCTGCCTGCCTGCCTGCCTGCCTGCCTGCCTGCCTGCCTGCCTGCCTGCCTGCCTGCCTGCCTGCCTGCCTGCCTGTCTGTCTGTCTGTCTGTCTGCCTCGCCACCATACTATACGACTCTCATAGTGCCTTATCAGCATCCTGGAGCCTACCACTCACTGTTTCTCGTCAGCATCCTGGAGCCTACCACTCTTTCTCGTCGACATCCTGGAGCCTACCACTCACTCTTTCTCGTCAGCATCCTGGAGTCTACCACTCACTCTTTCTCGTCAGCATCCTGGAGCCTACCACTCACTCTTTCTCGTCAGCATCCTGGAGCCTACCACTCACTCTTTCTCGTCAGCATCCTGGAGCCTACCACTCACTCTTTCTCGTCAGCATCCTGGAGCCTACCACTCACTCTTTCTCGTCACCATCCTGGAGCCTACCACTCACTCTTTCTCGTCACCATCCTGGGCCTACCACTCACTCTTTCTCGTCACCATCCTGGAGCCTACACTCACTCTTCTCGTCACATCCTGGAGCCTACCACTCACTCTTTCTCGTCACCATCTGGAGCCTACCACTCACTCTTTTCGTCACCATCCTGGAGCCTACCACTCACTCTTTCTCGTCACCATCCTGGAGCCTACCACTCACTCTTTCTCTGTCACCATCCTGGAGCCTACCACTCACTCTTTCTCGTCACCATCCTGGAGCCTACCACTCACTCTTTCTCGTCACCATCCTGGAGCCTACCACTCACTCTTTCTCGTCACCATCCTGGAGCCTACCCACTCACTCTTTCTCGTCACCATCCTGGAGCCTACCACTCACTCTTTCTCGTCACCATCCTGGAGCCTACCACTCACTCTTTCTCGTCACCATCTGGAGCCTACCACTCACTCTTTCTCGTCACCATCCTGGAGCCTACCACTCACTCTTTCTCGTCACCATCCTGGAGCCTACCACTCACTCTTTCTCGTCACCATCTGGAGCCTACCACTCACTCTTTCTCGTCACCATCCTGGAGCCTACCACTCACTCTTTCTCGTCACCATCCTGGAGCCTACCACTCACTCTTTCTCGTCACCATCCTGGAGCCTACCACTCACTCTTTCTCGTCACCATCCTGGAGCCTACACTCACTCTTTCTCGTCACCATCCTGGAGCCTACCACTCACTCTTTCTCGTCACCATCCTGGAGCTACCACTCACTCTTTTCGTCACCATCCTGGAGCCTACCACTCACTCTTTCTCGTCACCATCCTGGAGCCTACCACTCACTCTTTCTCGTCACCATCCTGGAGCCTACCACTCACTCTTTCTCGTCACCATCCTGGAGCCTACCACTCACTCTTTCTCGTCACCATCCTGGAGCCTACCACCTCTCTTTCGTCACCATCCTGGAGCCTACCACTCACTCTTTCTCGTCACCATCCTGGAGCCTACCACTCACTCTTTCTCGTCACCATCCTGGAGCCTACCACTCACTCTTTCTCGTCACCATCCTGGAGCCTACACTCACTCTTTCTCGTCACCATCTGGAGCCTACCACTCACTCTTTCTCGTCACCATCCTGGAGCCTTACCACTCACTCTTTCTCGTCACCATCCTGGAGCCTACCACTCACTCTTTCTCGTCACCATCCTGGAGCCTACCCACTCACTCTTTCTCGTCACCATCCTGGAGCCTACCACTCACTCTTTCTCGTCACCATCCTGGAGCTACCACTCACTCTTTCTCGTCACCATCTGGAGCTACCACTCACTCTTTCTCGTCACCATCCTGGAGCCTACCACTCACTCTTTCTCGTCACCATCCTGGAGCTACCACTCACTCTTTCTCGTCACCATCCTGGAGCCTACCACTCACTCTTTCTCGTCACCATCCTGGAGCCTACCACTCACTCTTTTCGTCACCATCCTGGAGCCTACCACTCCATCTTTTCCGTCACCATCCTGGAGCCTACCACTCACTCTTTCTCGTCACCATCTGGAGCCTACCACTCACTCTTCTCGTCACCATCCTGGAGCCTACACTCACTACTTTCTCGTCACCATCCTGGAGCCTACCACTCACTCTTTCTCGTCACCATCCTGGAGCCTACCACTCACTCTTTCTCGTCACCATCTGGAGCCTACCACTCACTCTTTCTCGTCACCATCCTGGAGCCTACCACTCACTGTTCTCGTCACCATCCTGGCCCACCTGGGCCTGCCACTGTTTCGCGCCACCATCCTGGCGCCTGCCACTGTTTCCGCCACCATCCTGGCGCCTGCCACTGTTTCGCGCCACCATCCTGGCGCCCCTGCCACTGTTTCGCGCCACCATCCTGGGCCTGCACTGTTTCGCGCCACCATCCTGGCGCCTGCCACTGTTTTCGCGCCACCATCCTGGCGCCTGCCACTGTTTCGCGCCACCATCCTGGCGCCTGCCACTGTTTCGCGCCACCATCCTGGCGCCTGCCACTGTTTCGCGCCACCATCCTGGCGCCTGCCACTGTTTCTCGCCACCATCCTGGCGCCTGCCACTGTTTCTCGCCACCATCCTGGCGCCTGCCACTGTTTCTCGCCACCATCCTGGCGCCTGCCACTGTTTCTCGCCCACCATCCTGGCGCCTGCCACTGTTTCTCGCCACCATCCTGGCGCCTGCCACTGTTTCTCGCACCATCCTGGCGCCTGCCACTGTTTCTCGCCACCATCCTGGCGCCTGCCACTGTTTCCGCCACCATCCTGGCGCCTGCCACTGTTTCTCGCCACCATCCTGGCGCCTGCCACTGTTTCTCGCCACCATCCTGGCGCCTGCCACTGTTTCTCGCCACCATCCTGGCGCCTGCCACTGTTTCTCGCCACCATCCTGGCGCCTGCCACTGTTTCTCGCCACCATCCTGGCGCCTGCCACTGTTTCTCGCCACCATCCTGGCGCCTGCCACTGTTTCTCGCCACCATCCTGGCGCCTGCCATGTTTCTCGCCACCATCCTGGCGCCTGCCACTGTTTCTCGCCACCATCCTGGCGCCTGCCACTGTTTCTCGCCACCATCCTGGCGCCTGCCACTGTTTCTCGCCACCATCCTGGCGCCTGCCACTGTTTCTCGCCACCATCCTGGCGCCTGCCACTGTTTCTCGCCACCATCCTGGCGCCTGCCACTGTTTCTCGCCACCATCCTGGCGCCTGCCACTGTTTCTCGCCACCATCCTGGCGCCTGCCACTGTTTCTGCCATCTGCGCCGCACTTCTCGCATCCTGGCGCCTGCCACTGTTTCTCGCCACCATCCTGGCGCCTGCCACTGTTTCTCGCCACCATCCTGGCGCCTGCCACTGTTTCTCGCCACCATCCTGGCGCCTGCCACTGTTTCTCGCCACCATCCTGGCGCCTGCCACTGTTTCTCGCCACCATCCTGGCGCCTGCCACTGTTTCTCGCCACCATCCTGGCGCCTGCCACTGTTTCTCGCCACCATCCTGGCGCCTGCCACTGTTTCTCGCCACCATCCTGGCGCCTGCCACTGTTTCTCGCCACCATCCTGGGCCTGCCACTGTTTCTCGCCACCATCCTGGCGCCTGCCACTGTTTCTCGTCCACCATCCTGGAGCTACATGCACTCGTTTCTCGTCACCATCCTGGGCCTCCCTCACTTTTCTCGTCACCATCCTGGGCATGCCTTATCCACTCACTCTTTTTCGTCCACCATCCTGGACGCCTTACTCACCATCCTGGTCTCCTGTTTCTCGTCACCATCCTGGAGCCTACCACTCACTCTTTCTCGTCACCATCCTGGAGCCTACCACTCACTCTTTCTCGTCACCATCCTGGAGCCTACCACTCACTCTTTCTCGTCACCATCCTGGAGCCTACCACTCACTCTTTCTCGTCACCATCCTGGAGCCTACCACTCACTCTTTCTCGTCACCATCCTGGAGCCTACCACTCACTCTTTCTCGTCACCATCCTGGAGCCTACCACTCACTCTTTCTCGTCACCATCCTGGAGCCTACCACTCACTCTTTCTCGTCACCATCCTGGAGCCTACCACTCACTCTTTCTCGTCACCATCCTGGAGCCTACCACTCACTCTTTCTCGTCACCATCCTGGAGCCTACCACTCACTCTTTCTCGTCACCATCCTGGAGCCTACCACTCACTCTTTCTCGTCACCATCCTGGAGCCTACCACTCACTCTTTCTCGTCACCATCCTGGAGCCTACCACTCACTCTTTCTCGTCACCATCCTGGAGCCTACCACTCACTCTTTCTCGTCACCATCCTGGAGCCTACCACTCACTCTTTCTCGTCACCATCCTGGAGCCTACCACTCACTCTTTCTCGTCACCATCCTGGAGCCTACCACTCACTCTTTCTCGTCACCATCCTGGAGCCTACCACTCACTCTTTCTCGTCACCATCCTGGAGCCTACCACTCACTCTTTCTCGTCACCATCCTGGAGCCTACCACTCACTGTTCCTCGTCACCATCCTGGAGCCTACCACTCACTGTTTCTCGTCACCATCCTGGAGCCTACCACTCACTTTTCTCGTCACCATCCTGGAGCCTACCATCCACTGTTTCTCGTCACCATCCTGGAGCCTACCATCACTGTTTCTCGTACCATCCTGGGCCTCCTGCCACTGTTTCTCGCCACCATCCTGGCGCCTGCCACTGTTTCTCGCCACCATCCTGGCGCCTGCCACTGTTTCTCGCCACCATCCTGGCGCCTGCCACTGTTTCTCGCCACATCCTGGCGCCTGCCACTGTTTCTCGCCACCATCCTGGCGCCTGCCACTGTTTCTCGCCACCATCCTGGCGCCTGCCACTGTTTCTCGCCACCATCCTGGCGCCTGCCACTGTTTCTCGCCACCATCCTGGCGCCTGCCACTGTTTCTCGCCACCATCCTGGCGCCTGCCACTGTTTCTCGCCACCATCCTGGCGCCTGCCACTGTTTCTCGCCACCATCCTGGCGCCTGCCACTGTTTCTCGCCACCATCCTGGCGCCTGCCACTGTTTCTCGCCACCATCCTGGCGCCTGCCACTGTTTCTCGCCACCATCCTGGCGCCTGCCACTGTTTCTCGCCACCATCCTGGCGCCTGCCACTGTTTCTCGCCACCATCCTGGGCCTGCCACTGTTTCTCGCCACCATCCTGGTGCCTGCCACTGTTTTTCGCCACCATCCTGGTGCCTGCCACTGTTTCTCGCCACCATCCTGGTGCCTGCCACTGTTTCTCGCCACCATCCTGGTGCCTGCCACTGTTTCTCGCCACCATCCTGGTGCCTGCCACTGTTTCTCGCCACCATCCTGGTGCCTGCCACTGTTTCTCGCCACCATCCTGGTGCCTGCCACTGTTTCTCGCCACCATCCTGGTGCCTGCCACTGTTTCTCGCCACCATCCTGGTGCCTGCCACTGTTTCTCGCCACCATCCTGGTGCCTGCCACTGTTTCTCGCCACCATCCTGGTGCCTGCCACTGTTTCTCGCCACCATCCTGGTGCCTGCCACTGTTTCTCGCCACCATCCTGGTGCCTGCCACTCACTCTTTCTCGTCAGCATCCTGGAGCCTGCCACTGTTTTCTCGCACCATCCTGGTGTGCACTGCCACTCACTCCTTTTCTCGTCACCATCCTGGAGCCTGCCACTGTTTCTCGTCACCATCCTGGAGCCTACCACTCACTCTTTCTCGTCACCATCCTGGAGCCTACCACTCACTCTTTCTCGTCACCATCCTGGAGCCTACCACTCACTCTTTCTCGTCACCATCCTGGAGCCTACCACTCACTGTTCCTCGTCACCATCCTGGAGCCTACCACTCACTGTTCCTCGTCACCATCCTGGAGCCTACCACTCACTGTTCCTCGTCACCATCCTGGAGCCTACCACTCACTGTTTCTCGTCACCATCCTGGAGCTCCATCACTGTTCTCTCGCTCACCATCCTGGAGCCTCCACTTTCGCCACCTCTGCCTGCTTTTCGCGCACCATCCTGGGCCTGACCACATGTTTCCGCCACCATCCTGGCCCTGCCACTGTTTCGCGCCACCATCCTGGCGCCTGCCACTGTTTCGCGCCACCATCCTGGCGCCTGCCACTGTTTCGCGCCACCATCCTGGCGCCTGCCACTGTTTCGCGCCACCATCCTGGCGCCTGCCACTGTTTCGCGCCACCATCCTGGCGCCTGCCACTGTTTCGCGCCACCATCCTGGCGCCTGCCACTGTTTCGCGCCACCATCCTGGCGCCTGCCACTGTTTCTCGCCACCATCCTGGCGCCTGCACTGTTTCGCCCACCTGGCGCCGCACTGTTCCGCCATCCGGCCTGCACTGTTTCTCGCCACCATCCTGGCGCCTGCCACTGTTTCGTCGCCACCATCCTGGCGCCTGCCACTGTTTCTCGCCACCATCCTGGCGCCTGCCACTGTTTCTCGCCACCATCCTGGCGCCTGCCACTGTTTCTCGCCACCATCCTGGCGCCTGCCACTGTTTCTCGCACCATCCTGGCGCCTGCCACTGTTTTCTCGCCACCATCTGGCGCCTGCCACTGTTTCTCGCCACCATCCTGGCGCCTGCCACTGTTTCTCGCCACCATCCTGGCGCCTGCCACTGTTTCTCGCCACCATCCTGGCGCCTGCCACTGTTTCTCGCCACCATCCTGGCGCCTGCCACTGTTTCTCGCCACCATCCTGGCGCCTGCCATGTTTCTCGCCACCATCCTGGCGCCTGCCACTGTTTCTCGCCACCATCCTGGCGCCTGCCACTGTTTCTCGCCACCATCCTGGCGCCTGCCACTGTTTCTCGCCACCATCCTGGCGCCTGCCACTGTTTCTCGCCACCATCCTGGCGCCTGCCACTGTTTCTCGCCACCATCCTGGCGCCTGCCACTGTTTCTCGCCACCATCCTGGCGCCTGCCACTGTTTCTCGCCACCATCCTGGCGCCTGCCACTGTTTCTCGCCACCATCCTGGCGCCTGCCACTGTTTCTCGCCACCATCCTGGCGCCTGCACTGTTTCTCGCCACCATCCTGGCGCCTGCCACTGTTTCTCGCCACCATCCTGGCGCCTGCCACTGTTTCTCGCCACCATCCTGGCGCCTGCCACTGTTTCTCGCCACCATCCTGGCGCCTGCCACTGTTTCTCGCCACCATCCTGGCGCCTGCCACTGTTTCTCGCCACCATCCTGGCGCCTGCCACTGTTTCTCGCCACCATCCTGGTGCCTGCCACTGTTTCTCGCCACCATCCTGGTGCCTGCCACTGTTTCTCGCCACCATCCTGGTGCCTGCCACTGTTTCTCGCCACCATCCTGGTGCCTGCCACTGTTTCTCGCCACCATCCTGGTGCCTGCCACTGTTTCTCGCCACCATCCTGGTGCCTGCCACTGTTTCTCGCACCATCCTGGTGCCTGCCACTGTTTCTCGTCACCATCCTGGTGCCTGCCACTGTTCTCTCGTCACCATCCTGGTGCCTGCCACTGTTTCTCGTCACCATCCTGGTGCCTGCCACTGTTCCTCGTCACCATCCTGGTGCCTGCCACTGTTCCTCGTCACCATCCTGGTGCCTGCCACTGTTCCTCGCCACCATCCTGGTGCCTGCCACTGTTCCTCGCCACCATCCTGGTGCCTGCCACTGTTCCTCGCCACCATCCTGGTGCCTGCCACTGTTCCTCGCCACCATCCTGGTGCCTGCCACTGTTCCTCGCCACCATCCTGGTGCCTGCCACTGTTCCTCGCCACCATCCTGGTGCCTGCCACTGTTCCTCGCCACCATCCTGGTGCCTGCCACTGTTCCTCGCCACCATCCTGGTGCCTGCCACTGTTCCTCGCCACCATCCTGGTGCCTGCCACTGTTCCTTCGCCACCATCCTGGTGCCTGCCACTGTTCCTCGCCACCATCCTGGTGCTGCCACTGTTCTCGCACCTCCTGGTGCTGCACTGTTCCTCGCCACCATCCTGGTGCCTGCCACTGTTCCTCGCCACCATCCTGGTGCCTGCCACTGTTCCTCGCCACCATCCTGGTGCCTGCCACTGTTCCTCGCCACCATCCTGGTGCCTGCCACTGTTCCTCGCCACCATCCTGGTGCCTGCCACTGTTCCTCGCCACCATCCTGGTGCCTGCCACTGTTCCTCGCCACCATCCTGGTGCCTGCCACTGTTCCTCGCCACCATCCTGGGCTGCCATGTCCGACCACTGTGCGCACTTCCTCGCCACCATCCTGGTGCCTGCCACTGTTCCTCGCCACCATCCTGGTGCCTGCCACTGTTCCTCGCCACCATCCTGGTGCCTGCCACTGTTCCTCGCCACCATCCTGGTGCCTGCCACTGTTCCTCGCCACCATCCTGGTGCCTGCCACTGTTCCTCGCCACCATCCTGGTGCCTGCCACTGTTCCTCGCCACCATCCTGGTGCCTGCCACTGTTCCTCGCCACCATCCTGGTGCCTGCCACTGTTCCTCGCCACCATCCTGGTGCCTGCTCACTGTTCCTCGCCACCATCCTGGTGCCTGCCACTGTTCCTCGCCACCATCCTGGTGCCTGCCACTGTTCCTCGCCACCATCCTGGTGCCTGCCACTGTTCCTCGCCACCATCCTGGTGCCTGCCACTGTTCCTCGCCACCATCCTGGTGCCTGCCACTGTTCCTCGCCACCATCCTGGTGCCTGCCACTGTTCCTCGCCACCATCCTGGTGCCTGCCACTGTTCCTCGCCACCATCCTGGTGCCTGCCACTGTTCCTCGCCACCATCCTGGTGCCTGCCACTGTTCCTCGTCACCATCCTGGTGCCTGCCACTGTTCCTCGCCACCATCCTGGTGCCTGCCACTGTTCCTCGTCACCATCCTGGTGCCTGCCACTGTTTCTCGTCACCATCCTGGTGCCTGCCACTGTTTCTCGTCACCATCCTGGTGCCTGCCACTGTTTCTCGTCACCATCCTGGTGCCTGCCACTGTTTCTCGTCACCATCCTGCGGTCTGGCACTCACAGTGCCTCGTCAGTTGTGAGTGCCTTCGCTCTGAGATGCCTGAAGCACCAGGTGCCAAACTGAATTACAAGAGAGTTTTGTACCCGAAGACTTAGTGTGGAGCGATGTGAAGGGAAGATTACAGTGGGAAGTGTCATATATATATATATATATATATATATATATATATATATATATATATATATATATATATATATATATATATTATATATATATATATATATATAATATAAAATGCTCACCAACACTTCAGGAAAGGACAAAGCTCGTCTCCTAGCGGTGAAGGTTCCTTCTATCTGTTCCCAGTTCCTCCCTGGCACTCGACTCGACCCACAGGCCATTCGGATTGGTGTTGCTCTTCGCCTAGCCGCCCCCATCCTCACCAAACATAGGTGTTTTTGCGGCAGCGTGCCGGCTGATCAATTCGGACTTCATGGTCTTGTGTATCACACATCAAAAGGGAAGTATGCCAGATATGAGGTCAACGACATCATAAAGAGAAGCCTCGCCACAAACCGTTACTCAGCTCAACGGGAACCCCAAGTACTGAGGTCTGACGGAAGTCAAAAGCATCCTGATGGAGCCACTATGCTACCCTGGAAGGATGGTAAGCAGATTGCCTGGGACTACACCTGTGCCGCCACATTGGCAGACACCTATTTAACATACTCTATAGTTGAACAGGATGGAGCAGCCAGCCACAAGGAGACCCAGAAGACCCGCAGATGTGAAGGGCTTCCCTCTTGCTATAACTTCATCCCAATAAGGTCGGAGACCCTTGGAATATGAGGGAAGCGTGTTCTAAAGTTCCTCAAAGAGCTGGGTGAAAAACTCATCATGGAAACCAAAAACTACAGGGCGGCCAGCTTCCTCTTTCAGAGATTCAGTGTTGCGATCCAAAGGGGAAATACCTGCAGCATTCTGGGCACGCGGTCCACCGCTGGGAAGCTGGACGAAGTATTTGAGATGTAGCTCTGAGATGTTATCTATGTTGTACTCTATTACATTGTCTCATATATAAGAGAGAAAGTCCCTTTGAGATAAAAAGAGAATGCCTCTTCAGGTTAGCTTCAAAGTTGGTGCCTTATTGTAAAGTTTGAATTAGAATTGGGCCATGAAGAAATTGGGATATAATTTCCATGTAACTTGTGAACGCAAATTATGATTGGCTTCAAAGTTTTAATGGCTACTAATGCACTCTTCCAGTCGCGTGGTTCGAGGTCGAGAGGATACTGTTTCTCGGTTCAAGAGCGTCCCAGATACATTTAGTCTGGGAGTTGTTGCTTTACATAACGTCACTGACACGTCTCTGGTAGCGTGATCTCGGCTGCAGCGGTGTGTCCACCAGAACGAGACAGTAGCTAGCGTATGACTTGTAGAAAACGTTCCTTGATCAGTCTATACCAGCAGCAACAGTCTGGTTAACCAGGCAAGCACCGGACGAGCCTGGCCTATGGCCGGGCTCCGGGAGTAGAAAAACTCTCTGAACTTATCAAAGGAATATAATCAAAATTATTTTACGTGTGAATGTACTCGCCTAATTGTGGTTGCAGGGTTCGATTCAAAGCTCCTGACTCCGCCTTTTCATTGCGTCTGAACGTACGTGTGTGTGTGTGTGTGTGTGTGTGTGTGTGTGTGTGTGTGTGTGTGTGTGTGTGTGTGTGTGTGTGTGTATTTCATGGCTGTGTTGCCTGTTACAGCTGTGTTGCCCGTCACAGCTGTGTTGCCCGTCACAGCTGTGTTGCCCGTCACAGCTGTTCAACTGAAACACCAGTCCATTCCACTCCTCCCCCCACATTAAAATCGCTTGTGATGTAAATTACAGCGGACCTGTGTGTCGGATGCAGTTGGAATGAGGTGATAGGGCAGGTAATGTTGTCATTCTTTGTTACGCATTTCCATTTGATCGTACGCTGACCTTGAAATTAAAAAGGTACATTTGGGTAAACATAGGGAGGATGGACCATTGTATTGGGTAATGATGGTGTTTGACGCAGTGTGGAGCTGTGGGGTAGTGTCTGCATGACTGTGCTGTGGGGTAGTGTCTGCATGACTGTGCTGTGGGGTAGTGTCTGCATGACTGTGCTGTGGGGTAGTGTCTGCATGACTGTGCTGTGGGGTAGTGTCTGCATGACTGTGCTGTGGGGTAGTGTCTGCATGACTGTGCTGTGGGGTAGAGGGATTGGGTTGTGCTGTGGGATATGAAGTACATGACTCTTCTGTCTATATCTGTGGGTGAGAGATAGCTGGTGTGTACTATCCTATTTCTCTTTGCGCGACTCGAACCCTGGCCCTTGTGCCATGACCCTCGTCACCTAGCATTACCGGTTTATAGACATTTTAAGCAAGGGAAAGGGAGGGGTACTTCTTTGAACACGTTTCATCCATTATGGGCGAAATGTGTTAGAATGAAGACTATTTAACCAGCTTAAAAATAATTAATGTTTTTCAGCTAAGTCTACCCCGTGTATTACTGGTTTCTGTATGTGCTATTCGAGGAAAACTTGTTCCTGTCGTACCTACTACTGAAACTGGGCATGGACTTTGTCTCCTGTGTCTGTGTCTGTCCTGTCACTGTTAGCTATCTTGAAGCTCGTAATTATATCTTTCAGAGTCAGTTCTCTTTGTCTCTCCAACTGCACGTCTCGCAGCTTTGGAACTAGTCTGGTTGCAAACCTTAACACCTATTCCGGTTTTTTCAATATTTTAGATCAGATGGGCACTTCAAGGTGGTAGTGCGTGTTCCGAGCCTTGGATTATTCTTAATCAAGGGTCCTGAAGGCTATTCTGAATATTTGCTAGCCTTGCATGGGCTATGAGGTCACAGAGTTGATGAGCTCCTCCGGCGATATGTTCGGTGGAATGTTAACTCCCAGAGCCATTTCTGTTGTCGATGTACATAGTATTCAACTTTCCAGTCCCCGTTTGCTGTCTTCCCTCACCTTCTGTCAACAGTATGATGATCATAATACCAGTTGCTGACAGCACCTGTTATTACCTGGTACCGACAGTGCCTGTTGCTGATAGCACCTATTGCTGACAGTACCCGGTGCTGACAGTACCTGGTGCTGACAGTACCTAGTGCTGACAGTACCTAGTGCTGACAGTACCTAGTGCTGACAGTACCTAGTGCTGACAGTACCTAGTGCTGACAGTACCTAGTGCTGACAGTACCTAGTGCTGACAGTACCTAGTGCTGACAGTACCTAGTGCTGACAGTACCTAGTGCTGACAGTACCTAGTGCTGACAGTACCTAGTGCTGACAGTACCTAGTGCTGACAGTACCTAGTGCTGACAGTACCTAGTGCTGACAGTACCTAGTGCTGACAGTACCTAGTGCTGACAGTACCGTGTGTTACTTGCTAGGTAATAGATCATAAAACATACATCCAGAGCATTAACGTTCAAATTTGTAAATATTAATCTGCATATATATTGCTTATATCGATACACAGATACCCTTCCCTCCTTAAACAGGGTACCAGGGCACCGAGGTACAAGGATCCAGAATACCAGGAATACACTTTCAATTTTATATATATATATATAATTATAAAATGTCGTGCCGAATAGGCAAAACTGGTCAATTAGCTATAACTCATTTAAAATTAAGTCATTTCTAAAATTTTCTCTTATACGTTTAGAGATATATATTTTTCATTAATGTAAATGTAAAAATTAATAATTTTGTGCCAAAAGAACCTTAGAAAACTTACCTAACCTTATTATAACAGGCGCAATTTAATTTAGCCTGATCCGACTAAATATATTTTAGATAAGTTTACAATAATTTAAATAAACATTGAAATTATTTTTTTCGTTAGGTTCAGAATGATTTTTGAGAAATTATTTCATACACAAATTTTCGCTTGTCTTATTCTGCAAGAAGAGCGTTGCTACTTAAGCTAAAATCGCAAGTTTTACCTAATCGGCACGACATATGTATGTAAAACAATCACGGGGGGAGTAGAATGATAGCTCTAGGCCTCTCGTGTTGCAATCAACTCATCATCAGGAGCTTGCAAAGTTGCAGAAAAGAGGAGAATGTCCAAACAAATACTATCCCAAAGGACGTCTTCACTGGACAGAGAGAGAGAGAGAGAGAGAGAGAGAGAGAGAGAGAGAGAGAGAGAGAGAAAGGGAACAGGAAATGCCTCCAGGCACACCAGTGCCCATAACCAAAAGGATGATTATTATAGCATTAGAAAAAATCCCACAAGCTTTGATATTGTATTTGCATAATATAATTTATATATATTTATATTATACATTTTACCACATTATATATATATATATATATATATATATATATATATATATATATATATATATATAATATATATAATATATATATATATATATATATATATCAGTAATAATAATAATATAAAAGTGTGTGTGTGCGCAAGACGTGTGGTGTGGGAAACGTGTGTGTGGGATCGCAGTATATTAAGTACTCTGGCGCTAACATGTTTCACCTCGCCAGGAAGAGGATTAACTTCAGCGCAGTTGAAAAGCATAGCTTAGGAACCGCTTTGTTATGTCGACTTGATGTCATGCTCCTTGTATGTGTTAAAGTTAGTTGTAGTATTAGACACAAATACTCATTTTCTCTCTATATATATGCGTCTGTTTTCATTTATCATTGGTCATTTTGACTATCATAATCGAGTCGATGTTCAACGAAGGCAAGTTTCATTTACTCCACTATGGAAAAGCTGAATTTATGGAAAATGACAGTAAAAAGCTCACTCAACCCGCTCACAATAATTTCACTATTACGAGAACAAAAATAAAAGACTGAATAACACGAACCTTTCTAACAGGTGATAACTGGAAGGTTCAGTCCCGCCTATGAGCTTAGACGGAAGAGAATTGTGAGAATAGGTTTCAAGTTTAACGAGTAATAAGCTGATTAATGGATTAACGTCAAAAGAGTGGTAACCGAGCAAAAAATTACGTTAAAAAATTAAAATGAACACTGTCAGTGTTCTTAAACACACTGAACAGCTAAACAGTAAGTACTGGAACAGTAAAATGGGTGTGGGTCGGACGCACAAATCCAGGGTATTCACGTGTACTGGAGCCGGTACGGTGTAATCTGTCAGTTACCCCCATAAACTCACCAACAATAAGTGGACTGGAGGGACGCTCAGAAAGCAGTACCGAGCATTGCTTCTCCCAGCTACACCGGTACAGAAAGAAAAAAAAATCAGACTAAGATTGGCAAGAATCACACTTTAACGCGAGTAGCTCAAGAGATGGCGCTGGCAGCCAGGTGTACACAAAAGAAAACCAGAGAGCGATTCCACCGCCAGTCACACTAGAGGAAAATGAGGTTAATAAGTTCCACTTTGCACTCTCTAAGAAACCTTGAAAGAAAGTTATTCTGGGCCCAGGGGCTTATTTTGCTTTAATCGGTCAATCTATTTAATTTTCACATTAGTGTATGTATAAAGTAATGCATATATATCAATGCAGTATATAAATAAAATCAATGGTCTCTAAGTTAGACTCTCATCTAATACAAACTTTGGATACAATCTCAAGATTTTAGATATCGTTGCACTAACCATGAAGTGACGTGACATGTCCTGCATGAAATGTTTGGACGTGTATATCTGTGGTTGGAGGCTCGGACACTAAATTATAATGTTAAAGATAGAGTGTGTATGTGTATGTGTGTATGGGGGGGTGAAGCGGGGAGCTCCTGTCTGTGTCCACACACTCTGAACTTCATGTGATTAACATCTCCATGAAAAATGAAAGTCCATGGATACTTATAGCCAAGTTTTAGTCCAGCAGTGACAACGTCTTGTGGTCTGCCGATCTTGCTTCCTTCTCCATAAACATATTTCGCTAGACACAGTTCATTATGATGGTCAATGGATCTTGCCATTTCCAATCTGTACTCATTTTGTCATAGCACTCGTTTGCTGGTTCTCTTCTGACAATGGTTTTCATATCTTCTGAGAAGCCAAAACAATATTCGATATTCTCTTCGTTTAATTCGTGTTTATTCAAGGCATTACTTTATCATACTTCTGGAGGCCTGTGTGACGGGGAAACCTCACACATAAACATGTTAATGTACTACAGACAGTTTGCAATGACCAACAAGTAGATGTTTAAGACACATGTGCAACACTAAGTACTTATCTATATTGTTGCAACGTTTCTCTTGCACAACAGGGAATCTTTAGTCAAGTGCAAGCGAATAACACAGGAGATGTATGTCACATTCAGACCTGAGGCTAATGGCAGTAAGTAAAGACAGTAGTGAATAACAGATGACTGATCTCTATGTGGTTTCATATATGTAGGTTAAGTTATGACTGAACCAAAGTGACTAGGTATAATGTAGGCTAAGTTACTGAAGTAACGTGACTAGGTATAATGTTTGTCAGGAAACAGAACAAGTGTTTCCTGACGCGGATCTTAGTCATATGATGACCAACAGCTTGAGTTTTTGGTTACGTGACTGAGGCCTTCTACCAGCTTACCGGTCCACCTCTTTAAAAATCATTGTTATGATTATAACCATCAGTTACGTGACTGCGAACTCTCAACAGGAGTAAACAGGTTATTTTGACTGTCGCAACTGGCATGTGTGTGTGTGTGTGTGTGTGTGTGTGTGTGTGTGTGTGTGTGTGTGTGTGTGTGTGTGTGTGTGTGTGTGTGTGTGTGTGTGTGTGTGTGTGATATTAATCAAATAATCATCATTCATAATATCTCTCTGTATTTCACAAAGTATCTCTGACACACACACACACACACACACACATCACTTACCAGGTCTCTGACCTGAGACACCACTTACCAAGTCCCTGACCCGAGACACCACTTACCAGGTCCTTGACCTGAGACACCACTTACCAGGTCTCTGACCTGAGACACCACTTACCAGGTCCCTGACCTGAGACATCACTTACCTTCCACAAAACGAGAGGGTAATGATGTATCCCTTCTTGTAGTTCGCTCTTGTAGTAACTCCTTCAGGGGATGCTGTCATTACTATGAGATCTTCAATTCATCCGGACCGATTCAGTCAACACACACACACACACACACACACACACACACACACACACACACACACACACACACACACACACACACACACACAAACACACACTGCTACTGTCCCCTATTGTCTCCTCTCTTCACTACATTTATTGATCCTCGGCTGCGCGTGTTTGTATGTACATATATTCTTGTACGGATATACACATGTATATCCCTATCATTCTTGTATATCTGTTGGTACCTTACTCTCAAATTGACCTCCCCCCACAGCTTCCCTCTCCCGCCCATGCATACTAACACTCTGGCTTGCATATATACCAAGGTTTGCATGTATATATGCATGTATGTATGTATCCATCCATGTTCTGCCATGGCGCTCTGTATTGTTTCGGGTCAGCGTAGTCATCAGGGAAAGGTCAGAGGTCAGGGCCACAGTGCCAGAGAGGGTGGAGGGCCACCTTCTACAGTGCCGCTTCAACATACAACTTCAGGGAGGAAAGACATGTAAATGTACTGGAAAATAATACGTTTGTAAATGTTTTTGTTCGATTTGCCAATTATATTGTGTGTGTGTGTGTGTGTGCGTCAGAGATACTTTGTGAAATACAGAGAGATATTATGAATGATGATTATTTGATTAATATCACACACACACACACACACACACACACACACATGCCAGTTGCGACGCGACTAGCGAAGCCAGCTGCGACACGCAACACGACTTCCGGCGTGAACTGCGGCACCAATTGCTACGCGAACTGCTAAATTGATGAACTAATCCGAGCTTTCCAATGTTGGTGGTGTACCGTCTTCAGTGTTGTAGTTACAGCAGCAGAGTTATGGTGTGATGACAGGCATAGGTAATTTTATATCATTCCAGATTACCTTAAATTACATTCGCACCTCCACTGTCTCATGTGTTATAATCGTCTGCATTCGACTGAAGAAGGCTGGTGTACGGGCGAAACGTTTCGACAGTAAAGATAGCTACGTGTCGTATACGTGTTTGTGTTTGCTCATTGAAATTTTGGGTGTTCATGGATGCCAGAGTGGAGAGAGTTCAAACCTCTAACCCTTCCTTACCCTTCCCTCTCCAGTATCATCATTGCTCCCTTCCCCTCCAACCTTCCCCTCTTTAGTATTTCCCCTCCACCCTTCCCATCTCTAGTACTTCCCCTCCACCTCCCCTATCATCTGTGTACTTTCTCTTTCCCTACTTCTCTTCCCATCTACCCCTACGCTACCTTTTCCTTCTTAACCCCTATTTCCTTCCCTTGTCCGAGTTCATAGGGTCGAACCTGTAGCGGTACATATAGCGTTACAACAACAACAACAACAACAACAACAACAACAACAACAACAATAATAATAATAATAATAATGATAATAATAATAATAATAGTAACAACGACAATAATAACAACAATAATTATAAAAATGATAATACATAATAATAATAATTATTACTATTATCATAAAATCTTACTATACGTCTTTAAACGTATTTAGATCCAATTATGACTACCAATAAATCGTGTTACGTTTGATTTCAGATCAATTGATGCGGATGTTATCATCAATAATACGCGTCAGTCCTAATTTAAAATTCAGATATTAATATTTTTTTTTATTTAATTTTGGCTTGAATGTTGGCCTGTCATGTATATTAAAACCTATGGATGCGCAATGTTGCAATCTGCATTTTAATTGTTGATATCTCGTTGTATTGATCGCAGTAGCTGGCATGGCTCAATTATTTGCATTGCAATGTTGGTTGGTATTTGTGTGTGTGTGTGTGTGTGTGTGTGTGTGTGTGTGTGTGTGTGTGTGTGTGTGTGTGTCTGTGTGTGTGTCTGTGTGTGTGTCTGTGTGTGTGTGTGGTGTGTGTGTGTGTGTTGTGTGTGTGTGTGTGTGTGTGTTGTGTGTGTGTGTGTGTGTGTGTGTGTGTTGTGTGTTGTATGTGTGTGTGTGGTGTGTGTGTGTGTGTGTGTGTGTGTGTGTGTGTGTGTGTGTGTGTGTGTGTGTGTGTGTTTTGGTCATTTTCTAGGCTATTCCACTGCCTTACAACTCTATGACTGAAGAAATACTTCCTACTATCTCTCTGACTCATTTGTGTCTTCAACTTCCAATTGTGGCCTCTTGTTTCTGTGTCCCCTCCCTGGAACATCCTGTCTTTGTCCACCTTGTCTATTCCACGCAGTATTTTATATGTCATTATCATGTCTCCCCTGCCTCCTGTCCTCCAGTGTGTCAGGCCGATTTCCTTAATCTTTCCTCATAGGACATTCCCCTTAGCTCTGGAACTAACCTTGTCGCAAACCTTTGTACTTTCTCTAGTTTCTTGACGTGCTTTATCAAGTGCGGGTTCCAAACAGGTGCTGCATACTCCAGTATGGGCCTGACATACACGGTGTACAGTGTCTTGAATGATTCCTTACTAAGGTATCGAATGCTGTTCTCAGGTTTGCCAGCGCGCCCATATGCTGCAGCAGTTATCTGATTGATTGTGTGCTTCCGGAGACATGCTCGGTGTTATACTCACCCCAGATCTTTTTCCTTGAGTGAGGTTTGCAGACTTTGGCCATCTAAACTATATTGTGTCTGCGGTCTTCTTTGCCCTTCCACAATCTTCATGACTTTGCATTTGGCAGGGTTAAACTCAAGGAGCCAGTTGCTGGACCAGGCTTGTAGCCTGTCCAGGTCTCTTTGTAGTCCTGCCTGATCCTCATCCGATTTTATTCTTCTCATTAACTTCACATCATCCGCAAACAAGGACACTTCTGAGTCTATCCCTTCTGTTATGTCATTCACATATACCAAGAACAGCACAGGTCCTAGGACTGACCCCTGTGGAACCCGCTTGTCACAGGCGCCCACTCTGACACCTCGTCACGTACATGACTCGTTGTTGCCTCCTTGTCAGGTATTCTCTGATCCATTGCAGTGCCTTTCCTGTTATGTGTGCCTGATCCTCTAGCTTTTGCAGTAACCTCTTGTGAGGAACTGTGTCGAGGCCTTCTTGCAGTCCAAAAAATGCAGTCGATCCACCCCTCTCTCTCTTGTCTTACTTCTGTCACCTTGTCATAAACTCTAGTAGGTTTGTGACACAGGATTTTCCCTCCCTGAAACCATGCTGGTTGTCAATTATACACTTGTTTCTTTCCAGGTGCTCCACCACTCTCCTCCTGATGATCTTCTCCATGACCTTGCATACTATACACGTTAGTGATACAGGTTTGTAGTTTAGTGCCTTATGTCTGTCTCCCTTTTTAAAAATTAGGACTACATTTGCCATCTTCCATACCTCGGGGAGTTGCTCAGTTTCAAATGATGTGTTGAAGATCTTTGTGAATGGTACACACAATATCTCTGCTCCCTCTTTAAGGACCCACGGAGAGATGTTGTCTGGTCCCACCGCCTTTGAGGTGTCAAGCTCGCATAGCAGCTTCTTCACCTCCTCCTTGGTTATATGTACCTCATCCAGTACTTCCTGGTGCACCCCCCTGCTCTGATTTCCTGGAGTCCTACTGGTTTCCACTATAAATACTTCTTTAAATCTCGTGTTGAGCTCCTGACATACCTCCCGGTCGTTTCTTGTGAATCCCCATCACCCTTCCTCAGCTGATTACCTGGTCCTTGACTGTTGTTTTCCTCCTGATGTGGCTGTACAACAGCTTCGGATCAGTCTTGACTTTCGATGCTCTGTCATTTTCGTATTGCCGCTGAGCCTCTCTTCTTATCTGTGCATATTCGTTTCTGGCTCTTCGGCTAATCTCTTTATTTTCCTGAGTTCTCTGTTTTCTGTACCTTTTTTCCCTTCTCTAGTACACCTAGTTTTTGCCTCCCCACACCTTTGGGTGAACCAAGGACTCGTTCTGTTCTTCCCATTATTTCCGTTTCCCTTGGGAACAAACCTCTCCCTGCCTCCTTGCTTTTTGTTGCGACATAGTCCATCATTTCTTGTACTGGTTTTCCTGTCATTTTCCCTCTCTCACTGAATGTCATGAAAGAATTTCCCTCAACCCTGAGTAGTTCCCCCTTTTGTATTTGGGTTTTTTTCCCACCCTTTCCTGCTGCCCTCCACTTGGGGAGCTCAACTATGTAGTCGAAGCACAGAACCACATGATCACTAGCTCCCAGGGGCCTTTCATACAAATATCCTCGTGTCCGAACTACTCGAGGTGAATACAAGGTCCAGTCTTGCGGGTTTCCATCCTCTCCTCACTCTTGTAGTGTCTCTAACATGTGATGCATGAGGTTTTCCAGTACACATCCATCATCTTGGCTCTCCATGTTTCGGGACCCCCATGGGGCTCCAGGTTTTCCCAGTCAAAACTCCTTGTGATTGAAATCACCCATAACTAGTAACTTTGCTCCCCCCATGTGTGCTTCCCGGCCACCTCGGCTAGTGTGTCGACATTGCTCTGTTGCTTCATCGTATTCTTCTCTTGGCCCTGCAGTTTGTGGTGGGTTGTACATTACTGCAATTATCACCTTATGTCCCTCAGACGGATTGTTCCTACTAAGTAGTCCCTTTCGCCCGTGCCGTCCATTCTTCCATTTTCTCAACCCCCCACTGGGTTTTTTAAAGAGCAGGCAACTCCTCCTCCCCCTCTCCTCCCTCTGTCTTTCCTGAGGATTTGATATCCGGATGGAAGATTGAATCTGTTATTATTCTGGTGAGTTTTGGTTTCTGTGAGTGCTATTATGTCTGGGGATGTCTCCTTGATTCTTTCGTGCCACTCCTCATACTTATTTGTTATTCCATCTGCATTTGTATACCACCCTTCAACTTCTTTTTTAAGATTGTGGTCTGGGAGGTGTATTGGGGTTGGGGAAGTGGGTGACCTGATAAGGAACTATGGGTGGTTGCTGTGGGGGTGGAGTTTGTAATGCAGTGGGTGGGGAATTGGATGTGGCATTGGTGCTTTGGTTTAGAGTGTTTTGTTGCACTGGGGTTGACCGGGTTTTGGGAGGCTTCTATAGGAAGTTGTGAGGGAGGCTGTATTTGATCTTCCTGTGTCTGGGATCTCCTGTCTGTCTTCTCCATCCCCTCTCTTCCTCCTTCGCCTTTTGTACATCTCTCTCAGTTTCTGCCTTTCTGCTTGTGTTCTGTCGCGGTCGAGATACACCTTCCTGTATGCCGGCATGTTCCTTAATCGTGCTTTCTCCTGCAGGATCCTGTTCCGAGTCGATTCTGCCTTGAAGGTCACTTTCACTGGCCGAGTTCTTTTTTTTTTACAAACCCCCCTATTCTCCGAAATTTTCCAGCTGGGTCATGTCGTCTTCTCCTATTGATTTCATGATGCTTTCAATTGCTTTTTTTCCCTTGTTTTCTTGCTTCATATGTTTCCCCTTCAACTTCCTGGAGCCCATACACAAAGACTGACCTCACCCTTTCATTCTCCCACTGCATATCCCTGTGTGTGTGTGTGTGTGTGTGTGTGTGTGTGTGTGTGTGTGTGTGTGTGTGTGTGTGTGTGTGTGTGTGTGTGTGTGTGTGTGTGCCTCAGAGCTAATTTCATTCTACTCCCCATTTGGTGTACTAGCCTCCGCAAGCAGTATATATCGTATTGTAACCACGAACAAGTGGTATTTAATCAGTAACAACACTGCGACTAGCGAGGGCTCGAACCCGTGTTGTTTTGGCCCTTGGCTAGTCGCATTGTTGCTATTGATTAAATACCACTTGTTCCTGGTTACAATACTATATATACTGCATATAGAAGCTAGTACACCAAACGGGAAGTAGAATGGAATTTGTTCTGAGGCACCCACACCATCGTATGTCGTCGGATCAACGGTGGGTGCGCGGTCTTTGTAGGATTGGGTGGCCCTGTGAATTACAGCATCGTGTGATTTTTGCTCACCATGAGGCAGGCCAAAACAACACGGGTTCGAGTCCTCGGCTAGTCGCAGTGTTGTTATTGATTGAATACCACTTGTTCGTGGTTACAATACGGAATATATATTATATATATATATATATATATATTATATATATATATATATATTATATATATATGTATAATATATATATATATATTATATATATATATGCAATAAGATCACAGTAAACAGGTGATATCACAATATGCAAAACAACCACTGTGAAAAAATATTAAAATTCCAAGCGCTTTCATGACTTCTTACATTTTCAAGGAACTATGATAGTTCCTTGATAATGTGACGAGTCACGAAAGCACTTGGAATTTCACTGTTTTTCACAGTGGTTGTTTTTGCATATATACAGCCTGGTTGATCAGGCAAGCACCGGACGAGCTGGCCCATGGCCGGGCTCCGAGAGTAGTTAAATCGGAGTTTAACTACTCTCTCTCTCTCTCTCTCTCTCTCTCTCTATATATATATATATATATATATATATATATATATATATAAATATATATATATATTTTATATTATATATATATATATAAAATATATATATATATATAATATATATTTTATATAAAACAATTTGTATATATGTTAAGAAAACTCGTTAAATAAATTGTTGAAATTATACTGGTAATAAAGTAATCGCATATGCTTTAATAGCTTAAAACTTAACCGGTGTCGATTACGTTATTACGTCTTGATAATTACATTGGTGTCTTGGGGGCACGAGTGAGTGCTTGTAATTATTTTATGATAATCTTAAAGTTATCTTCGTCTACAGGTTGGCACAGAAGCTAAATAATCGAGAAAGTAAACTTGTGTTATCTTGATTACTTTTCCGGGCTTTGAAAAAAGGTAATTAATGTACTAAAAAGTGAAATGAATGGATATTCGGATAATAACAGAAGTAGAATACAAAAAAATACAAAGGACTGTATATCTCTTTTAGTTAATACAAGGTGATACAGTAGTCTAGTGAGACGGAGATACACACACACACACACACACACACACACACACACACACACACACACACACACACACACACACACACACACACACACACACACACACACACACAACTGGCAGGAAAGCCAGTAAATGAAATGATGGAATATGTAACAACAAAATGCAAGGAGGCAGTGGAGAGGTTTATTCCCATGGGCAACAGAAACAACGGGAAGACCAGAACGAGCCCCTGGTTTACCCGACGGTGTAAGGAGGCAAAAACAAAGTGCAATAGAGAATGGAAAAAGTACAGAAGGCAGAGAACACACGAAAATAGGGAGATCAGTCGCAGAGCCAGGAATGAGTACGCACAGGTAAGGAGGGAGGCTCAGCGACAGTATGAAAATGACATAGCATCGAAAATCAAGACTGACCCGAAACTGTTGTATAGCCACATCAGGAGGAAGACAACAGTCAAAGACCAGGTGATCAGATTAAGGACAGAAGGGGGAGAACTCACAAGAAATGAACAGGAGGTATGTGAGGAGCTAAACAGGAGATTTAAGGAAGTTTTTGCAGTAGAGACAGGAAGGGCTGTGGGAAGTCAGTACAGAAGGGAACATCAAGAGGGAATATACCACCAAGTGTTGGATGACATACGAACAACCGAGGAGGAGGTGAAGAAGCTGCTAAGTGACCTTGATACCTCAAAGGCGATGGGACCGGACAACATCTCCCCATGGGTCCTTAGAGAAGGAGCAGAGATGCTGTGCGTGCCTCTAACCACAATCTTCAACACATCCCTTGAAACTGGGCAACTACCTGAGAAATGGAAGACAGCAAATGTAGTCCCCATATTTAAGAAAGGAAACAGAAACTAGGCGCTAAACTACAGACCTGTGTCTCTGTGTGCAAAGTCATGGAGAAGATTATCAGGAGGAGAGTGGTCGAACACCAGGAACGGAACAAGATTATAAATGAAAACCAGCATGGGTTCATGGAAGGCAAATCTTGTATCACAAACCTCCTGGAGTTTTATGACAAGGTAACAGAAGTAAGACACGAGAGAGAGGGGTGGGTTGATTGCGTTTTCCTAGACTGCAGGAAGGCCTTTGACACAGTTCCCCACAAGAGATTAGTGCAGAAGCTGGAGGATCAGGCGCATGTAACAGGGAGGGCACTGCAGTGGATCAGGGAATACCTGACAGGGAGGCAGCAACGAGTCATGGTACGTGAAGAGGTATCACAGTGGGCGCCTGTGACGAGCGGGGTCCCACAGGGGTCAGTTCTAGGGCCAGTGCTATTTTTGATATATGCGAACGACATGATGGAAGGAATAGACTCTGAAGTGTCCCTATTCGCAGATGATGTGAAGTTGATGAGAAGAATTAAATCGGATGAGGATGAGGCAGGACTGCAAAGAGACCGGGGACAGGCTGGACATGTGGTCCAGAAACTGGCTTCTCGAATTCACTCCTGCCAAATGCAAAGTCATGAAGATTGGGGAGGGGCAAAGAAGACCGCAGACAGAGTATAGGCTAGGTGGACAAAGACTACAGATCTCACTCAGGGAGAAAGACCTCGGGGTGACCATAACACCGAGCACGTCACCGGAGGCACACATCAACCAAATAACTGCTGCAGCATACGGGCGCCTGGCAAACCTGAGAATAGCGTTCCAATACCTAAATAAGGAATCGTTCAAGACACTGTACACTGTGTATGTTAGGCCCATACTGGAGTATGCAGCACCAGTCTGGAACCCACACCTGGTCAAGCACATCAAGAAGTTAGAGAAAGTACAAAGGTTTGCAACAAGGCTAGTCCCAGAGCTCAGGGGAATGTCGTACGAGGAAAGGCTGAGGGAAATCGGACTGACGACACTGGAGGACAGAAGGGTCAGGGGAGACATGATAACGACATACAAGATACTGCGGGGAATAGATAAGGGGGACAGAGATAGGATGTTCCAGAGAGGGGACACAGGAACAAGGGGTCACAACTGGAAGCTGAAGACTCAGACGAGTCACAGGGACGTTAGGAAGTATTTCTTCAGTCATAGAGTTCGTCAGGAAGTGGAATAGCCTAGCAAGTGAAGTAGTGGAGGCAGGAACCATACATAGTTTTAAGAAGAGGTATGATAAAGCTCAGGAAGCAGAGAGAGAGAGAGGACCTAGTAGCAATCGGTGAAGAGGCGGGGCCAGGAGCTGAGTCTCGGCCCCTGCAACCACAATTAGGTGAGTACAATTAGGTGAGTACACACACACATACACACACACGTTGTCTTTAGGTGACTGATTGTTGGGTCGTTACACTTGTCTACTGGTTGTTACAGGGGGTAGTGTCGTCGCTCTCACAGTAACACTCATGTGTCTGTGCTTTTGCAAAACTCTTGGAGAGAGAGAGTATAATAACTCATGTGACAGGAGCACAGGTGCTCCAGGTAACATTCCCAGGTGTTTGTCAGAAGTGCCATCAATGCTGGCCGTCTGGGTGCCACGCCAGGCGTCTACACCATGCCATTTAATCGTCAAAATTGTAAAGGAGACAGACATAAGTGTATCTATTCGCCTGAGGAAACACCGAAGCGACTTAAATAACAGACAAGACTTAAATAACAGAACACGAGAATAAACACTGTAATAGGCCTCCTGGCCCATGTTTGGTATTTTTCTCTATGCAACAGTTCTTACACACACACACACACACACACACACACACACACACACACACACACACACACATTTATCAAACTCATTCTAAAAGCGTCCCAAAACCCTATTCTTCAAGCTACCCAATCCTCCAGGGGACATTTGATGAGCTGGGGGAGAGACAACTCATCACTGAACCCGTTCTTAGAAGTGGACAGTGACTTGCGGCTTACTGATGGCCATCACCGTCATCGTGGATCGAAAAGCTGGAAGCGACACCTATCGTAAACACTGCCAAGCCTGACACTCAGCCACGTGACACCATGGGAATCAGGCGACCTCATGGTCTACACCTGACACCGTGTCAAATCTCACACTATGCACTATCTCTTCAATAAGAGTCACTTTCATCTCACTTTCAAACCTATAAGTAAGAAGGGTTCTTACGCACAGGTACACACAAGTACATTATCATACCTAGACACATATGTATAAATTGCCTGGAATAGCCCAAAAAAGTCAGTCAATGTGACCTATTTCCTTTGAGGTAATATATGTGCTGTTATTTCTGACATTTTGTATGTTAGAAGTGATAACTGTCTCAGGGCCGAAAAGTGTTCGAGTATTTTCTCACTTTTTAAGTAGTCGATATCCTTCGCCAAGGCTCAAATCAACTTTCCCCGAGTTCTAGTTCATTAGAGTTGGAAATTTGAAGCCGATCGCATGACGCATTCTCGAGTCGTAAATGAATACTTTGGTGAAAGAACAAGCGTTTGTGGCTTTAACAATTAATATAAAACTCAATATTTGTAGACGAAACGTAAGACAACGTTTCGGTCCGTCCTGGACTAGCATGAAGTCGATATTGGTACCTAATGGACCAAAACGTTGTCAGTTTTCGCATTGTGTGCCGGTTTCTAACGAAGTGCTTCTCTGTGTTCGGACGTTCAACTAACGTTAGCGTAGAGGCAGCATTTAAGAGAGGAAGTTGCTAGCGTAGAGGCGGCATTTAAGAGAGGAAGTTGCTAGCGTAGAGGCAGCATTTAAGAGAGGAAGTTGCTAGCGTAGAGGCAGCATTTAAGAGAGGAAGTTGCTAGCGTAGAGACAGCATTTAAGAGAGGAAGTTGCTAGCGTAGAGGCGGCATTTAAGAGAGGAAGTTGCTAGCGTAGAGGCAGCATTTAAGAGAGGTCTTGCTAGCGTAGAGACAGCATTTAAGAGAGGAAGTTGCTAGCGTAGAGGCAGCATTTAAGAGAGGAAGTTGCTAGCGTAGAGGCGGCATTTAAGAGAGGAAGTTGCTAGCGTAGAGGCAGCATTTAAGAGAGGGAAGTTGCTAGCGTAGAGGCAGCATTTAAGAGAGGAAGTTCCCCAGCGTAGAGGCGACATTTAAAGGAAGATTTTCTTGCGTAGAGCGGTTTTCTCGTAACACACTTAAAGGGAAAGGAGCGGAGAGTTAAAGGGAAGGGGAGAAGGGTTATCTGAGGAAATGCGAAGCGTGGGCTGTGATTCAAGGAAGGAAATCTTCTACGCATTTAGGATCGAATTGTTACTTAATGCGGCTTTCCTCAAAACGTTTTCGTAACTAATTATAAGAGAGAATTGCTAGGTAAGGCAAACATTATAAAGAGGAATTTACGTAGACAGCATTAACAATTTCTACGTACAACAACATTAAGAAGAAGTGCTACTAGACGGACATTTAATGAAGAACTTGTAGTAAAACACTTTAAAGAGAAGTTGTAGTTAAGGATTAATTAGAGAGGAGGTTGCTAGCGTAGAGACAGCATTTAAGAGAGGAAGTTGCTAGCGTAGAGGCAGCATTTAAGAGAGGAAGTTGCTAGCGTAGAGGCAGCATTTAAGAGAGGAAGTTCCTCAAGTATTGATCACATAAAGCGAAGATGTCTTGTGTCTCAGCGTTTTCTTACACTTACCCTCAAGGGAGGAGGGGAGGAAGGGCAAGGGGAAAGGGGTACATCTTGACTCCCGCGAAGGGGCTGTTGATTCAAGGAATTGGAGCTCTTCTCTCTCCTAGGATTCGATCTGATTACTTCCAAATTCCTCTTTCCTCCCCAAACGTTTTCTAATAATAATAATAATAATAATAATAATAATAATAATAATAATAATAATAATAATACTATCAGCAATAACAATGACGACAACAACAACAATAATGGATAACTTGACGGATATCTTAATGAATAACTTGATAAAACACCTTAAAGATAACCTGAAGGATGACTTCAAGGATAACTTAGGATAGAGCCAGCAAGTACTCACCTTCTCAATATAATTTTTAGTACTCGACTTCAAAGTCAATGCATAATGATTCTTATGCAACCGCGGGGGGGAGGGGAGGAGAGGGAGGGGAGGGGGAGGGGAGGGGGAGGGGAGGGGATGGAGGGGGAGGGGAGGGGGAGAGGGAGGGGAGGGGAGGGAGGGGGAGAGGGAGGGGGGAGGGGAGGGGGAGGGGAGGGGAGGGGAGGGGAGGGGGGGGGGAGGGAGGGAGGGGGAGGGGAGGGGGAGGGGGAGTGGGGAGGGGAGGGGAGGGGGAGGGGAGGGGGAGGGAGGGGAGGGGTAGGGGGAGGGGGGGGGGGGGGAGGGGGAGGGGAGGGGGAGGGGAGGGGAGGGGAGGGGGGAGGGGAGGGGATGGGAGGGGAGGGAGGGAGGGGGAGGGGGGGGAGGGGGAGGGGGTGTTGGAGAGGGGAGGGGGATGGGGAGGGGCGTTTGAGCGTCATGGCCAGCGAGTTTGTAAACAAGACCAATGCTCTAACCACCGGGTACCTATTTACTTCTCGGCCAACACCTAGGTACCTATTTACTGCAAGAGTTTGCAGGGAGTCTTACCCATAAGTCTCTCCCAAACCCCCCACTCCACGTAAATCGAACTTGTGAACCTTTTCGTTGTGAGCCACAGGTGCGTATGATAGCGTAGCTGTGTCTGCAGGGGGAATGTAACGTAGCTCCTGGCCCCCGCCACTTGATGTTATTCGACTGGCATCAATAATAATAGATCTCCAGAGGCATATTACATATGTATGTACCTATATATTTGTACTTATTTATGGTTACCGAGAGGGGGAGGGCTCGAATCTTGGATTCTGGCAGCTCATCCATCATCTGCTGACGAACAATTTAATGGATTCCTGGATGCTATTGTACCTAGTCTTAAAGTTGTTTATGGATTCTGCCTGGAAATAGATCACGTCTTAATGAATATCCCGTGTACGTAGTGTACTCACCTATTTGTACTCACCTATTTGTGGTTGCAGGGGTCGATTCATAGCTCCTGGCCCCGCCTCTTCGATGATTGCTACTAGGTCCTCTCTTCTCCCTGCCCCATGAGCTTTATCATACCTCGCCTTAAACCTATGTATGATTCCCGCCTCCACTACGTCACTTTCTAGGCTATTCCACGGCCTGACTGCTCTATGACTGAAGAAATACTTCCTAACATCCCTTTGATTCATCTGAGTCTTCAACTTTCACTTGTGACCTCTTGTGTCTGTGTCCCATCTCTGGAACATCCCGTCTTTGTCCACATTGTCTATTCCGCGCAGTGTGCGTGCGTGTGTGTGTGTGTGTGTGTGTGTGTGTGTGTGTGTGTGTGTGTGTGTGTGTGTGTGTGTGTGTGTGTGTGTGTGTGTGTGTGTGTGTGTGTGTGTGTGTGTATACCCTCCTATATGTGGCTGCCTATATCCTGCCTCCACTACATCACTCTCCAGATTGTTCCACATCCTAACAACTCTGTGACTGAAGAAATACTTCCTAATATCCATGTAACTCAACTGAGTTTTCAACTTCCAGTTGTGACCCCTTGTTGTTGTGTCCCATCTCTGGAACATTCTGTCCTTATCTACCTTGTCAATTATTCTCAGTATTTTATATGTTGTTATCATATCACCCCTATCCCTCTTCTCCTTCCTTGTCGTCATGTTGATTTCCCTTAATCTCTCCTAGTAGGATATATACCCCCTTAGCTCCGGGATTAGTCTTGTTGCAAACCTTTGCACTTTCTCTAATTTCTGCATACACCAATATGGGTCTGACGTACACGGTGTACAGAGTCTTGAACGACTCCTTACTCAGATATCGAAACGTTATTCTTAGGTTTGCCAGGCGCCCATATGCTGCAGCATGTTATTTGGTTGATGTTCGCCGTAGGAGATGTGCTCGGCATTACACTCACCCCAAGATCCTTTTCCCTGAGTCTTTGGCCCCCTAGCGTCTACTCCGTCTGCGGTCTTCTTTAACCTTCGCCAATTTTCATGACTTTGCACTTGATGGAATTAAACTCCAGGAGCCAATTGTTGGACCAGCTTTGCATCCTATCCAGATCCCTTTGTAGTCCTACCTGATCCTCGTCCGCTTGAATTCTCGGCATAAGCTTCACATTGTCTGCAAACAGGGACATCTCTGAAGGTATCCCTTCGTTATGTCATTCACATACACCAGAAACAGCATTGGCCCTGGGACTAGTCCTTGTAGAACCCCGCTCAACACAGGCGCCTACTCTGACACCTCGTCCTGTACCATCACTCATTGCTTCCTTCCTGTTAGGTATTCCTTGATCCATTGCAGTGCCTTTCCTGTTATTCCTGCCTGCTCCTCTAGTTTTGCACTCATCTCTTGTGCGCAACTGAGTCGAAAGTCTTAAAGTCCAAGAAAATGAGTGTGTGTGTGTGTGTGTGTGGAGGCGTAGTTGTGGGTGTATATTGGATGTATTAAACAGGTGGGTGAGAGGCGCGCATCATACGCACACACACTCCTCACCCATCCACTTTAAGCAATCAAATATTCAACTCCAGGGAAAGACCTCCTCTCCCCCCCCCTCTTCCTGAAATTGATGTCCCTAACATCCAAGAGGCGAGTCCCTGCTCCATCACAATTCCCTGGGGAAATATCACTCCCAGGGGTAGTCCCTCACTCCTTCCTGCCTTAGGAGGCCTGAGGAGGAAGGATTCTCTCTCACCCAGCCCAGGGGAAAGATTCAATAGGGTTCAGTTCGTTTACTTCCACATCCCTCTCTCTCTCTTTCTCTCTCTCTCTCTCTCTCTGTTTTCTCTCTCTCGCACAAACGAGGTAATTACTTTTTCCCCTGCACTCCATGTTGCTAATAGCGTGTGTAAACAAGGCATGAAGAGCCTCAGAACACACACGTTGAGCGCCTCCCGGTGCTCAAGAACCTTGAGAACACACAGTGAGCACCTTCTCTGCTGTGCTCAATGCAGCCTTGTGCTTCATGTCTCCTAATGAGATAATCGATCTTTTCTGTGCTTCCTTGCGTGTTCTTGAGAGATAGAGAGAAAGAGAGATAGGTAGAGAGAGAGAGAGAGAGAGAGAGAGAGAGAGAGAGAGAGAGAGAGAGAGAGAGAGAGAGAGAGAGAGAGAGGAGGAGAGAGGAGAGAGAGAGACAGACAGAAGAGCAGACAGACAGACAAAACAGAGACAGAGAGAGAGACAGAGAGAGAGAGAGGCATCTCGAGGCCTCTCTTTAAGAGGAAAGTCTTGTGTTGTATCCTCACAGTCTCTCAGGTTATGTTTTTTCGAGATATCTCTCTTTTTTATCGCTCGTATCTTTGTCGCTGAAGAAAATGTCTCGCGTCTCTAGCGAGGAATTACAGCGTCTCGCGTCTCTAGCGAGGAATTACAGCGTCTCGCGTCTCTAGCGAGGAATTACAGCGTCTCGCGTCTCTAGCGAGGAATTACAGCGTCTCGCGTCTCTAGCGAGGAATTACAGCGTCTCGCGTCTCTAGCGAGGAATTACAGCGTCTCGCGTCCTAAGAACGATCTCTCTCTCTCTCTCTCTCTTTCTTTTATTACAGCAACAGTCTAAATGGTGAGATTGGCGGAGGGGGATTCGAGCCTCCAGCCCCCTTTGCCCTGACTAGCCCACACTGGTTTAGCGCTTCTGGGCTTTAATGTATATAATATTGTAATTTTTCACGTGTGCCCGGCCACAATATGTATATTTTAAATACATAATGAGTTATCAATTGCGTATAATAATCAGCAAATGCAAAGAGTTAGTAAAATGGCACTTATGCAACACCTGCGTATCTTTATCTGACGACGTTTCGCCCACTATGTGGCTTTATCAGTTCAGAACAGAGGTATGGACAGCAGTGAACGATAAGGCAATCAGTCCCTTAGTCTTTCCAGAACTATACACAGAAGACAGTGGATGATATATGCAATCAGTCCCTCATCCTTGCAAACCTAGTGTATATAGAAGACAGTGGAAGATCAGGCAATCAGTCCCCTCACCCTGGAAGCCGGTGGTCATAACCTTAATCTTCAAAACCGTAGATATACCATGTGTCCAATCCTCATTGTGTCTGTACTGTGTAGTACGTTAGTTCCTGTAATTCCAGTGCAAGGAGAGCTGTGGACTCGAACCTCCGTCCAGCAATCGCCGCTCGTTCAAATTCTCATCCCGTTTCTTGAGTATTTCAAAGTGTCGTTGAGTCATATGTAAATACAGCGACATAGACATCAGTGCCACATTATATTGGCACTTAAGGCACCGTTAACAGAGCCACGAGGGAGATTATATTTACTAGTGGAGGGTCACATGTTAGAAATATCTCAATAAAAGTTAGATAACACTGTAAGTCTTCATCTTTGTGTTCAGTGCCAGTATTATTCATGGCACTGTGAGGTGCCAATATTATTCATGGCACTGTGAGGTGCCAACATTATTCATGGCATTGTGAGGGACCAACATTATTCATGGCACTGTGAGGTGTCAACATTATTCATGGCACTGTGAGGTACCAACATTATTCATGGCACTGTGAGGTGCCAACATTACTCATGGCACTGTGAAGTGCCAACATTATTCATGGCACTGTGAAGTGCCAACATTACTCATGGCACTGTGAAGTGCCAACATTATTCATGGCACTGTGAGGTACCAACATTATTCATGGCACTGTGAGGTGCCAGTCTATCTTCTTCACTCGGAATATAAAGTGCCAGTGACACTCTTGAACCTTTGACACAAGGTCTGACCTTTTCTCATGTAATTTAGCCAGTTTTTGTGTACATATATACTTTCTGACATTTTTTACATATTCTTCGACCTTTACACGCACTTCTGACCTTTTCTTTCATATACTTTAACTTGTTTTAAAATATAATCGCCATTTTTTTTTTCAGAAATTGGAGGCCTATAATTTCTCTTCGTCACACTGTTCATGTGTGATAGGAATTGTAGCTTTCCTGCAGCACGTTTCGCCTTATTGTAGCGATGTTTCGCTTTATTATAAGCACTTTTCGCCTTATTGCAGCACGTTTCGCCTTATTGCAGCACGTTTCGCCTTATTGCAGCACGTTTCGCCTTATTGCAGCACGTTTCGCCTTATTGCAGCACGTTTCGCCTTGATGCAGCACGTTTCGTTTTACTGCAGCACGTTTCGCCTTACTGCAGCATGTTTCGTTTTATTGCAGCACGTTTCGCCTTACTGCAGCACGTTTCGCCTTAGTGCAGCACGTTTCGCCTTACTGCAGCACGTTTCGCCTTACTGCAGCGTCAAACTGAGTCTCTCATGTACCAAGTGCGGGTTTATGGGCGAAGTTTTCCACAAATGGCAGCTCGATCGTGGTCCAGGATGGGGCAAAACGTCGCTCAAGTTTAATCTCAAGTTCGAGGTTTCAATTGTTTCACTCATGGCGTTGCAACTTATTTTTTTTCGTAAATTATCTAAGTTGTCTAACAAGTTGTCCAATAATAAGTTATCTATAACACTTTATTTCACAAGATAGACTATACAATAGATACAGTGACTAGCAGATAGACTATACAATAGATACAGTGACTAGCAGATAGACTATACAACAGATAAAGTGACTAGCAGATAGACTATACAACAGATAAAGTGACTAGCAGATGGACTATACAATAGATACAGTGACTAGCAGATAGACTATACAATAAAGTGACTAGCAGATAGACTATACAATAGATAAAGTGACTAGCAGATAGACTATACAACAGATAAAGTGACTAGCAGATAGACTATACAACAGATAAAGTGACTAGCAGATAGACTATACAATAGATACAGTGACTAGCAGATAGACTATACAATAGATACAGTGACTAGCAGATAGACTATACAATAGATACAGTGACTAGCAGATAGACTATACAATAGATAAAGTGACTAGCAGATAGACTATACAACAGATAAAGTGACTAGCAGATAGACTATACAATAGATACAGTGACTAGCAGATAGACTATACAATAGATACAGTGACTAGCAGATAGACTATACAATAGATACAGTGACTAGCAGATAGACTATACAATAGATACAGTGACTAGCAGATAGACTATACAATAGATACAGTGACTAGCAGATAGACTATACAATAGATACAGTGACTAGCAGATAGACTATACAATAGATACAGTGACTAGCAGATAGACTATACAATAGATACAGTGACTAGCAGATAGACTATACAATAGATACAGTGACTAGCAGATAGACTATACAATAGATACAGTGACTAGCAGATAGACTATACAATAGATACAGTGACTAGCAGATAGACTATACAATAGATACAGTGACTAGCAGATAGACTATACAATAGATACAGTGACTAGCAGATAGACTATACAATAGATACAGTGACTAGCAGATAGACTATACAATAGATACAAGTGACTAGCAGATAGACTATACAATAGATAAGTGACTAGCAGATAGACTATACAATAGATAACAGTGAACTAGCAGATAGACTATACAATAGATACAGTGACTAGCAGATAGACTATACAATAGATACAGTGACTAGCAGATAGACTATACAATAGATAAAGTGAATAGCAGATAGACTATACAATAGATAAAAGTGCTACAGATAACTATACAAAAATACAGTGACTTCCAGATAGACTTTTACAATAGATACAGTGACTAGCAGATAGACTATACAATAGATACAGTGACTAGCAGATAGACTATACAATAGATACAGTGACTACCAGATAGACTATACAATAGATACAGTGACTAGCAGATAGACTATACAATAGATACAGTGACTAGCAGATAGACTATACAATAGATAAGTGACTACCAGATAGACTATACAATAGATACAGTGACTAGCAGATAGACTATACAATAGATAAAGTGACTAGCAGATAGACTATACAATAGATAAAGTGACTAGCAGATAGACTATACAATAGATAAATGACTAGCCAGATAGACTATACAATAGATAAAGTAACTACCAGATAGACTATACAATAGATACAGTGACTAGCAGATAGACTACACAATAAATACAGTGACTACCAGATAGACTATACAATAGATACAGTGACTACCAGATAGACTATACAATAGATACAGTGACTACCAGATAGACTACACAATAAATACAGTGACTACCAGATAGACTACACAATAAATACAGTGACTACCAGATAGACTATACATAAAATACAGTGACTACAAGATACCTGGAGGGAGTTTACCTGGAGAGAGTTCCGGGGGTCAACGCCCCCGCGGCCCGGTCTGTGACCATGCCTCCTGGTGGATCAGAGCCTGATCAACCAGGCTGTTGCTGCTGGCTGCACGCAAACCAACGTACGAACCACAGCCCGGCTGGTCAGAAACCGACTTTAGGTGCTTGTCCAGTGCCAGCTTGAAGACTGCCAGGGGTCTGTTGGTAATCCCCCTTATGTATGCTGGGAGGCAGTTGAACAGTCTCGGGCCCCTGACACTTATTGTATGGTCTCTTAACGTGCTAGTGACACCCCTGCTTTTCATTGGGGGGATGTTGCATCGTCTGCCAAGTCTTTTGCTTTCGTAGTGAGTGATTTTCGTGTGCAAGTTCGGTACTAGTCCCTCTAGGATTTTCCAGGTGTATATAATACAGTAACTACCAGATAGACTATACATTGCTACAGTACCGTGATTATCAAATACTATAGCCTATACATTACTACAATACCGTTACTTCCCAAATACACAATACAGTACCCTCGGCTACCAGCCCCAAAATATTTTTTTATACAACAACACGATACACAATTCCATGGATACAGGATACAATTTCCACACACTTTATACAAGCTTGACGTCATTACAGCCTGAAACAGGGGGCTTGTAACGAGGGTATCTGGTACAACTAAAAGCGATTAAATGCCATAAAAGGTTGGGAAGGGAGATCAAAGCCTTTTGCCTCCTCTATTGTATCGAATTAGATCAACTCTGAAAGATGTGTATTTGGCGGGGGGGGGGGGGGGGGGGTGCCGGGGGGGGCGAGGGGCTGGGGGTCTGGTTAATGGATCAGTTTTGCGCTGTATAATAATGATAATAATAATACTGATAATAATGGCAATAATAATACAAATATTACCGATGTTAAGAATAATAATACCAATAATAAACAGTGAAAAGTTTTTACGAGGATAGTGAGGCTCAGGTTAGAGTATGTAGGAGAGAGGGAGATTATTTCCCAGTAAAAGTAGGCCTTGGACAAGGATGTGTGATGTCACCATGGTTGTTCAATATATTTAGAGATGGGGTTGTAAGTGAAGTGAATGCTCGGGTGTTGGCAAGAGGTGTGGGGTTAAAAAATAATCTAACACAAAGTGGGAGTTGTCACAGTTGCTCTTTGCTGATGACACTGTGCTTTTGGAAGATTCTGAAGAGAAGTTGCTGAGGTTGGTGGATGAGTGTTTTTAGGGTATGTAAAAAAAAGAAAACTGAAAGTGAATATAGGAAAGAGTAAGGTGATGAGAATAAAAAAAAATTAGGTAACGAAAGACTGGGTATCAGGTTGGAGGGAGAGAGTATGGAGGAGGTGAATGTGTTCAGATATATAGGAGTGGACGAGTCAGTAGATGGGTCTATGAAAGATGAGGTGAATCATAGAATTGACGAGGGGAAAAAATGAGTGGTGCACCGAGGAGTCTGTGGAGACAAAGAACTTTGTCCATGGAAGCAAGAGGGGAAATGTATGAGAGTAAGTTTACCAACATTCTTATATGGGTGCGAAGCATGGGTGGTGAATGTTGCAAAAAGGAGAAGGCTGGAGACAGTGGAGATGTCGTGCCTGAGGGCAATGTGTGGTGTGAATATAATGCAGAGAATTCGTAGTTCGGAAATTAGGAGGGGGTTCGGGATTACCAAAACTATTATCCAGAGGGCTGAGAAGGGGCTGTTGAGGTGGATCGGACATGTAGAGAGGAAGGTACAAAATAGAATGGCTTCAAGAGTGTATATATCTGTAGTGGAGGGAAGGCGAGGTACAGGTCGGCCTAGGAAAGGTTGGAGGGAGGGGTAAAGGAGGTTTTGTGTGCGAGGGGCTTGGACTTTCAGCAAGCATGGCGTGTTAAGAGCGAATGGAGACAAATGGTTATTAGGACTTGTGCTGTTGGAGTGTGAGCAGGTAATGTTTATGAAGGGATTCAGGGAAACCGGCAGACCGGACTTGAGTCCTGGAGATGGGAAGTACAGTGTCTGCACTCTGAAGGAGGGGTGTTAATGTTGCAGTTTTTTAACTGTAGTGTAAGCGCACCTCTGGCAAGACAGTGATGGAGTGAATGATGGGGGGAAATTTTTCTTTTTCGGGCCACCCTGCCTTTGTGGGAGACGGCCGATATGTTAATACAAAAAAAAATATACCAATAATAATGATAGCACAATAATAATTCCAAATATAATACTAGTAATACCAATAATAATAATAATAATAATAATAATAATAATAATAATAATAATAATAATAATAATAATAATAATAATAGCAAGTGTTATACTGGGTTTGGGATTTTTGTGAAGTATATACATAAAGGTTGAATTATATTCTTGACTCACATATATGGGAGAAGAGATGACTACTTTTCGATTAGGTCGAAACTAAAGCTAAAATATTAAGAAAAACGCGCTAAATCCGCATGACTCATACAGCAGACTCGGTGAATCAAAAAATACGTAAACAGAGGGACGTTCCACTATATCACTGTTTGTACAGTGACAACTCTTCAGGCTGTTGGCAGTGAAACCAATTGAACAGAGGTGTTGTATGGACTTAGGTTGGTGTGATGAGTTAAGTTCTGATCTCTGTAGGGAATAAGTTTGAGGGGTGCGGCAACTTAATTACCTGCCCGGAGGTAGTTAAGAGGTTGTTAGGTCGTGTTGATGGCTTTAATAAGGTTGAAGGTCAACAGCTATGCAAGGGTCGTCAGGGCTGTGCTACACCTGTATACCACCAGTTGTGTGGTTACAAGATACTGCTGCGGTGGTGGTGACATTGCTGTGTGGTGGTGGTGACACTGCTGTGTGGTGGTGGTGACACTGCTTTGTGGTGGTGGTGACACTGCTGTGTGGTGGTGGTGACACTGCTGTGTGGTGGTGGTGACACTGCTGTGTGGTGGTGGTGACACTGCTGTGTGGTGATGGTGACACTGCTGTGTGGTGGAGGTGACACTGCTGTGTGGTGGTGGTGACACTGCTCTGTGGTGGTGGTGACACTGCTGTGTGGTGATGGTGACACTGCTGTGTGGTGGTGGTGACACTGTCTGTGTGGTGGTTGACACTGCTTGTGTAGTGTGTGGTGGTACTGCTCTGTGGTGGTGGCATACACTGTGTGTCAGTGGTGGTGGTTACACTGTTCTGTGGTGGTGGCAGACACTGTTCTCTGTGGTGGTTACATTGTTCTGTGGTGGTGACAGACACTGTGGTGGTGACAACACTGTGGTGGTGACAGACACTGTGGTGGTGACAGACACTGTGGTGGTGACAGAGACTGTGGTGGTGACAGAGACTGTGGTGGTGACAGACACTGTGGTGGTGACAGAAACTGTGGTAGTGACAACACTGTGGTGGTGACAGACACTGTGGTGGGGTGTGTGGACAATACTGTGGTGGTGACAGACACTGTGGTGGTGACAGATACTGTGGTGGTGACAGACACTGGTCTGTGGTGGTGACAGACACTGCTCTGTGGTGGTGGTAGAGACTCGGCTAATCGCCAGAGTACTGTGGTCTCCAGCCTCTACGTGATCAATAAGAATGGCCTCGCAGAAAGCATTACCGGGGCTCCCTCCGCTCTCTCTCTACCTCTCCTCCCCCACTCTCTCTCTCTCTCTCTCTCTCTCTCTCTTCTCTCTCTTTCCATCTCCTCTTCCCTTCTCCTCTTCATTACCCTTGCAATTGAGACAGCAACATTATTGTGCCTACTGAACGAGTCATCATGCAACCTGAGCACTTTTTCGTGTCCCTTGCATATCTCTCTCTGTTCATTCTCATTTTGATTTTTTTATATTTCCATGGGGAAAACAGCAGGAAATTTGTCCTCGTTGAGGAAAATATTGCCTCACGTGGCCCGCTTTGATGACCTAGTTCATTTCGGCTAGAAAATATTACCTCCTCAGTGAATGATTCTCCTGTGCAAATTCTTGTATTGTGGGAAATTATTAACAGTATTAAAGGTATGTATAAATACTGAAGAATTAGTATAAATACTGAAGAATTAGGGTACAACAGATTAATCTGCATGGTTGACTTTAAATCAATGGGATAATATCAGATTTATACAGATTTCAAAGCAATCTCCAGCTCTCCAGCACTTAGGTGTTTACACTCACATCTTCTTTATCGGAGTCCGTAGGTTCGAGCCTCAAGCGTTGCTGTGTCTTGAGGGAGACAGCGCTTCAGTGGGCAGCCTCGTGATTCTATTGTTTATTGCTGAGTATAGTCAGCGATAAACAGAAGAAGATACATCTGCCCATCTCCCCGGGGAGAGATGTGAATGTATATCGAGTGTGGTGAACCCAGGCACTCTCGTCAGAGTCACTCTCGTCAGAGTCACTCTCGTCAGTCACTCTCGTCAGAGTCACTCTCGTTAGAGTCACTCTCGTCAGTCACTCTCGTCAGAGTCACTCTCGTTAGAGTCACTCTCGTCAGTCACTCTCGTCAGAGTCACTCTCGTTAGAGTCACTCTCGTCAGAGTCACTCTCGTCAGAGTCACTCTCGTCAGAGTCACTCTCGTCAGTCACTCTCGTCAGAGTCACTCTCGTTAGAGTCACTCTCGTCAGAGTCACTCTCGTCAGTCACTCTCGTCAGAGTCACTCTCGTTAGAGTCACTCTCGTCAGAGTCACTCTCGTTGGAGTCACTCTCGTCGGAGTCACTCTCGTTGGAGTCACTCTCGTCAGAGTTACTCTCGTCAGTCACTCTCGTCAGAGTCACTCTCGTTAGAGTCACTCTCGTCAGAGTCACTCTCGTTGGAGTCACTCTCGTCGGAGTCACTCTCGTTGGAGTCACTCTTGTCGGAGTCACTCTCGTTGGAGTCATTCTCGTCGGAGTCACTCTCGTCGGAGTCACTCTCGTTGGAGTCACTCTCGTCAGAGTCACTCTCGTCAGAGTCACTCTCGTCGGAGTCACTCTCGTTGGAGTCACTCTCGTCGGAGTCACTCTCGTTGGAGTCACTCTTCTTGGAGTCACTCTCGTCAGAGTCACTCTCGTTGGAGTCACTCTCATTAGAGTCACTCTCGTCAGAGTCACTCTTGTTGGAGTCACTCTCGTCAGAGTCACTCTCGTCGGAGTCACTCTCGTTAGAGTCACTCTCGTCAGAGTCACTCTTGTTGGAGTCACTCTCGTTGGAGTCACTCTCGTCGGAGTCACTCTCGTTGGAGTCACTCTTCTTGGAGTCACTCTCGTCAGAGTCACTCTCACTCTCGTTGGAGTCACTCTCGTTAGAGTCACTCTCGTCAGAGTCACTCTTGTTGGAGTCACTCTCGTTAGAGTCACTCTCGTCAGAGTCACTCTCGTCGGAGTCACTCTTGTTGGAGTCTACTGTTTAACTGTGACTTCAGATTGTATCCTTGTGACTTCAGACAGTTTAGTAGTGACGTCAGGCAGTTTAGTAGTGACTTCAGGCTGTTTAATTCTGACTTCAGACAGTTTAGTAATGACTTCAGACAGTTTAGTAGTGACGTCAGGCAGTTTAGCTCATTTTACGAGCCACTGTCATTGTTTGGTTGACAGCGTGGCATCTGGAGGTGCTTAAACGTAATAACTTTGACTGGTAGTGAGAGCAAATGGGATTTTAAGTGAATATTGTTAATACGTGAGAGATGTTGACATGTGTGTGTGTGTGTGTGTGTGTGTGTGTGTGTGTGTGTGTGTGTGTGTGTGTGTGTGTGTGTGTGTGTGTCCTTTGACTATCTTCCTCGTTTCGTTCTTCCTTCCCTTCCTTCATCCTTCTCGCAATCCTTCCCCTCCCTTCACCGTCCCTCCCTTCACCATCCCTCCCTTCACCCTCCCTCCCTATCAGTGGTCGATAATACACCTTATTACTAGCCCCAGCTCTAACATACGCTCCAGTAATGGCGTATTGAGGCAGAGATATACGCACCTGTGCATGCGTATAATGAGAGTTACTATGATGAAAATGCCTGGATAATGAGGGAGTGTGGGAAATCGAACTGAGGTGTGTGGGGGGAAGGGGCATACAAAACGTTCCCCACACCGGGCAATTCCAGACTAAAAATAATCTACGATTTATTTTACGGCAGGTAGTATGTTAGTAGTCAGCAACCATCCAGGGAGGTACTATCATCCTAAGTAGGAAGTAGGATAGTAGTCAGTAACCATCCAGGGAGGTAGCTATCATTCTAAGTAGGAAGTAGGATAGTAGTCAGTAACCATCCAGGAAGGTACTATCATTCTAAATAGGAAGTAGGATAGTAGTCAGTAACCATCCAGGGAGGTACTAAGTAGGAAGTATGTTAGTAGTCAGTAACCATCCAGGGAGGTACTATCATTCTAAGTAGGAAGTATGTTAGTAGTCAGTAACCATCCAGGGAGGTACTATCATTCCTAAGTAGGAAGTAGGATAGTAGTCAGTAACCATCCAGGGAGGTACTATCATCCTAAGTAGGAAGTAGGATAGTAGTCAGTAACCATCCAGGGAGGTGCTATCATTCTAAGTAGGAAGTAGGATAGTAGTCAGTAACCATCCAGGGAGGTACTATCATTCTAAGTAGGAAGTAGGATAGTAGTCAGCAACCATCCAGGGAGGTACTATCATTCTAAGTAGGAAGTATGTTAGTAGTCAGTAACCATCCAGGGAGGTACTATCATTCTAAGTAGGAAGTAGGATAGTAGTCAGTAACCATCCAGGGAGGTACTATCATTCTAAGTAGGAAGTAGGATAGTAGTCAGCAACCATCCAGGGAGGTACTATCATCCTAAGTAGGAAGTACGATAGTAGTCAGCAACCATCCAGGGAGGTATTATCATCCTAAGTAGGAAGTAGGATAGTAGTCAGCAACCATCCAGGGAGGTATTATCATCCTAAGTAGGAAGTAGGATAGTAGTCAGCAACCATCCAGGGAGGTACTATCATTCTAAGTAGGAAGTATGTTAGTAGTCAGTAACCATCCAGGGAGGTACTATCATTCTAAATAGGAAGTAGGATAGTAGTCAGTAACCATCCAGGGAGGTACTAAGTAGGAAGTATGTTAGTAGTCAGTAACCATCCAGGGAGGTACTATCATTCTAAATAGGAAGTAGGATAGTAGTCAGTAACCATCCAGGAGGTATACTAAGTAGGAAGTATGTTAGTAGTCAGTAACCATCCAGGGAGGTAGTATCATTCTAAGTAGGAAGTAGGATAGTAGTCAGTAACCATTCAGGGAGGTACTATCATTCTAAGTAGGAAGTATGTTAGTAGTCAGTAACCATCCAGGGAGGTACTATCATTCTAAGTAGGAAGTATGTTAGTAGTCAGTAACCATCCAGGGAGATACTATCATTCTAAGTAGGAAGTAGGATAGTAGTCAGCTATCATCCAGGGAGGTACTATCATTCAATTATGCGAGTGTGAGACGGAAGGCTGTTAAATATTTTGCACTCTGGCTCATTTATTGGACTCTTTTCTCTCCGTCTCGTCAACATTTCTTGATCCCGTAATGTTTTCTGGCGATTTTAGGAGTCCTGACCCGAGCCTGCGTCGCGGGGGCGATGATACCACAACCGCTGATGTAACTTTCAAACCTTAACTCTGATTTTTCAGTATAACTCACACAAGTTTATTATAGTTGCCACAAGTAAAAAAAAAAAACTCTAAATCAATTAGAGATGTGTGGAGACGTCGGTATATGTAGATTTTGGGGTGAAACGTTACAGTTTATTCGAAATTTGATGCGCTGTTCCAAATTAAAATAAGTGGATCATGTAAGGTACAATGCTGGAGCATCAAAGTGGAGCGAACACTTGGCAGTGGTAGGCGAACTAGCAAAAAAAAAAAATGTCTGTAAAGTTAGACCTTTAACTAAAGTCCTTTTCATTAGATCTGCTGAAGAAGACCTCAGTTGGAGGCATTATATAGTGTCTGAATAGATTTCGAGCGACCACGAACTAGATCATCCACATTCGTTTTTTGTCCAAGTAGCTTCCAAGTTTTTTTTTTTTAAAAAAGCTAATCAATCGCCAGTTGTCCATGAGAACACAGCAACACATCCATTAAAGATCTCAGCAGGACCAGAGTTGGAAAACATCGGTGCAGTAAGTGAAGAGGCTGACCTCTTCCCAGGCAGAGGCTGTCATGGTGTACGTCAGAGGGGGTGAAACAACGAAAAATTTAGAGACACATCAAGGTGACCATATCTATGCACGTAGCTGAGTAGAAGTGTACGTTTAAATGCGCCCGTAATCTGTGTTTCGAAATAGATTCAGAGCGGTCGAGAAACGGGCAAACTGCGTTCGAAATCTACGTAAACTTGACTGAGAGCGGTCGAGGAAGAGACAAACTGCATTCGAAATCTACGTAAACTTGACTGAGAGCGGTCGAGGAAGAGACAAACTGCGTTCGAAATCTATGTAAACTTGACTGAGAGTGGTCAAAAACCAGATAAAAGGCATGCTGAATCCGTTCGGAAACGGATTCAACTGACGCAGAGAGAAAGAGAGAGAGAAAGAGAGAGAGAGAGAGACAGATACAGAGAGACAGAGAGAGAAGATAGAGCAAGAGGACATCTGTTGCTTTCTTTATTGAGCACCTTGAGTCTAATTAGGAGAAGTGGGTGGAAGGTGCTCCTAAATCTTTCTCCAGCGGCTGTAAACAAGACAGTGTGTTGGCACCAACCTTCCTGTGAAGAACAAACTTCAGAGACGCGCATGCCATTATTCGATGGCTGGATTTGCTGCAGTGGATGGAGGAGGTGTGGAGTGCGAGGTGTGGAGTGAGAGGTGTGGAGTGCGAGGTGTGGAGTGAGAGGTGTGGAGTGCGAGGTGTGGAGTGAGAGGTGTGGAGTGAGAGGTGTGGAGTGAGAGGTGTGGAGTGAGAGGTGTGGAGTGAGAGGTGTGGAGTGAGAGGTGTGGAGTGAGAGGAGATGGACAGAATAGCTGGATACATAGTGATGAGTGTACTCTACACGCCAGTACTGGTGCTGGCTGTACTCTACACGCCAGTACTGGTGCCGGGTGTACTCTACACACCAGTACTGGTGCTGGCTGTACTCTACACACCAGTACTGGTGCCGGGTGTACTCTACACACCAGTACTGGTGCTGGCTGTACTCTACACACCAGTACTGGTGCCGGGTGTACTCTACACACCAGTACTGGTGCTGGCTGTACTCTACACGCCAGTACTGGTGCCGGGTGTACTCTACACGCCAGTACTGGTGCTGGCTGTACTCTACACACCAGTACTGGTGCCGGGTGTACTCTACACACCAGTACTGGTGCTGGCTGTACTCTACACGCCAGTACTGGTGCCGGGTGTACTCTACACACCAGTACTGGTGCTGGCTGTACTCTACACACCAGTACTGGTGCTGGCTGTACTCTACACACTAGTACTGGTGCTGGCTGTACTCTACACGCCAGTACTGGTGCCGGGTGTACTCTACACACCAGTACTGGTGCTGGCTGTACTCTACACACTAGTACTGGTGCTGGCTGTACTCTACACGCCAGTACTGGTGCCGGGTGTACTCTACACACCAGTACTGGTGCTGGCTGTACTCTACACACCAGTACTGGTGCTGGCTGTACTCTACACGCCAGTACTGGTGCTGGCTGTACTCTACACGCCAGTACTGGTGCTGGCTGTACTCTACACGCCAGTACTGGTGCCGGGTGTACTCTACACACCAGTACTGGTGCTGGCTGTACTCTACACACTAGTACTTGTGCTGGCTGTACTCTACACACTAGTACTGGTGCTGGCTGTACTCTACACACCAGTACTGGTGCTGACTGTACTCTACACACTAGTACTGGTGCTGGCTGTACTCTACACACCAGTACTGGTGTTGACTGTACTCTACACACTAGTACTGGTGCTGGCTGTACTCTACACACCAGTACTGGTGCTGGCTGTACTCTACACACTAGCACTGGTGCTGGCTGTACTCTAAACACCAGTACTGGTGCTGACTGTACTCTACACACTAGTACTGGTGCTGGCTGTACTCTACACACTAGTACTAGTGCTGGGTGTACTCTACAAACCAGTACTGGTGCTGGGCGTACTCTACACACCAGTACTGGTGCCGGATGTACTCTACACACCAGTACTAGTGCTGGGCGTACTCTACACACCAGTACTAGTGCTGGGCGTACTCTACACACCAGTACTGGTGCCGGATGTACTCTACACACCAGTACTAGTGCTGGGCGTACTCTACACACCAGTACTAGTGCTGGGCGTACTCTACACACCAGTACTAGTGCTGGGCGTACTCTACACACCAGTACTGGTGCCGGATGTACTCTACACACCAGTACTAGTGCTGGGCGTACTCTACACACCAGTACTGGTGCCGGGTGTACTCTGCACACCAGTACTGGTGCCGGGTGTACTCTACACACCAGTACTGGTGCTGGGTGTACTCTACACACCAGTACTGGTGCTGGGTGTACTCAACACACCAGTACTGGTGCTGGGTATACTCTACACACCAGCACTGGTGCTGGGTGTACTCTCTACACATCAGAACTGGTGCTGAGTGTACTTTCAGTACTCTGGCAGTACCTTCAGCTTGGCTCTACAGTGAGGGAACACGTAACTCACTCCTGTTAATTCAGCTTTTACGACAGCAAAAAAAATGTCTTTAATGGCTGTGTTTACAGCGCTAGTTGCCATTAAATATTCACTTAGTGCCTGTGTTGAGCTTGTCCCTGTGGGGAGATTAAAAGGTGACGATGATACGCCTCTGTGCACCTTTGCTATGATGCTGTGCGGATTACTTTTCTTTCTAGTTTGTAAAGCAATACGTGCCCTGTTCCCTAAACTAGCTGCGTGTCCTGTTCCCTAAACTAGCCCACTTGCATTGTCTTTTAAAAGTGTCTTCACATCCACTAAACTAGCTGTTTGTCTTCTAGATTTGCCACTAATTTTGTCTTCTGTACAAATTCACACGTCCTATCTTACAAAGTAGCTAGAAGTCTGGAGTTTTAAACTAGCCACTTGTTTTGTTATTTCATCTCACCACTTGCCCTGTCTTCGAAACTAGTCACGTGTCTCGAGTTCTAGTCACATGAGTCTTATTACGAACACAGGTGTAGTCTAGTGGCCTGCACACCTGGTTATAGCACCATAACCAAGGCAGAAACGAGCAAAAGGAAATGGGGTGTAAATACTTATATATTTCCTTCACCAAACAGTAAGCCGTAATATGTACAATATTTATAGAGAATATGTACAGAAAGGCAATTCTGCAAGCGAGAGATACGGTGAGAACCGTAGCAACCAGACTGGAGGTAAGTCTGCCAATGTCGATTCATGAGAGTACCACAACGCTTGACAACTTCGGCGGGCTTCCTTGTCATTGGCTGGTTGAACCAAGGTTCTAGTATAACGATGGGGAGCCCCTACTCATTATACCCTTAGCATCTGGTTAGCTGGTCGGGTGTGTAACATACCCCGAATAAAATGTAACATATTCTTAGTATGCCACAAGCCTTGTCTTCTAACCAGCCACTTACGTGTCTTAAACAAGCTACTTGTTTGGAGCTGAGTGACTGGGATTCGAACCCATGATATAGTCATCCTAAGATAACTATCCCAGCGCTCTACCACCCACACCACAACTAAATACAGCAATAAATATACAGTATAAATGCGCATAGGAGAATAAAGCTTATGACAACGTTTCGATCCGACTTGACCATTAAGTAATCACAGGTGACAAGATAAATAGTCCAAGATGAACCGAAACGTGGTCATATGTTCCATTCTCCTATGTGTGAGTATTTAGTGTATTGTTAGAGTCGCTGTAGTGAACCTTTTTAGTCTGTATACAACATAAATAATATAGTTCTGACAATGTTTTCGCTCCCCAAGGCAGAACAGAAACTCCATTTAAGTACGAAATAACAGAAATTGGTAGTCATATTCCCCAATGTATCCAATTTCATACAAATCACCTGGATACACATACACTTGAATAACATTTGCATATGAAAAAGAGATTGCTTGACTGTATGTTACCGGCAAAAAATGGTTATGACGCTGTAACTTCGCGGGCTGGCGGAATACAGAGAATCACATTCTGTATCATAGCATATCCGCGGGCTGGCGGAATACAGAGAATCACATTCTGTATCATAGCATATCCGCGGGCTGGCGGAATACAGAGAATAACATTCTGTGTCACAGCATTTCTGCAGGCTGTTGAAATATAGGAATTACGACAAGAATTCGTTCTTGACCTTAGCATGCTGAAAGAGCGTTTGTACTTATGTGAAATTATAGCGTCAGTTAAGGAGTGTGTTATTGCTTGCAATGCTTTCTGTCTCTCTCTGTCACTTTCTCATCCTCCTTCTCTCCCTCCATGAGACTCCCTTAAGGCATGGGCACTTAAATATAAAGAACATGAGGACAGTGTCTTCACATTTGCAGTTGAACGAAGCTTGAAGACAATATCAACGTCTAGGGAGCGTAGCAATAACAGGGTGAAGAAAAGTCTTTGAAGACAACGTTACACAAGAGTAATACTGACCAGATGAAGACATTAACCTCTCGGAAGTGTTACATAGGGTGAAGAAAATATTTACTCTGGAACACAGTGTTACTCTGTAGCACAGGACTGGGTGAAGGCAGTCAGTTACGGATATTCAGTGGGTCCTTGCACGAGCAATACACAATAAATGTCGACGCAAATTTTGCAAGAGGCGAGGAAAGGAAGGAATATGCGCTGCTTTGACGTGTCTCGCTGGAGGAAGGGAGGGAAGAGAGGGAAGGAAGGGAGGGAGGGAGGGAAGGGAAGGGAGGGAAGGTGTGCAGGACGGTGTTCCTCCGCAAGGTGTCTAAGACCGGTGCTGGATGCGTCTCCAACGATGGCGGAGTCGAAGCGCCTCTCGTGGGTGCGTTGTGTGTCGAGTCAAGAGTCATCAAGGTCCGATGGGCCAGTAGGACTGTTGCAGTGTTCCTCCTTTGCTTATGTTCTTATCTCTATCTTCCTCTTCTTGATCTTCATCCACGCCGACGCAAGTAACTATCTTATTATCCATGGCATTCACTTGCGTCTGTTGATTTGATTCTTCCTGTTTGTTTGAACCGCTTCGTTATTGTCTGTTTTATGTCTCTGTTGGTTTTTGGGGCCCCTGTTTACATGTTTGCTGGTCTGTCGGGATAAAACATGCATTATATGAGACGTACCTGTGATATACCAGTGATGGATTTTATGACTTCTCCTACACTCACATCCCGTCCTACGATCACATTATTTACTGCCTGGTCAAGCAGGCTGTTGGTGCTGGCGGCCCGCGGACCAACACAGCCATCACAACCCGGCTGATCAATTACTTTTATCAAGTAATGATCCAATTTAAGCTTATTAACTTTAATGATCCAATATCCTCTTGTTAGCCGTAATTAACACTGGTACATCTGCACAGTTAAATCAGATTAACTTTTAATTGTAAACATTGTTAAACTCAGTTATTTTTTAGCTTCTTACTGCAGTATTGTTAATTTCAGTTATTTTAGCTTTGAAGGTTTAGGTTAAATTATTTTACTTTCGTACTGCAACATTAAATTTAATAAACTTTGCATTACATGATTACCTTAAATTAATTTACCTTCAAATGACATTACTATATATATATATATATATATATATATATATATATATATATATATATATATATATATATATATATATATATATATATATATATATATATATATATACAATAAGATCCATTTATAATTAATAGAATCTGGGAAGAATTTAATAATACATTGGACAAATAATAAATTTAAAATTCTTAATTCTTGGGTAGAATAGTTTGTTGGTGGGTTATGTGAAGGACCTGTCTAGTTGGGCCAGCGGGCCTGCTGCAGTGTTCCCTTTCTTATGAGTCGCGCATCAGGTGTTGCTTTGTTGTGGGATGTGATAGTGAGGTGTGGGCTAGACCCTTTATATGCCTTCCTTTGATGTATTACTTTTATTGTTCCTTGATAATGTGAGTAGTCACGAAAGCGCTTGGAATTTCTCTATTCTTTCACAGTGGTTGTTTTGCATATATATATACTATATATATATATATATATTATATATATATATATATAATATTATATATATATATATATATATATATATATATTTATATATATATATATATATATATATATATATATATATATATATATATGTCGTGCCGAATATGTAAAACTGGTCAATTAGCAAGAACTCATTTAAAATTAAGTCCTTTCTAAAAAAATTTCTTACACGTTTAAAGATATAATTTTTTCATTAATGTTAATGTAAAAAATTTTAATTTTGCTCCCAAAGAATCTTAGAAAACTTACCTAACCTTACTATAACAAGAGCAATTTATTTTAGCCTAACCCAACTAAATACATTTTAGATTTGTTTACAGTAATTTAATACTAAACAAACACAGTGAAATATATTTTTTTTCTTTAGGTTCAGAATAATTTTGGCGAAATTATTGCATACACAAATTTTCGCTTGTCCTATATGGCAAGATGAGCGTTGCTATTTAAGCCAAGATCGCAAGTTCTGCCTATTCGGCACGACATATATATATATATATATATATATATATAAAATATATATATATATATATATATATATATATATATATATATATATATATATTATATATATATATATATATATATATATATATATATTGCTCTTGTTATAAGAAGGTTAGGTAAGTTTTCTAAGGTTCTTTTGGTACAAAATTATTACTTTTTACATTAGCATAAATGAAAAAATATATCTTTAAACGCATAAGAGAAAACTTTAGAAAGGACTTAACTTATAATGAGTTCTTCCTAATTGACCAGTCTTACCTATTCGGCACGACACACATATATTGCAGAATTAAATGGATATATCTTGGGATTGCAACATCACCTATGAGAGTGGATCCTTTTGTTATGAAATTGTAGCACCGGCATACCAGTTGCTCTTGCAATTACTCAACGTTGGTATGTTCATGGTTGGTGCATGACGACCATGTTATAACAGTGTATATGACATGCTCGCTTCAACTTCCAAGGCCTCACTTCCAGGGCCCGTGGTCGTCACTCTTCCTGGGGTGTTGAAGCTTTGTTGGGCTCGGCTGTGATCAATAGATACTTGGAGAGAGAGAGAGAGAGAGAGAGAGAGAGAGAGAGAGAGAGAGAGAGAGAGAGAGAGAGAGAGAGAGAGAGAGAGAGAGAGAGAGAGAGAGAGAGAGAGAGAGAGAGAGAGTTTTGACGAGACTCTTGAGGTTGTTCATCATTGTTATTGTCCATCAGTCATCAGGGCTTAGGTTATCTCACTTGTTGAAAGTGTACAAGTTGAAGACTGAGATATCCGAAGCACACTGGGATATCCGAAGCACACTGGGATATCCGAAGCACACTGGGATATCCGAAGCACACTGGGATATCCGAAGCACACTGAGATATCCGAAGCACACTGGGATATCCGAAGCACACTGGGATATCCGAAGCACACTGGGATATCCGAAGCACACTGGGATATCCGAAGCACACTGGGATATCCGAAGCACACTGGGATATCCGAAGCACACTGGGATATCCGAAGCACACTGGGATATCCGAAGCACACTGGGATATCCGAAGCACACTGGGTTATCCGAATCACACTGGGATATCCGAAGCACACTGGGATATCCGAAACACACCGGGATATCTGTCTTGCGCTTGTGTCTTATTCCCCAACTTGTCTGTTACGCATACCACTAATATAATGAAGATGAACACTTGGAGAGCACATCGAAGTACAAGGAGAACACATCGAAGTGGGAAGAGAAAACATCGAAGTGGGAAGAGAACACATCGAAGTGGGAAGAGAGCACATCGAAGTGGGAAGAGACAGCATCGAAGTGGGATGGGAAGAGAACATCGAAGTGGGAGGAGAACACATCAAGGTGGGAAGACAGCACATCGATGTGGGAAGAAAAGACATGGAAGTGCAAAGAGAGTGCCTCGAAGTGCAAAGAGTACATCGAAGTGCAGAGAGAGCACATCGAAGTGCGAGTGATGGAAGCCAGCGCCGTCACCAGAGGGACTTGATCGATTTGACTTAAGAAATCGTAATGACACGATTGCAAATAAACCATACCCCCGGCCGGGATTGAACCCGCGGGCTGGAGTTTTGAGACTCTATGACCGCGGGTTCAATCCCGGCCGGGGGTATGGTTGACTTGATCGATGTTCTGTTCGGCGTCTCTGGTGTCAGTACCTGCCCTAAAGCGACTCTCAACTGGTATCACTGAGCATCCCTTGGTCAGATTTTATAAACAGCTGCCTGATCAGCCAGGCTGCATCCCAGGAAAGCAGAAATAGTCCGAAAGGAGTCATTGTCCTGTCTTAGAGTTGGTCAATTTGTTGGTGTTTCCCAGTGCAGCTGAGTGGCCCGTAGTTAAATGTTTCAATTAATATAATTACGTTCAGAAGGGAATAAGCGCTAAGCCCGTAAGGGATCATACAGCGTCTAGGGAATGAAAGGTAATTAGGTTTGATTTACGGGGAGAGTAATTACACTTAACTTCATCTAAAACTGTTAATGCTATTAGTCTCCTAGTATACTTAGTGCAGTGTTTCTTTGCTATTTGCTCTGGCTTTCCAAAAAAGCCAGGAACCCTAGCTTAAACTACTATGAACCGATCATACCTGCTCTTAAAGTTGTGTATAAACAAAATTTTGCCTTCAATATCTCTAAGTTGTCTTCGTTTCGTGTTTCAAGTCGCCTCACGCACCGGTATGGTAAGGCAAGAAATAATCCAAGTGAGTTTAAACAAACATGAAAGACAAACACACACACACACACACACACACACGCCAGCCATCTTAAGTCTCGTAAAAGTTGTAGACACCGCAGTAGACGAGGCAACTTAGAGGAGCTTCGACACAGCATCGTAAGCACAGCAGCAGTGAAGCCTGGGTTGTAGCTGAGGGAAGCCTGGGACGTAGGAGAGGGTAACCTGGGTTGTAGGAGAGTGAAACCTGGGTTATACCAGTGTTAAACCTCGACTGGAACAGGAAGAAACCTCAGGGTTTGACTAAAGGTCAGAGATCATGACATACTGTAACTCAATAGTGAACATATCTGTGAGTGGGTGGAGGGTGACTGAACGAAACTAAGAGTGGGTGGAGGGTGACTGAACGAAACTAAGAGTGGGTGGAGGGTGACTGAACGGAGCTACGAGTGGGTGGAGGGTGACTGAACGAAGCTACAAGTGGGTGGAGGGATGACTGAACGAAGCTACAAGTGGGTGGAGGGTGGCTGAACGAAGCTACGAGTGGGTGGAGGATGACTAGTGTACAATAAATTATACATGTTTAATCTTGCGTGTGACCAGTGATCTGTGACCTGCTCCTGTCTGCCTTGTCTTCGTCCTGTCTGCTTTGTCTGCCATGTCTACTCTCTCTCTCTCTCTCTCTCTCTCTCTCTCTCTACCTGGAGTTGACTTCAGGCATGTGACCTGACCTCCTTGCTGACATGACCTCCTTGCTGACCTGACCTCCTTGCTGACCTGACCTCCTTTCTGACCTGACCTCCTTTCTGACCTGACATCCTTTCTGACCTGACCTCCTTGCTGACCTGACCTCCTTGCTGACCTGGCCTCCTTGCTGACCTGGCTTCCTTGCTGACCTGACCTCCTTGCTGACCTGACCTGTTAAAGTCTCAAAAAAGAGGCCCTTAGCCGCATTTAAAGTACACCCAGTTATAATCGTGACCCTTTAAGGGCCACAATCGAAAGGACCCCTGGTTCGATTTCCGTTCCGCTCAAGACATACATTCACGGCTCCACACACCTACCTTTCATCGACTGATACAACGAAATCAATGGCTGTTTACGTGGCTTTAGAAGCGGTCAGTCGCACACCTGTTGAAGCCATCATTGGGCTGGCTTAACCCAAACAGGCAGGTAGGCTCAGCTTTAGTGAAACCCGAGATAGATTCATCGACTATTCCGGCTGGGGATAGCAATTTCTAACCGTATAAATGGTTTCAAAGAGTCACAGTGGAGACTACAATCAGAGGCGGCTGCCAGCGTCGTAATTAAAGCATAGAGCTTGTTTATATCCCACTGTGGAAACTCGCAGTTAACAAAAGGAGAAATAAAGAGAGGTATGGGAATAAAACATTTTTTTTTCAACTGGCTTTTATTGCGACCACGTTCGGAGCTTTATCGCGATCCTAACAAAAGCGCGTTCGCTTTATTGTCCTTATACCCATCAATAAAAGGTAATACTTACACAGCATAATATAACACTTTATCATTGTGCGTGCGCCAGAGAAAAGCTTTAGGATTATAAATTGTTTGTGATGTAAAGCCATTTTTATTACGCGTTACGAGGTATATATAATGAGTGATCCTCTGGTGTGTCAACAATGGCCGGCTTCACTCTGGTTTTTCCTCGGCTGCGTTTGTCCTGGTAATGAACGAAAATTAAATTGCCATTTTTTAACCCCTTGCTGGTAATTGTGCTGAGCGTCCTTGATCCGGGGAACTGGAGCGGCGCCCCCCCTGGCCCCTCCACTCTATACTTCTAGAATACGCATTACACTGATACACTGCTGGTATGGCAGAGCAAATAGCATGTATATACGTATACAAAATAGGTATACTTTGCTCCGCTGTATGGCCCCTGCGGGCTTGGAGCCTCCTGGTACACTCTTGTGTAGTGTGGCTAGGAGGCGCGAGGCCCAGAAGCTGAGACTAAGATCCCGGAAGCACAGCTCAATGGGTAACTCAGTTATCGATCCTTGGGGATATGCAGCGGAAGCATCTCGGGTTCGATCCCCTGGTAGGACATAGTCCAACACCTGCATCACCTGCACCACCTGCACCACCTGCACCACCTGCACCACCTGCACCACCTGCACCACCTGCACCACCTGCATCACCTGCACCACCTGCACCACCTGCACCACCTGCACCACCTGCACCACCTGCACCACCTGCACCACCTGCACCACCTACACCACCTGCACCACCTGCACCACCTGCACCACCTGCACCACCTGCACCACCTGCACCACCTGCACCACCTGCACCACCTGCTGCACTCACCAGTAAATAGGTAAAATACGTACCTCAGTGTTAATCGACCATTGTAACTCGTAAACCAGGAGGAAGAGTTAGAGCATGGTTCTGATCTTGTAGAGTTCAGAGAGCATGGTTCTGATCTTGTAGAGTTCAGAGAGCATGGTTCTGATCTTGTAGAGTTCAGAGAGCATGGTTCTGATCTTGTAGAGTTCAGAGAGCATGGTTCTGATCTTGTAGAGTTCAGAGAGCATGGTTCTGATCTTGTAGAGTTCAGAGAGCATGGTTCTGATCTTGCAGAGTTCAGAGAGCATGGTTCTGATCTTGTAGAGTTCAGAGAGCATGGTTCTGATCTTATAGAGTTCAAAGAGCATGGTTCTGATCTTCTAGAGTTCAGAAAGCAACGGTTCTGATCTTCTGGAGTTCAGAGAGCATGGTTCTGATCTTATAGAGTTCAGAGAGCGTGGTTCTGATCTTCTAGAGTTCAGAAAGCAACGCTTCTGATCTTCTGGAGTTCAGAGAGCATGGTTCTGATCTTCTATAGTTAAGAGAGCATGGTTCTGATCTTCTAGAGTTCAGAGAGCATAGTTCTGATCTTCTAGAGTTCAGAGAGCATAGTTCTGATCTTCTATAGTTAAGAGAGCATGGTTCTGATCTTCTAGAGTTCAGAGAGCATAGTTCTGATCTTCTAGAGTTCAGAGAGCATAGTTCTGATCTTCTAGAGTTCAGAGAGCATAGTTCTGATCTTCTAGAGTTCAGAGAGCATAGTTCTGATCTTCTAGAGTTCAGAGAGCATAGTTCTGATCTTCTAGAGTTCAGAGAGCATAGTTCTGATCTTCTAGAGTTCAGAGAGCATAGTTCTGATCTTCTAGAGTTCAGAGAGCATAGTTCTGATCTTCTAGAGTTCAGAGAGCATAGTTCTGATCTTCTAGAGTTCAGAGAGCATAGTTCTGATCTTCTAGAGATCAGAGAGCATGGTTCTGATCTTCTAGAGTTCAGAGAGCATAGTTCTGATCTTTTAGAGTTCATAGATCATGGTTCTGATCTTCTAGAGTTCAGAGAGCATGGTTCTGATCTTCTAGAGTTCATAGAGCATGGTTCTGATCTTCTAGAGTTCAGAGAGCATGGTTCTGATCTTCTAGAGTTCAGAGAGCATGGTTCTGATCTTCTAGAGTTAAGAGAGCATGGTTCTGATCTTCTAGAGTTCAGAGAGCATGGTTCTGATCTTCTAGAGTTAATAGAGCATGGTTCTGATCTTCTAGAGTTAAGAGAGCATGGTTCTGATCTTCTAGACTTCAGAGAGCATGGTTCTGATCTTCTAGACTTCAGAGAGCATGGTTCTGATCTTCTAGAGTTAAGAGAGCATGGTTCTGATCTTCTAGAGTTAAGAGAGCATGGTACTGATCTTCTAGAGTTCAGAGAGCATAGTTCTGATCTTCTAGAGTTCAGAGAGCATGGTTCTGATCTTCTAGAGTTAAGAGAGCATAGTTCTGATCTTCTAGAGTTCAGAGAGCAAGGTTCTGATCTTCTAGAGTTAAGAGAGCATAGTTCTGATCTTCTAGAGTTCAGAGAGCATAGTTCTGATCTTCTAGAGTTCAGAGAGCATAGTTCTGATCTTCTAGAGTTCAGAGAGCATAGTTCTGATCTTCTAGAGTTCAGAGAGCATAGTTCTGATCTTCTAGAGTTCAGAGAGCATAGTTCTGATCTTCTAGAGTTCAGAGAGCATAGTTCTGATCTTCTAGAGTTCAGAGAGCATAGTTCTGATCTTCTAGAGTTCAGAGAGCATAGTTCTGATCTTCTAGAGTTCAGAGAGCATGGTTCTGATCTTCTAGAGCTCAGAGAGCATGGTTCTGATCTTCTAGAGTTAAGAGAGCATGGTTCTGATCTTCTAGAGTTAAGAGAGCATAGTTCTGATCTTCTAGAGTTCAGAGAGCATGGTTCTGATCTTCTAGAGTTAAGAGAGCATGGTTCTGATCTTCTAGAGTTAAGAGAGCATGGTTCTGATCTTCTAGAGTTCAGAGAGCATGGTTCTGATCTTCTAGAGTTAAGAGAGCATGGTTCTGATCTTCTAGAGTTAAGAGAGCATGGTTCTGATCTTCTAGAGTTAAGAGAGCATGGTTCTGATCTTCTAGAGTTCAGAGAGCATTGTTCTGATCTTCTAGAGTTCAGAGAGCATAGTTCTGATCTTTTAGAGTTCATAGATCATGGTTCTGATCTTCTAGAGTTCAGAGAGCATGGTTCTGATCTTCTAGAGTTCATAGAGCATGGTTCTGATCTTCTAGAGTTCAGAGAGCATGGTTCTGATCTTCTAGAGTTCAGAGAGCATGGTTCTGATCTTCTAGAGTTAAGAGAGCATGGTTCTGATCTTCTAGAGTTCAGAGAGCATGGTTATGATCTTCTAGAGTTAAGAGAGCATGGTTCTGATCTTCTAGAGTTAAGAGAGCATGGTTCTGATCTTCTAGAGTTCAGAGAGCATGGTTCTGATCTTCTAGAGTTCAGAGAGCATGGTTCTGATCTTCTAGAGTTAAGAGAGCATGGTTCTGATCTTCTAGAGTTAAGAGAGCATGGTTCTGATCTTCTAGAGTTAAGAGAGCATGGTTCTGATCTTCTAGAGTTAAGAGAGCATGGTTCTGATCTTCTAGAGTTAAGAGAGCATGGTTCTGATCTTCTAGAGTTAAGAGAGCATGGTACTGATCTTCTAGAGTTCAGAGAGCATGGTTCTGATCTTCTAGAGTTCAGAGAGCATGGTTCTGATCTTCTAGAGTTCAGAGAGCATGGTTCTGATCTTCTAGAGTTAAGAGAGCATGGTTCTGATCTTCTAGAGTTAAGAGAGCATGGTTCTGATCTTCTAGAGTTAAGAGAGCATGGTTCTGATATTCTAGAGTTAAGAGAGCATGGTTCTGATCTTCTAGAGTTAAGAGAGCATGGTTCTGATCTTCTAGAGTTAAGAGAGCATGGTTCTGATCTTCTAGAGTTAAGAGAGCATAGTTCTGATCTTCTAGAGTTAAGAGAGCATGGTTCTGATCTTCTAGAGTTAAGAGAGCATGGTACTGATCTTCTAGAGTTAAGAGAGCATGGTTCTGATCTTCTAGAGTTAAGAGAGCATGGTTCTGATCTTCTAGAGTTAAGAGAGCATAGTTCTGATCTTCTAGAGTTAAGAGAGCATGGTTCTGATCTTCTAGAGTTAAAAGAGCATGGTTCTGATCTTCTAGAGTTAAGAGAGCATGGTACTGATCTTCTAGAGTTAAGAGAGCATGGTTCTGATCTTCTAGAGTTAAGAGAGCATGGTTCTGATCTTCTAGAGTTAAGAGAGCATGGTTCTGATCTTCTAGAGTTAAGAGAGCATGGTTCTGATCTTCTAGAGTTCAGAGAGCATGGTTCTGATCTTCTAGAGTTAAGAGAGCATAGTTCTGATCTTCTAGAGTTAAGAGAGCATGGTTCTGATCTTCTAGAGTTAAGAGAGCATGGTTCTGATCTTCTAGAGTTAAGAGAGCATGGTACTGATCT
>NC_069461.1:20422667-20425167 GCF_026875155.1 Cherax quadricarinatus
GTGTGTGTGTGTTGTGTGTGTGTGTGTGTGCGCGCGTGTGTGCGCGCGCGCGCGCGCGCGCGCGTGTGTGTGTGTGTGTGTGTGTGTGTGTGTGTGTGTATGTGTGTGTGTATGTGTGTGTGTGTGTGTGTGTGTGTAGTACCAACCAGTCAAGACTATGTCCACATCTAGCCTATTTCCATTGACTTTACTAGGAGCCTGCTCATCTAGACACATGGGCCAGGGCCAGGCCAGACGAGCCTGGCCCATGGCCGGTATATCAAAGGTAAGGTACACATATACCATAGTCTTGAAAAAAAGGTTAACAAGTTTTATTCGAAAAATTAATTTAAAATTGAAATTCACTAGTTTAATAATCCGGATTTTTATCAAAAAATAAAAGTCACGATACCATGACTGGAACAATTCTCCAGAACAAAAGCTAAAACAAAATCCGCGGTTATGACGACGCTTTGGTCCGTCTAGGACCGAAAGTTCATGTTCACACGCACTGAATCACCTGAAGGCATGTACTGATTCAGAAAGCCCCAGGTGCCCAGTAAATCAACTGGAATTGACGTGGTACAGGGTAGCCACCAGGTCAACTGGAGTTGACGTGGTACAGGGTAGCCACCAGGTCAACTTGAGTTGACGTAGTACAGGGTAGCCACCAGGTCAACTTGAGTTGACGTAGTACCGGGTAGGCACCAGGTCAACTGGAGTCGACGTGGTACAGGGTAGCCACCAGGTCAACTTGAGTTGACGTAGTACCGGGTAGCCACCAGGTCAACTGGAGTTGACGTGGTACAGGGTAGCCACCAGGTCAACTGGAGGTCACATAGATCACCGCCATAACACGCCACATAGTATAATTTAGCCCCACAAAACACAGTTCTTAACTACGTATCAGAGCGCGCTTGCCAGTGTCTATATAATCTCAAACATCGTAGTTCATTTTGGTTAATTTTCCAGAAAGATATTGATGAAAACGATGAAATAAGTAAATTTGACAATAACACATTAACTATCACTCACACAGAATTATTCATCTACACACTAGCCACAAAAAGACCCAATCAACAGGCTTTTGAAATGAAAAAAGGGGAACACACAACCTGTGTCTTGATATACCAAGCATACTGTATCAGAAGAATATACACAGTGTGTATACCAACTAGGAGAATCAGAAACAAAGTCGTCTCAGTTCTAGATTAGGCTGAGTCCACAAAGCTGGGCAGATGCAAAGTTCTCTCACTACGTAGAGAGAGTACAAACAGACAGGACAGAAATAGAATGTATGTGACAAACTTCTGGGTATATGTGACAAACTTCTGGGTATTTTATATAGAATTCTTATACCACCACAGAGCCTGATACCCAACCGTTTATAACGTTCCATTTCACACGAATCAAGTGGCCAGATTGAGTGTATACTGGTAAGTCAGCATATCTCCTTATCCGTTTATCCTATTGCTTGTAACTCCTTCCTTCAGCTTATCCCTCCATATTTCTCTTTATCATTCCACTTCTCTATTTCTATCCCTGGACTATTCTTTCTATGCCTCCCGCCTCCCTCTTCTTATTCACTTTTTGGTCTCTTAATAATAATTCCCTTCCTCTTCACTTTCCCCTCTCTCCTTCCATCCTCACTCCATCTCTCTTCTTTCCATATCTAGCGCCTCACTAGAGCTCTCTCTTATCTCTTAAAGATAGTTTATACAGACAGGCGATCCAGTCAGTGATCTCTATGGCTCTTGGCTCACCCTGACGACTCTGTGTTATGGCTCCCCCAGGTGGTTTTTCCTGATGGTTCCAGGTGGCCTTTCCTGGTGGTTCTAGGTAGTCATCCCTGATGGTTCCAGGTGGTCATTCCTGTGGTTCCAGGTGGTCATTTCTGATGGTTCCAGGTGGTCATCCCTGATGGTTTCAGGTGGTATTTTCTGATGGTTCCAGGTGGTCTTTCCTGATGATTCCAGGTGGTCTTTCCTGATGGTTTCAGGTGGTCATCCTTGATGGTTTCAGGTGGTCATCCCTGATGGTTCCAGGTGGTCATTCCTGATGGTTCCAGGTGGTCATTTCTGATGGTTTCAGGTGGTCATCCCTGATGGTTCCAGGTGGTCTTTCCTGATGGTTCTAGGTGGTCTTTCCTGATGGTTCCAGGTGGTATTTCCTGTTGGTTCCAGGTGGTCTTTCCTGATGGTTCCAGGTGGTCTTTCCTGATGATTCCAGGTGGTCTTTCCTGATGATTCCAGGTGGTCTTTCCTGATGGTTCCAGATGGTCTTTCCTGATGATTCCAGGTGGTCTTTCCTGATGGTTCCAAGTGGTCAATTCTGGTTCCAGATGGCGTTCCAGATGTTGTTCAAGGTGGTATTCCAGACGAGGATGTTAAGTTGGATTCCCAGTTAAGAATCCATCAAAGAATCCAAAATTAGAGTTACATTAGTTTTTTCAAAGGTCACGTTCTTCCAGGATTCCTGTGTGTGTGTGTGTGTGTGTGTGTGTGTGTGTGTGTGTGTGTGT
>NC_069461.1:20430167-20432667 GCF_026875155.1 Cherax quadricarinatus
AATTAATAGAATTTGGGAAGAATTTAATAATACACTGGACAAATAATTTTTAAAATTTTCTTGGGTAGAATAGTTTGTGGGGTGAGTTGTGCAAGGACCTATCCAAGTTGGGTCGGTCGCGCGTCAGGTGTTTAACCGTTGTGGGATCTGATAGTGAGTGCTGGCCTTACCCCTTAATAGCTTCCTTGGATGCTTTACTTTCATAGTTCCTTGATAATGTGAGTAGTCACGAAAGCGCTTGGAATTTCTCTATTTTTTCATCAGAGTGGTTGTTTTGCATATAAATATATATATATATATTATATAATATATATATATATATATATAAATATATATATATATATATATATAATATATATATATATAATATATATATATATATATATATAATATATATATATTGGGAAGTGGAGAGGAATCCTTCCTCCGTAAGCCACGCATGTCGTAAAAGCCGGAAGCAAAGGGCTCGTAACCCCTTCTGTGTAAATTACTATATGTGAAAATCAAATGGTATACCATTTGATATTCACTCTGTCAGACACTGCAATACAATGGCATCTTGGTACAGAAGAGAAAACACCTCGGACAATTTTTTCAAGTGAGAATTGTTTGATCTGAAATGGATGTGACCTCTCAGTGGCTACATTCTCACTACTACTACTACTCTGCACCTCTCCTTCGGACAGTATTTAAGTCTCAACACTGTCGCTTGATCTTCAGTTAGTTCCAGACTTTGGAACAGAATTTCTCCAGGCTGAGGAACTGACAGCTTCAAATCTACGACTTCAAGAGTGATCGACTGATTACATCGTCTTCACATCTCTACTGCTCCTGCCTACTTTCTGTACTCGACTGAAGAAGCCTACTGTGTAGGCGAAACGTTTCGGAATAAAGTTGCCTAAATGTTGCCTATTTGTCTTATCTACCAACCTATATGTGAAAAGAAGAAAAAATTTAGTTTCTTCATTTTTTGGGTCACTGCCTTGGTGGAAGACGGGCTGTGAAAAAAAATATATTCTATTGCCGAGTACTTTTCCACATTTTTCATATTTGAATTTGTTTAGGTAATTCAGATTCACAAGGGACAGACGGTCTAACCTAACAATTACTAAGGCTTACCTTTTTTTTGTTGGTCGATTATCATCCTTAATGATTTGTCAGATTCGAGAAGAGAAGCGTTGAAGAGAGAGTGAACATTCTCTTCTGGAGTGTTGAAATTAGGAGCACTGTAAATTATATCAGAGTCGTTTATCTTCCCACAAACACGTCTGCATCATTGAAATTAATTTAACGATTATCTGTATTTATGTGCTGAAAAAAATTGCATTAGTATTGTTCCCCAGCATGTACAGAGTAATTATGCTGATTCAGTCGACGCTCAAAATCCTTTTGTTTACCCGGTGTTATACTATTGAAAACCGTCTCATGGGATCTTGTAAATGCCAGCAGCCCAGGATTCTTCTGGGTATCTTCAAGACATTTTTTTACAAGCTTGGTTGCATTCGAACTGCTGAAGGCGGAGTTTATATCACTCTCAGAGAGAATTACGTTTGCAGATTTATGTTCGCCTCTGTAAGGAACATTAATTAATATTCTTCCTTCTAAGTTTTTCTTTGCTTCAACTGTCCCAAAAAAATTACGTACAGGAGAGAACTGAGCAGCGTCAATATTATTCTCAGTGATATAAATGTACTCAACCTCACGTTGTAGGAACTACGGGATGCAGACTCGATATGGCCTTAAAAATAGTCTGAAATGACACCTTTTTTGGGTGGAGGGGGGGGGGGTGAGGAATGAGAAGAAAGGGCGTATAGATAACCACCCAAATGTATTGGTTTTCTGCGTGCCTTTAAAATAGGCAAATTTCAAACACTTGTGCCCACTAAGGTGTCCATAAAATGTCAGTTGACTATGGCCGAAGAACAGTGACTGCATCGGCGTATGGAAGTTTACGGAGCTCACGGTCAACAACAGTCAGAAGAAGTTCGCTCTCAGAGTATTCTATTAATATGTCAGTTTAAATAGGGTTCAAGGGTGAGCCCATTCGAAAAAAAAAAATCATTAAAGAAATGTCTCTCTGAAACATACAAATCAATAAAACTTTAAACCATTTCTTAGGAGTTCAAGAAAATTCGTATCCCGTTTCCACGAACGTACGTCTCTAAAATGCGAGTGTATAATTAACAGGAACTCGAGCTAGCAAACTATCCTCTTGAAAACTAACTGTTATTCTGTTTTCCAGGTGCACACTTTTTTTTTTAATTTACTAATAAAGTCCTCTTAATTTAATAGGTATTAACGCAAGTACAGGGAAAGGAAGCCAGCCATGAGGAACTGTGTTTCCCAGACAAATTTTGGAGTGAAAGTTTTTTACAGGTAAGTGAGGAATATAAAGGCACACTACCGTGGTTGGAACAATTCACTAAAAAAACCGAACTTAGGAGAGGAATTTCATGACGACGTTTCGGTCCGTACTGGACCATCGTCAGGTGGTCCAGAA
>NC_069461.1:20438176-20443176 GCF_026875155.1 Cherax quadricarinatus
TTTGAAACAACTAGCCCCAGGCTCAAGGGAATGTCGTACGGGAAGGTTAAAGGGGAAAAATCGGATGACGACACTGGAGGACAGAAGGGTCAGGGGGACATGATAACGACATACAAGATACTGCGGGGAATAGACAAGGTGGACAGAGATAGGATGTTCCAGAGAGGGGACACAGGGACAAGGGGTCACAACTGGAAGCTGAAGACTCAGACGAGTCACAGGGACGTTAGGAAGTATTTCTTCAGTCATAGAGTTGTCAGCAAGTGGAATAGCCTAGCAAGTGAAGTAGTGGAGGCAGGAACCATACATAGTTTTAAGAAGAGGTATGACAAAGCTCAGGAAGCAGAGAGAGAGAGGATCCAGTAGCGATCAGTGAAGAGGCGGGGCCAGGAGCTGAGTCTCGACCCCTGCAACCACAATTAGGTGAGCACAATTAGGTGAGCACACATACACACACACACACTCACACACACACACACTCACACACACACAACACTCTGAACACTAAAGACACGAATCATAGGGATTTCAGGAAGTATTTCTTCAGCCTTTGAGTGTTCAGAAAGTGGAATGATCTGCATAAAGTGGTGGTGGAGGCAGATTTCCTTACACAGCTTGAAGAATAGGTATGACTGGACTCACGAGGCTTTGAATAAGCCCAAAGAAACATTAGGAAATACTTTGTCAGCGTTATGCCCCTTGGTCATAATTATTTATTAATATGGGATTTCTTCACTTAATATTATACTCAGTTTCTTTAACAATATACATAAATAAAACCCGGGTTATATACCCGGGTTATATACCCGGGTTATATACCCGGGTTATATACCCAGGTTATATACCCGGGTTATATACCCGGGTTATATACCCGGGTTATATACTCGGGTTATATACCAGGGTTATATACCCGGGTTATATACCCGGGTTATATACCCAGGTTTTATTAATGTATATGTTTAGGTAGTTAATTAGACGACTGGAAAAGTTCAAAGACTGGAGGCGACGTTCCTGGTGGATCATTTGTACGTCTCCACCCTCCAGGCGACGTTCCTGGTGGATCATTTGTACGTCTCCACCCTCCAGGCGACGTTCCTGGTGGATCATTTGTACGTCTCCACCCTCCAGGCGACGTTCCTGGTGGATCATTTGTACGTCTCCACCCTCCAGGCGACGTTCCTGGTGGATCATTTGTACGTCTCCAACCCTCCAGGCGACGTTCCCGGTGGATCATTTGTACGTCTCCACCCTCCAGGCGGACGTTCCTGGTGGATCATTTGTACGTCTCACCCTCCAGGCGACGTTCCTGGTGGATCATTTGTACGTCTCCACCCTCCAGGCGACGTTCCTGGTGGATCATTTGTACGTCTCCACCCTCCAGGCGACGTTCCTGGTGGATCATTTGTACGTCTCCACCCTCCAGCGACGTTCCTGGTGGATCATTTGTACGTCTCCACCCTCCAGGCGACGTTCCTGGTGGATCATTTGTACGTCTCCACCCTCCAGGCGACGTTCCTGGTGGATCATTTGTACGTCTCCACCCTCAGCGACGTTCTGGTGGATCATTTGTACGTCTCCACCCTCCAGGCGACGTTCCTGGTGGATCATTTGTACGTCTCCACCCTCCAGGCGACGTTCTTGGTGGATCATTTGTACGTCTCCACCCTCCCGGCGACGTTCTTGGTGGATCATTTGTACTTCTCCACCCTCCAGGCGACGTTCCTGGTGGATCATTTGTACGTCTCCACCCTCCAGGCGACGTTCCTGGTGGATCATTTTGTACGTCTCCACCCTCCAGGCGACGTTCCTGGTGGATCATTTGTACGTCTCCACCCTCCAGGCGACGTTCCTGGTGGATCATTTGTACGTCTCCACCTCCAGGCGACGTTCTGGTGGATCATTTGTACGTCTCCACCCTCCAGGCGACGTTCCTGGTGGATCATTTGTACGTCTCCACCCTCCAGGCGACGTTCCTGGTGGATCATTTGTACGTCTCCACCCTCCAGGCGACGTTCCTGGTGGATCATTTGTACGTCTCCACCCTCCAGGCGACGTTCCTGGTGGATCATTTGTACGTCTCCACCCTCCAGGCGGACGTTCCTGGTGGATCATTTGTACGTCTCCACCCTCCCAGGCGACGTTCTGGTGGATCATTTGTACGTCTCCACCCTCCAGGCGACGTTCCTGGTGGATCATTTGTACGTCTCCACCCTCAGGCGACGTTCCTGGTGGATCATTTGTACGTCTCACCCTCCAGGCGACGTTCCTGGTGGATCATTTGTACGTCTCCACCCTCAGGCGACGTTCCTGGTGGATCATTTGTACGTCTCCACCCTCCAGGCGACGTTCCTGGTGGATCATTTGTACGTCTCCACCCTCCAGGCGACGTTCCTGGTGGATCATTTGTACGTCTCCACCCTCCAGGCGACGTTCCTGGTGGATCATTTGTACGTCTCCACCCCCCAGGCGACGCCCTGGGGGATCATTTGTAGTCCCACCCTCCAGGGACGTTCTGGGGGACATTTGTAAGTCTCCACCCTCCGGCGACGCCCCGGGGGATCTTTTTTGTTCCACCCTCCAGGCGACGTTTGGTGGTCTTTGTAGTCTCCACCCTCAGGGACGTTCGGTGGATCATTTGTACTTCCCACCCCCCTGCGACTTCCGGGTGGATCTTTGTACGTCTCCACCCTCCAGGCGAGTTCCTGGTGGTCATTTGTCGTCTCCCCCCCCCAGGCACGTTCCTGGGGTCATTTGTCGTCTCCACCCTCCAGGCGACTTTCCCTGGTGGATCATTTGTCGTCTCCCCCCTCCGGGCGATTCCCTGGGGGATCATTTGTACGTCCCCACCCTCCAGGCGACGTTCCGGTGGATCTTTTGTAGTCCCCACCCCCCGGGGGACTTTCCCGGGGGATCATTTTCCTCCCCCCTCCAGGGGGATTTCCGGTGGATCTTTGTACGTTCCACCCTCCCCTTACAGGTTGACCTTAAACCCTGGCGTTTTGCTCAGGCAGTTCGCTCTCCCCCCTTGGTTTTGTGAGCTTTTAAAATGAAGGCTCTTCAAATCCCCCTTTTATCTCCAGAGCCTCAAAAAGGGATTTTGCTAGCAGTTCTGCCTTTCTAGAGAAAACTTCCAGACAGAAATAGCTCTGAGAATAGTTAAAAATATCTGTGGATTTAAATTTTTACCAGTTGCCGACGGTGAGTGTATTTATTAGGAGGAAATGAAAAAAATCCCATAAAATTTTTTAATTTTTTTTAGAGGAAGTGAATATATCCCCGTTTTAATGTTAATTTGTTAAGACAGTTGATACCGATGCCCTCTAAAGAAGTTGATAGTTGTCCATTTATTTTATATATAATATAAATTATATATAATATATATATATATATATATATAAAATTTTTTTATATAATAATATATTATATTATATATATTTTTTATATATTAATATATATTAAAAATTATTTTATATGCAATAAGATCCAGTAAACAGGGGATTTTTAGAATAGCAAAAACAACCACTCTGAAAAAATAGAGAAATTCAACGCTTTCGGCTACTCCTCTTTTAAAAGGGAATAATGTAGTAGTCACGAAAAGCTTGGGAATTTTTTATTTTTTCAGAGTGGTTTTTTTTGCATATATATATTTTAATATATATATATATATATTTTATATATATATTTATAAAAATTTATTATATATAATATTATTAATATATATATATATTTTTTAGGGAGTAGGTTGGGAGACGAACCCCCCCAGGGAAGTACTCCCCTCCTGCCGATGACTGTGAAACAAAAAACCGTAACTTTTTTTGCATGATGGGGGATTTGGTTTCTTTTCTGTCTCATAAAAACGCAAGTAAAGGGGAAACTTGCTACCCTATTTCACTTGGCACACTTCACAGACCCACATGCTATATATTATACATACATCTAGGTTTTCTCCTTTTTCTAAAAAAGCTCTTGTTCTTTTTTTTTCTTTTATTGTCCTGGGAAGTGGAAAGAAACTTTTTCCCCCGTAAACCATGCGGTTTATGACGACTAAATGCCGGGGGCATGGGGTAGTAACCCCTTTCCCGTTAAATTACTAAAAAAAGAAGAAGAAAAATTTAAAAACTGGGTTCTTAAATGTGCGTGGGTGATGCGGGTGACAAGAAACAGTGATTTGTGTTATGAATGAAAAGAAGTTGGATGTCCTGGCCCTAAGCGAAACAAAGCTGAAGGGGGTAGGAGAGTTTCAGTGGGGGGAAATAAATGGGATTAAATCTGGAGTATCTGAGAGAGTTAGAGCAAAGGAAGGGGTAGCAGTAATGTTAAATGATCAGTTATGGAAGGAGAAAAGAGAATATGAATGTGTAAATTCAAGAATTATGTGGATTAAAGTAAAGGTTGGATGCGAGAAGTGGGTCATAATAAGCGTGTATGCACTGGAGAAGAGAGGAATGCAGAGGAGAGAGAGAGATTTTGGGAGATGTTAAGTGAATGTATAGGAGCCTTTGAACCAAGTGAGAGAGTAATTGTGGTAGGGGACTTGAATGCTAAAGTAGGAGAAACTTTTAGAGAGGGTGTGGTAGGTAAGTTTGGGGTGCCAGGTGTAAATGATAATGGGAGCCCTTAGATTGAACTTTGTATAAAAAGGGGTTTAGTTATAGGTAATACATATTTTAAGAAAAAGAGGATAAATAAGTATACACGATATGATGTAGGGCGAAATGACAGTAGTTTGTTGGATTATGTATTGGTAGATAAAAGACTGTTGAGTAGACTTCAGGATGTACATGTTTATAGAGGGGCCACAGATATATCAGATCACTTTCTAGTTGTAGCTACACTGAGAGTAAAAGGTAGATGGGATACAAGGAGAATAGAAGCATCAGGGAAGAGAGAGGTGAAGGTTTATAAACTAAAAGAGGAGGCAGTTAGGGTAAGATATAAACAGCTATTGGAGGATAGATGGGCTAATGAGAGCATAGGCAATGGGGTCGAAGAGGTATGGG
>NC_069461.1:20448176-20453176 GCF_026875155.1 Cherax quadricarinatus
ATACCTGTTAAACGTTTTGCACTCTGGCAGTAGGCTGGTAGATGCTTGATCTTTTCGCCCTTGTTTATCTTCTTTATCTTATTCTTCCTATGTGTCCTCCTTCTCCTCCTCCTCCTCCTTTCTGTTCTCCTTCTCTTCCTCTTTCTCCTCTCTTAGCTCTGACAATAAACAGTTTGAACTCTCATCTCTTTCTCCGCTCTCCCATAATCCATAAGCAATTTAGCGGCACCCATCCTGCCCTCCCCCTCCTGCCTTCTCCCCTGCCCTCCCTCCTGCCTCCTCCCCTGCCTTCCCTCCTGCCTTCTCCCCTGCCCTCCCTCCTGCCTTCTCCCCTGCCCTCCCTCCTGCCCTTCTCCCCTGCCCTCCCTCCTGCCTTCTCCCCTGCCCTCCCTCCTGCCTTCTCCCCTGCCCTCCCTCCTGCCTTCTCCCCTGCCTCTCCTCCTGCCTTCTCCCCTGCCCTCCCTCCTGCCTTCTCCCCTGCCTTCCCTCCTGCCTTCTCCCCTGCCCTCCCTCCTGCCTTCTCCCCTGCCCTCCCTCCTGCCTTCTCCCCTGCCCTCCCTCCTGCCTTCTCCTCTGCCCTCCCTCCTGCCTTCTCCCCTGCCCTCCCTCCTGCCTTCTCCCCTGCCCTCCCTCCTGCCTTCTCCCCTGCCCTCCCTCCTGCCTTCTTCCCTGCCCTCCCTCCTGCCTTCTCCCCTGCCCTCCCTCCTGCCTTCTCCCCTGCCCTCCCTCCTGCCCTCTCCTCTGCCTTCCCTCTGCCCTCCCTCCTGCCCTCTCCTCTGCCTTCCCCCTGCCCTCCCTCTTGCCCACCTACCTGCCCTCCCTCCTTCCCTCCTTCTTACCCTGCCTTCCCTGCTTTTCCTCTTTCCCTGCCCTCCCTCCCCCTGCCCTTCCTCCTGCCTTCCCCTGCCTCCCTCCTGCCTCCCCTGCTCTCTTCCTGCCCTCTCCCCTGCTCTTCTTCCTGCCCTTTCCCCTGCCCTCCCTCCTGCCCTCTCCCCTGCCCTTCCTCCTGTCCTCTCCCGTACTCTTCTTCCTGCCCTCTCCCCTGCCCTTCTTTCCGCCCTCATCCACGTCCTCAAACACCCATGTCTTCCATTGTCTCTTTACCCGCTAATTTCCATTTGTTTATTCCCATTCTCTTTCCCCTTCCCTTTTCTCTCCTTCCAGTGCCACTATCTCCGCCCCTTTCATCTTCTCTTTACTCTCTGCTTCTTGATCTCCTTACTTACCACTTAACCCAGAAAACATTTTTATTTTTCCCACACTTCCTTTATTCCTATCCTCCTCCTCCTGTCTTTATAAGGAATTCTTGGTATTTTTTCTATTACCTCTTATCCTTTTCCATGCGTGTCCATCTCTTCCTCTCTTTCCTTCGTCTTTACCCTTTCCTGTCCTTCTCTCATTGCCCCATCTCTCTCTCTCTCTCTCTCTCTCTCTCTCTCTCTCTCTCTCTCTCTCTCTCTCTCTCTCTCTCTCTGTCTCTCTCTCTCTTTCCTCTGATCCCTTCCCCTCACGGCTGGAGGCTATAACCTTCACCTTACAGTCTTACGCAGCAGCATCAGCAACAGCATAAGCAGTAGCAGCATATGATGCCCTGCTGTTTCACAAGCGTTTGTTTTCCAATAAATTAAACGGCTGTTGCGTCTCCCCCGCTGCCAGACGATACCATCCAGTTTACCTGATTGTTACTGGTTACCTATAGGCACCTGTAGGTACTTAGAAGTAAGTTTTGCAAGTCTTATTACACCTGCAGACCATGTTCACCTAGCAGAAAATAGGTATCTAGGAATTACTGGACTGTTGCGGATGAAATCTAAAGTTAAGAACCTTAGCATATATATGCACCTACTCACTACTTAGGAGAGTTACTAGGCTAGCTGTTGCTTACATAGCGATAGTCCTCTTCCTGGCTTTCGTGTTCTCCACCTGCCGTTCTCGACTCAATGTTCAGTTCCTGAAGGTACTCGAAGCTCCGGTGTCCTGTATGGTCGCTAGTCCCCAGAAGGCTTTCATATTTTGTTTTACCTATGTCAGCTACACTTGCGGTAAAAACTAGGTCCAGTTTTGCTGGCCCTTACCCCCCCCCCACACTCTCTCTGTGACACACGCACACAAATTCCCTAATCACTTACAGTAACTTAACTCTGGTCTGGTCTCCCATGTTCCTCCCAAGCTATTTCTAGTTTTGCAGTAGCTCTATGCACACTTTTAGCTGCTTCTGTTTTGATTATTTCTTTGTTGTTTTCATATTCCTCTCTGGGTGTCTTGTTGTTAGGTGGCGGACTGTACATCACTACAATTACTACTTTGTGTCTTCCAGTTTTAACTGAGTCTAATATGAACTTGTTTGCTTCATGCCTCTTTATCCCTTTCTCCAAGCTCCACTAATTTCTAATTAACAGCGCCACTCCGCAGCCTTCTCTGCTTCCTGACTTGTTGTGCTTGATATCCTGCTGGAAATATGGTATTTGATATTTTGGCCACCGTAGTTTTTGTGATAACTATGATGTCTAGGTTTACTTCTGCTATTCGTCCTTCCAAAACATGACTCTTGTTTGTGTATCACACTCTGAACTTTATTTCCCTTCCCATACAATAGTTTGTGTTAACTAGGCTTTCTTCAAGTTGTTCATTTGACAGGAGTTGGGGAGGTGGAACTGAAGTTGGCGTGTGCATTATTACAGAGACGTCAGAAATAAGGTTGTAACATGGAAGGAAAAGGGAAAGGGCATGGAATAACTGGGAAGGGAGGACTGGTGTTAGAAATAGAGATGGGGAAATAGAGACTGGCCCACTAGTAAAGAGGCCAAGGGGTGCACCTTAAGGAGTTCCATGAGGCTGGGTGCTTCCTTGTCTTGCCTCCTCGTTTGTTGGTTTTCTCCACGCCTGATGGGCTTCTATGTACTCCATGAGCTGTTCCCTCTCCGTCGTCATCTTGTCTCCGTCCAAGTATACAACGACTGTAGGATTAAGTGGTCTTCAGGTGCACTTTTTTTTCTCTTAGGATCCTGTTCTGCGCTGTGTAACCAGAAGAGTAATTTGACTAGGCATTGTTTGCTGTGGAAGAGCCTCTCGATTCTCTGAAAATTTGTCATCTGCCCTGTCTCTTCCTCTTTTCCTGTGATTCTTATCTCACATTCCTTGTCTCATCTCCTTCTTCTTAACTCCCCTCAGCCTCCTGGAGACCATATGACAGTGACCTCCCTCTTTCTTCCTTCCATTACTTTCCTCTCCAGATTTTACCATTTTCCATTTGTTGTCTCTTTTATCACCTCCTTAACTAAGAACTTTCCTTCTTTCTCCATAGATTCCTCTGATCATTTCCTTCCTTCATTGTTTATGCCCCCTATTTCTATCCTCTTTCAACTTTTATCTATTTTTTCCTGCCGTTTAAGGCCTTATTTACCCGTTCTCCATCCCTCTTGCTCTTTTGTATATTGTCCGCAGGTACCTCCCAAAAGAAAATTAAGTTTTTCTTGCAACTCCTCTCTCAGTTGGCTCTTCAAGCCGGCCATTATTGTATCTAGATACTTCTATTCATCACCTTAGTTGTCCTGCTTCATTCACCTATCAGCAGGTAAGATTTCCCTTATCACCTGAGACAAGTAGACTACTGTTCCTCTACCTCTTGCACGAGAGCCAGGATGGTGGACAGCAATATGTTTTAATAGTGTGTGTGTGTATATATATTATTATTATTATTATTATTATTATTATTATTATTATTATTATTATTATTATTATTATTATTATTATTATTGCTACAGTGTCAGCACTACCCATAATGGTAGCACCACCCATGATGGTAGCACCACCCATGATGGTAGCACCACCCATGATGGTAGCACCACCATGATGGTAGTACCACATGATGTAGCACCACTCTGATGTAACTACTGATGAGTGCACCACCCATGGTGGTAGCACCACCCATGATGGTAGCACCACCCTTGATGGTAGCGCCACCCATGATGGTAGAACCACCCATGATGGGTAGAGAGGGCGAAGAAATAGATTAACATGGAAATAGACTTGGAAAGATGCAATTCAAAACCTGTTAGCAGGGAATTATGGAAGAGGGTGAGAGGGAGAGAATGGGAGAAGAAGCAATCGTCAATGTTTTTGCCAGAAGTGGTAATGGAATATCCATGTAGAAAGTGAATGAGAGAGAGAGAGAGAGAGAGAGAGAGAGAGAGAGAGAGAGAGAGAGAGAGAGAGAGAGAGAGAGAGAGAGAGAGAGAGAAGTGTCTACCTAACTGCCCTACCTGCTTACCTGGAGGGTGTTCGGGGGTTCGATGCGTCTAGTCCTTGAGCAGGCCTCCTGGTGGAACAGGGCCTGATCAACCAAGCTGTTACTGCTAGCCGCACTTAGTTCAACGTAGGTATCAAAGCCCGGCTGATCGGGTACTGACTTTAGGTATCTGTCCAGCTCCCTCTTGAAGACAACCAGGAGTCTATTGGTAATTCCCCTTATGCCTGGTAGGAGGTACTTACTGTGTTTTCTCTTAGTGTACTAATGGCGCCTCTACTTTTCACAGGAGATATATTGCACCGCACCATCTGACCCAGTCTTTTGCTTCCATAGGGAGTGATTTCTGAGTGAAGATTGAGGATCAGTCCCTCTAGGATTCTCCAGGTGTAGATTATGTCTCTCTGTCGACTGCACTCAGTGAATACAAGTGACTCCAAGCATTCCCAGTAATTAAGTGTTTGATGGAACTTATATGTGCAGTAAAGGTTCTCTGTACATTCTCTAGATCTGCGATTTCACCTAACTTAAATGGAGCTGTTAGTGTACAAGGCATCCCTTGTTTTGAAGGTTCTCATTATCCATTTTCTCGAAATGTGATAGTGGCACTGTTGTGATCCTTGAAGGATGAGATCTTCTGACATTAACACTCCCAGGTCCTTCACACTACTTTTCCGCTCTATTGTGTGATTAGAGTTTGTAGTATACTCAGTTCTAGGTATTATTTCCTTCAGTTTTCCATAACGGAGTACTT
>NC_069461.1:20458176-20468176 GCF_026875155.1 Cherax quadricarinatus
TACTGGGTGGTGGTCAGGGTGCAAGGAAGTGGTCAGAGTGCAGGGTGGTGGTCAGAGTGCAGGGTAGTGGTCAGAGTGCAGGGTAGTGGCCATAGTGCAGGGTAGTGGTCAGAGTGCAGGGTAGTAGTCAGAGTGCAGGGTAGTGGTCAGAGTGCAGGGTGGTGGTCAGAGTGCAGGGTGGTGGTCCGAGTGCAGGGTAGTGGTCAGAGTGCAGTGTAGTGATCATAGTGCAGGGTGGTGGTCAGAGTGCAAGTGGTCAGAGTGCAGGGTAGTGGTCAGAGTGCAGGCTAGTGGTCATAGTGCAGGGTAGTGGTTAGAGTGCAGGGTAGTGGTCAGAGTGCAGGGTAGTGGTCAGAGTGCAGGGTAGTGGTCAGAGTGCAGGGTAGTGGTCAGAGTGCAGGGTAGTGGTTAGAATGCAGGGTAGTAGTCAGAGTGCAGGGTAGTGGTCAGAGTGCAGGGTAGTGGTTAGAGTGCAGGGTAGTGGTCAGAGTGCAGGGTAGTTATCAAAGTGTAGGGTAGTGGTTAGAGTGCAGGGTAGTGGTCAGAGTGCAGGGTAGTGGTCAGAGTGCAGGGTAGCGGTCAGAGTGCAGGGTAGTGGTCAGAGTGCAGGGTAGTGGTTAGAGTGCAGGGTAGTGGTCAGAGTGCAAGGTAGTGGTCAGAGTGCAGGGAGAGGTCAGTGCAGGGTAGGGTTCAGGTGCAGGGTGGTGGTCATGAGTGCAGGTTGTGGTCAGAGTGCAGGGTAGTGGTCAGAGTGCAGGGTAGTGGTCAGAGTGCAGGTAGTGGTCAGAGTGTAGGGTGGTGGTCAGAGGCAAGGTAGTGATCAGAGTGCAGCGTGGGGTCAGAGTGCAGTGTAGTGGTCGAGTGCAGAGGTGAGTCAGAGTGCAGGGTAGGGGTCATAGGCAGGGTGGTGGTCAGAGTGCAGTGTAGTGGTCAGAGTGCAGGGTAGTGGTCAGAGTGCAGGGTAGTGGTCAGAGTGAAGGGTGTGGTCAGAGTGCAGTGTAGTGGTCAGAGTGCAGGGTGATGGTCAGATGCAAGGAAGTGGTCAGAGTGCAGGCGTGGTGGTCAGAGTGCAGTGTAGTGGTCAGAGTGCAGGGTAGTGGTCAGAGTGCAGGGTAGTGGTCAGAGTGCAGGGTAGTGGTTAGAGTGCAGGGTAGTGGTCAGTGTGCAGGGTAGTGGTCAGAGTGCAGGGTAGTGGTCAGAGTGCAGGGTGGTGTGGTCAGAGTGCAGGTAGTGGTCAGAGTGCAGGGTAGTGGTCAGAGTGCAGGGTAGTGGTTAGAGTGCAGGTAGTGGTCAGTGTGCAGTGTAGTGGTCAGAGTACAGGGTAGTGGTCAGGGTGCAAGGAAGTGGTCAGAGTGCAGGGTAGTGGTCAGAGTGCAGGGTAGTGGTCAGAGTGCAGGGTAGTGGTCAGAGTGCAGGGTGGTGGTTAGAGTGCAGGGTAGTGGTCAGTGTGCAGTGTAGTGGTCAGTGTGCAGTGTAGTGGTCAGAGTACAGGGTGTGGTCAGGGTGCAAGGAAGTGGTCAGAGTGCAGGGTATAGTGGTTGAGTGCAGGGTAGTGGTCAGTGTGCAGTGTAGTGGTCAGAGTACAGGGTGGTGGTCAGGGTGCAAGGAAGTGGTCAGAGTGCAGGGTAGTGGTCAGAGTGCAGGGTAGTGGTCAGAGTGCAGGTAGTGGTCAGAGTGCAGGGTGGTGGTCAGAGTGCAGGGTAGTGGTCAGTGAGTGCAGATGTAGTGGTCAGAGTGCAGGGTGGTGGTCAGAGTGCAGGTAGTGGTCAGAGTGCAGGTAGTGGTCAGAGTGCAGGGTAGTGGTCAGAGTGCAGGGTAGTGGTCAGAGTGCAGGGTAGTGGTCAGAGTGCAGGGTAGTGGTTAGAGTGCAGGGTAGTGGTCAGTGTGCAGGGTAGTGGTCAGAGTGCAGGGTAGTGGTCAGAGTGCAGGGTGGTGGTCAGAGTGCAGGGTAGTGGTCAGAGTGCAGGGTAGTGGTCAGAGTGCAGGGTAGTGGTTAGAGTGCAGGGTAGTGGTCAGTGTGCAGTGTAGTGGTCAGAGTACAGGGTAGTGGTCAGGGTGCAAGGAAGTGGTCAGAGTGCAGGGTAGTGGTCAGAGTGCAGGGTAGTGGTCAGAGTGCAGGGTAGTGGTCAGAGTGCAGGGTAGGTGGTTCAGAGTGCAGGGTAGTGGTCAGTGTGCAGTGTAGTGGTCAGTGTGCAGTGGTAGTGGTCAGAGTACAGGGTGGTGGTCAGGGTGCAAGGAGTGGTCAAGTTGCAGGGTAGTGGTAGAGTGCAGGGTAGTGGTCAGTGTGCAGTGTAGTGGTCAGAGTACAGGGTGGTGGTCAGGGTGCAAGGAAGTGGTCAGAGTGCAGGGTAGTGGTCAGAGTGCAGGGTAGTGGTCAGAGTGCAGGGTAGTGGTCAGAGTGCAGGGTGGTGGTCAGAGTGCAGGGTAGTGGTCAGAGTGCAGGGTAGTGGTCAGAGTGCAGGGTGGTGGTCAGAGTGCAGGGTAGTGGTCAGAGTGGAGGGTAGTGGTCAGAGTGCAGGGTAGTGGTCAGAGTGCAGGGTAGTGGTCAGAGTGCAGGTAGTGGTCAGAGTGCGGGTAGTGGTCAGAGTGCAGGGTAGTGGTCAGAGTGCAGGGTAGTGGTCAGAGTGCAGGGTAGTGGTCAGAGTGCAGGGTGGTGTCAGAGTGCAGGGTAGTGGTCAGAGTGCAGGGTAGTGGTCAGAGTGCAGGGTGTGGTCAGAGTGCAGGGTGGTGGTCAGAGTGCAGGGTAGTGGTCAGAGTGCAGGGTAGTGGTCAGAGTGCAGGGTAGTGGTCAGAGTGCAGGGTAGTGGTCCAGAGTCAGGGTAGTGGTCAGAGTGCAGGGTAGTGGTCAGAGTGCAGGGTAGTGGTCAGAGTGCAGGGTTAGTGGTCAGAGTGCAGGGTGGTGGTCAGAGTGCAGGTAGTGTCAGAGTGCAGGGTTGGTTCAGAGTGCAGGTGTGGTCAGAGTGCAGGTAGTGGCAGAGTGCAGGGTAGTGGTCAGAGCGCAGGGTAGTGGTCAGGTGCATGGGTAGTGGTCAGAGTGTCAGGTGGTGGTCTCCAGTGCAGGGTGTGGTCAGAGTGCGGGTCGTGTCAGATGCGGTTGTAGTGGTCAGAGTGCAGGTGTGGTCCAGAGTGCAGGTAGTGGTCAAGTGCAGGGTCTATGTCAAGTGCAGGGTAGTTCACGTGCAGGTGGTGGTCAAGTGCAGGTAGTGGTCAGAGTGCGGGTTGTTCAAGTGCCAGGGTATGTCAGAGCGCGGGTAGTGGTCAGGTGCAGGGTAGTGGTCAGAGTGCGGTTCGCCCGCACGCTATCTGCATTCTAAGTTACATTGCGTTTGCCTTGATCCAATTTCTTGGATCAAGAGGCTTTCCAGGAATCATGGAAAGGCACTGGGGAAGGACACTATGATTTTGTTACTGTCTCTCTCTCTTCTCTCTGTCTCTCTCTCTCGTCTAACTTCTCTCTCTCTCTACTCTCTTCCTCTCTCTCTCTATCCCGTCTCGCTCTCTCTCTCTCTCTCATCTTCTCTCTCTCTCTTCTTCTCTCCCTCTCCCTTTCACACATGCATTGTGTGCTAGAGTGAAGTGCACTCGTGCACGTTGTGCACCCAGTGAACTCTGTGATTGAGTGCCAGGGAGAGCAGGAGACTGAGGGAAAGATGGGGAGGAGAGGGAGAGAGAGAAGAGAGGAGAGAGAGAGATGAGAGAGAGAGAAGAGAGATGGATGAGAGAGAGGAGAGAAGAGGAAAAGAGAAATGGAAGAAGATGAGGAAAAGAAGAAGGAGGTAGGAAGAAGAGAAGTGAGGGTAGGAGAGTGAGGTAGGGAAATAAGCTTTGGAAGGAAAGCAGGAAGGAAGGATGGGACTAAGGAGGGAGGAAAATTGGCAGGGAGGAGACTGAGGGAGGAGGGAGAAGAGAGGGTAGGGAGAATGGAGGGAGGGAGGAGAAAGAGAAAAGGGAGGGAGTGGAGGGAGGGAGGGAGTAAAGGGAGGAAGGGAGAATTTGGTGGAAACAATTGTTCTCCCTACTGGATTGAAACTTCACGACGACCTCTCGTTAAAAAATCTCGCTCTAAGTGGACCTCCTGAGCGTGTCCAGACACACACATACAGAGGTTCGAGCCCGCACGCCACCTGCCCTCGTGAACCGTCTAATATATGCCGGTTTGAGCAGTATATTACTGCTGATTTGCATACTGCCGTAACTCGGTGCAGCTGGAGGTGAGTCAGCTGCTGTTTTATTGCTCTGAAGCCTTGGAACAAAACATAGTGTTTGTCTTGGAATTTTAAGACAGTGAAGGTGAATGAGTTAGTGTTTGTACTCTCTAGGTGAGAGAGGAGAAAGGAATAAGGGAGTGTGAGGGAGAAGGGAGTATATAAATATATATACTATATATATATATATATATATATATATATATATATATATATATATATATATATATATATATATATATATATATATATATATATATATATATATGGTATAAACCTTGGTAATAAATACCGACAAGTTGGTTTAGAAAGACACGTAAGCAAACACTATGACATATTTATTAGAAAACGTTTCGGTCCTGGGACCTTGATCACTTCTAACATACAGAGGTAGAAAGGCATTATATATATAGGCGGAGAGTGAGGTGTGACGCACGTGACCTGAGGAATGTCATAAGAACATAAGAATGGAGGAACACTGTAGAAGGCCTACTGGCCCATGCGAGGCAGGTCCTTATCAAAACAACCTCTGCCTATGATGAAGAGGTAGACGTTGAAATCATGTGACTCCTGTGTTGTTGGGTTGGTGGTGCTTAAGTATCAACAACGATGATATCGTCATTACAACCGCCGACAAAGGAGGTGGTGTGGTGTTACTCAACACTGTCGACTACAACAATAAAGTTTTAAATCTTCTCAACGATGCCAACACATACCAGCCTGTATCAGAATCAGTGCTACTTCAAAGTACCCAGACTTTTCTTCAAAAGGCTCGTAGCATCTTACGAAAATCAGAACAAGGCAAAAAACTACTTAAACTTTTACCAGGTCAACCAAAACCAGCACGTCTGTATGGCCTTCCTAAGACACACAAACCTGGCATCCCACTACGGCCTATCACTTCGGGCATAGGGAGTGCACCACACAGACTAGCCGGCCACCTTGCCAAATACCTTTCAGCGCTTCTGGGCACCATCAGTTAAGCACACCTCAAGCACTCAGGTGACCTTCTCTCCCGAATTTCCAACCTGAATGTCAAAAACAAAAGCATGGCTTCCTTCGATGTCACAGCCCTCTTCACCAACGTTCCTACTGACGCTGCAATCAACATTCTGAGACAGAGGCTCACTGAAAACCACGACCTCCCTTTACCTCTTCTAGACTTCAATCTAGTGGAACTTTGTGTTAATTTCAACTTCTTCAAGTATCAGGACAACTGTTACAAACAGTGCTTTGGGATGGCAATGGGCAGCCCGCTCAGTGCTGTGCTTGCCAACCTCTTCATGGAAAACCTGGAGGCAGAGAAATTCAGCACCCTCATTCCCAACACCGTTACCTGGCTAAGATACGTTGATGATGTATTGGTTTTCTATCCGAGACGTCTCAATATCCAGGCCCTTCTCAACAAGATCAATGCACTTATGCAGCATATGGAAATCTTTATTCAGGAAACGTTTCGCCACACAGTGGCTTCATCAGTCCAATACAAAGAGGAAGGCGTAAGGAGAGGAGGAGAATGAGGTAATCAGTCCCTCAACCTGGAGTCGATGTGTTCAGTCCATCAATCTTGTAGAATGTACAGCATAGGGCCGTAGACGTGGCTTATATACTGTAGTGAGGTGACGTGAAGCAGATGGAGGCGGGGTCATCACAACTGTCAGACACTGCAGCATCATGGGATCTTGTTACAAAGAATTCTTCAACACTTGTTCAACCTTTGGACGAAGACCTACTTCGACTAGTGGATGGTACCACTATGACCCCGCCTCCATCTGCTTGCACGTCACCTCACTACAGTATATAAGCCACGTCTACGGCCCTATGCTGTACATTCTACAAGATTGATGGACTGAACACATCGACTCCAGGTTGAGGGACTGATTACCTCATTCTCCTCCTCTCCTTACCCTTCCCTTTGTATTGGACTGATGAAGCCACTGTGTGGCGAAACGTTCCTGAATAAAGATTTCCATATGCTGCAAAGTGTCCAATCTTCAACTTGTCGGTTTTTCAAACCATTCATCACAACTGTCAGACACTGCAGCATCATGGGATCTTGTTACAAAGAATTCTTCAACACTGTTCAACCTTTGGACGAAGACCTACTTCGACTAGTGGATGGTACCACTATGACCCCGCCTCCATCTGCTTCACGTCACCTCACTACAGTATATAAGCCACGTCTACGGCCCTATGCTGTACATTCTACAAGATTGATGGACTGAACACATCGACTCCAGGTTGAGGGACTGATTACCTCATTCTCCTCCTCTCCTTACGCCTTCCTCTTTGTATTGGACTGATGAAGCCACTGTGTGGCGAAACGTTTCCTGAATAAAGATTTCCATATGCTGCATAAGTGTCTCAATCTTCAACTTGTCGGTTTTTCAAACCATTCATCACAAGATCAATGCAGTTGAACCATCAATAAAGTTTACACTTGAACTCGAAAATGATGGCAAACTTCCTTTCCTCGACGTTCTATACTGTGCAGATCTCCCAACAGTGACAAACTTCTCTTCAAAGTGTATAGAAAACCTACCAACAAGGACGATCTTATACACTTTTATTCACACCAAGACACCCGCACTAAGAGAAGAGTCCTCATTGGCTTCTTCCTGAGAGCTCTTCGCATCTCCAGCCCTTGCTTTCTAGAAGAAGAATGCACTTACATAACACAAGCCTTTACACGTCTTCAGTTCCCATCTTTCTTCATCCGAGATTGCAGACTTAAGGCACAAGCTATTCTCAACAAACCGCCCATGGAACAGCCCCCTAAGCAGTTCATAGTACTCCCATGTGGTGATGTTGCCACGAATACTCGCCGGGCACTTGCTATGAGTAACATCAACGTTTCCACCATAAACACATCATCTATCAAAGACCTCACTACGAAACGCAGCCCCACACCTCTAACTTCTACAGCAGGCGTCTACACTATCCCCTGTGGGTTCTGTCCCAAGAAATATGTAGGCGAGACAGGCAGAGATCTTGCAGTCCGCTTGAATGAGCATCGAAATGCCTCTAACAGAGACGATGTAAGGTACGCCTGTGTCCTCCACAGAGACTCCACGGGACATTTGATGAACTGGAATGAGGCACAACTCGTTCTCACCAAACCAGACCTCAGACGCCGACGGTGCTTAGAAGCCTCACTAATCGCCGTCACCGACACTATAGAACGCAACACTGGAAACTACAAAATTTCAAAAACATTGGCATACATGATACTTAAGCACCACCAACCCAACAACACAGGAGTCACATGATTTCAACGTCTACCTCTTCATCATAGGCAGAGGTTGTTTTGAAAAGGACCTGCCTCGCATGGGCCAGTAGGCCTTCTACAGTGTTCCTCCATTCTTATGTTCTTATGTTCTTATGACATTCCTCAGGTCACGTGCGTCACACCTCACTCTCCGCCTATATATATAATGCCTTTCTACCTCTGTATGTTAGAAGTGATCAAGGTCCCAGGACCGAAACGTTTTCTAATAAATATGTCATTGTGTTTGCTTACGTGTCTTTCTAAACCCATATATATATATATATATATATATATATATATATATATATATATATATATATATATATTATATATATATATATATATATATATATATACATATATATATATATATATATATATATATATATTATATGTGTGTGTGTGTGGTGTGTGTGTGTGTGTGTGTGTGTGTGTGTGTGTGTGTGTGTGTGTGTGTGTGTGTGTGTGTGTGTGTGTGTGTGTGTGTGTGTGTGTGTGTGTGTGTGTGTGTGTGTGTGTGTGTGTGTGTGTGTGTATGTGTGTGTGTGGTGCCGAATAGGCAGAACTTGCGATCTTGGCTTAAATAGCAACGCTCACCTTTCCATATAGGACAAGTGAAAATTTGTGTATGCAATAGTTTCGCCAAAATCATTCTGAACCTAACGAAAAAAATATATTTCACTGTGTTTGTTTAGTATTAAATTACTGTAAACAAATCTAAAATATATTTAGTTGGGTTAGGCTAAAATAAATTGTTCTTGTTATAATAAGGTTAGGTAAGTTTTCTAAGATTCTTTTGGTGCAAAATTAAAAAAAATTACATTAACATTAATGAAAAAAATATATCTTTAAAAGTATAAGAGAAAATTTTAGAAAGGACTTAATTTTAAATGAGTTTTTGCTAATTGACCAGTTTTACATATTCGGCACGACATATATATATATATATATATATATATATATATATAATATATATATATATATATATATTATGTATGTATATATATATATTATATATATATATATATATATATATATATATATATATATATATATTATATATATATATATATATATATATATATATATATATTAGAAATGAGGCCAGGTTTCCTTGTTTACCGCATGACCGACCAGGCTATTGCTGCCAGCCTCCATCAGTCACTATCTTCCCTGCCCCAACCCACCCCTGCACCCTCCCCTCCCCCTGCGCCACAGCTCAGGAAATATGCTAGAGTCGTGCTGGGAATATCCCTTCAGGTATTACTGTTATACGAGGTCCTGGCTCCCGGGCCAGAGCTATGGCTTAGTGAGACGAATATTGCATTGATATTAATGTATTTGTTGATGTACCTGTGTGTGTGTGTGCGTGTGTGTGTACTCACCTATTTGTGATTGCAGGGGTTGAGGGTTGATTTACAGTTCCTGGGCTCCGCCTCGTAACTGGTCGCTACTAAGCCCATTCTCTCCCTGCTCCAAGAGCTTTAACGTACCTCTTCTCAAAGCTATGTATGGATCCTGCCTCCACTACATCCCTCTCCAGATCGTTCCACTTCCTGATAACTCTATGACCGAAAAAGTACTTCCTAACATCCCTTTTATTCATCTGAGTTTCATCTTCTAATTGTGACGGATTGTTGCTGTGTCCCATCTCAGAAACATCCTGTACCCATCCATCCTGTCAGTTCCTCTCAGTATTTTATACGTCGTTATCATGTTGCCCCTATCCCTCCTGACCTCCAGATTCGTCAGGCCGTAGGGCATACGCCTTTGCTCCGCTACAAGTCCTGTTGCAAACCTTTGCATTTTCTTTAATTTCTTGATGTACTTGACCAGGTGTGGGTTCCAAACTGGTGCTGCATACTCCAGTATGGGCCTGACGTACACGGTGTACAGAGTCTTGAACGATTTCTTACTAAGGTGTCGAAACGCTATTCTGAGGTTTGCCAGGCGCGCATATGCTGTAGCAATTATTTGGTTGGTGTGCTCCTCAGGAGATGTGCTCAGTATTATACTCACCCCAAGATCCTTTTCTTTGAGTGAGGTTTACAGTCTTTGGCCCCCTAGCCTGTACGCTGCCTGTGTTCTACTTTGACCTTCCCCAAACTTCATGGCTTTACACTTGGTGAGGTCAAACTCCAGGAGCCAGTTGCTGGACCAGGCTTGCAGTCTGTTCAGAGTCCTTTGTAGTCCTACCTGATTCTCATTCGTTTAAATTCTTCACATTAGCTTCACATCGTCTGCAGACATGAACATCTCTGAATCAAGATACTAAGACCAAAAGAGGCACCATCATTGGATTTTTCCTAAGAGCATACCGAATTTGTTGTCCTGAGTTTTTTGACGAGGAATGTACTTACATGCACTAAACCTTCACTGATCTACACTTTCCTTCCTTTTTCATCAAAGACTGCAGGAAAAGAGCTCTTCAGATCATCAATTTTCCACGCGCCAACACCACTCCTAACAAAGTTACAATCCTTCCCAGCAGCCAGGATGCACAGAACGTTTCTAAGGTATTCGCACA
>NC_069461.1:20473176-20505676 GCF_026875155.1 Cherax quadricarinatus
AAAATATTTTACACTGAGTTAATAGTAACTTTACAATGACCAATGACTACTGAAAGGCAAACATGAACTAATTAAAAAAAAATCATGACCACTAAACCATCTTTAATATATATGTATGGATTAATTAGTACTTAAAAAGCAGGTAATCAAGCCAAAGTCATATATATATATATATTATATATATATATATATATATATATATTATATATATAATATTATATATATATATATATATATGCAATAAGATCACAGTAAACAGGTGATTTCAAAATATGCAAAACAACCACTCTGAAGGAATAGAGAAATTCCAAGCGCTTTCGTGACTACTCACATTATCAAGGAACTATGAAAGTAAAGCATCCAAGGAAGCTATATAAGGGGTCGGCCAGCACCTCACTATCAGATCCCACAACGGTTAAACACCTGACGCGCGCCGACCCAACTTGGATAGGTCCTTTGCACAACTCACCCACAAACTATTCTACCCAAGAAAATTTAAAAATTATTATTTGTCCAGTGTATTATTAAATTCTAGTTTGTGGGTGAGTTGTGCAAAGGACCTATCCAAGTTGGGTCGGCGCGCGTCACGTGTTTAACCGTGTGGGATCTGATAGTGAGGTGCTGGCCGGACCCCTTATATAGCTTCCTTGGATGCTTTACTTTCATAGTTCCTTGATAATGTGAGTAGTCACGAAAGCGCTTGGAATTTCTCTTTTTTTTAGAGTGGTTTGTTTTGTATATTATATTATATATTTAATAAAAATTATTTTATATTTATATATATTTATATTAAAATTTTCGCCCGGATATTGAAAAATTTTAAAGGGTTAATTGAAAAATTTAGTTATAAGGGGGTAAAAAAAATTAGATTCCATTTTTAAAAAGAAAACTTTTGGGAGGTAATTACAGTCCCCAGAGCTCGTAAACACAAAAATTTCTTAGCCTGAAGTCTATTTGCTCTTTCTTACTATTGTGAACACCCCCCAGAATCTGTGAGTATTTGTTAACTGAAACAATATAGGCGCCAGTGCTCCTTAAGGGTTTTTAAGGGTTTAATTCCATTCCCTTTGATTCAAGTTTCTTGCTCTTCCTCTAGGGGCAAAGAACCATTTTTTTTCTGGGCTAAGTTCGTGGTTTATGAAATGGTTTTTCAACATTTAAAATTTTTGTGTGGCTTTAGAAAGTGCCTTAAAAACCTTGCGAGGTTACACCAGGTAATTTGACCTTCGGGAGGTTCCCTGGCTGCTAAGATTAATTTTTTTCCCTTGAAAGGGATTCCCGAAAATACTATGACCCTTTCCGATGTTTACGACCATTCCAGATGTACCCCGACTATTACGAGGTAACGACCATTCCAGGTTCTATGACCATACCAAATGACCTACAATCATTCCCGATTATTACGCCATTCCAATGATCACGGGCTATTCCAGATGATCTACGACCATTCCAGATGACTACGACTATTTTTAGAGCATACGATCATCCCCGACGTGCCACGCTTTCCGAAATTGAAATTTTAACCAAAGGTTACCTGATGTAATTCCCTACTGAAGGGGAAAAATTCTTTTTGTGACTAATAAAAAAGAAAACGGTGTTAAAAACCATTTTCCAGAAATATAATGTTCTTGATATCATAAACGGCGACAAGGGCTTGGAAAAGTCTCCCTGAAAAAAAAATTTGAATCATTGCAAAAAACCCTTGCGGGATTTGAAAAAATTTTTTTTCTTAGATAAGAAAAGTTTAATAATAAAAACCGACATTCCCGTCAGAAAATAAAGGCAATAGACGACTTCGGTGTCACTAATGAACCTACCATATCAAAATTTCAAACACAGCATCAAGTTAGTTGTTGATCTTAGATAAAAAACTATAAACTGGATCGTGGCTCTTAGCTATTACCAGCTTCAGCACACGATGAAGGATCCGGGTGCTGATACCCGAGGGGATCACGTGAGCACAAGTCTTGCAAATGCTTAAGTTTGCACCTGTAGAGTTCCTTGTTCACCTAGCATTAATTAGGTACCTGGGGTCGTTTAGGCGACTGTTGCGTGTATCATTCTGGGGAGGTAAGGCAGTACATATTAGACAAGACTAGAGTTTTCCAGGTGAGCATTGTTGCCACGTTGAGAATGAGATATCTACGTTTCGTCTTAAAGACTGTTTCAGCCAGAATGGAAAGAGTAAATGGTGTCATGAATACTCGACACACATGGTAAAAAATAAATACTTGTAAGCAGTTATTATGTGATTCCTTTATTATTGTTTAATTTGAGCGTAAATATATTATATTATAATTCTTTCTGGGTATGTGGTTTGTATCTTTGGTTATGTGTGTGGGGAGGGGCGGCATAATGCCATGACTGACCGTTCCATTACTACTAAGAACTCATTCAAAATTAAGTCTTGTCTTGAAAATTTTCTTATACATTTAAAGAACTTATTTATATATATATTTCATGTATGTTGTGATATAAATCAAAATCATTAAATGTATTTCTGTACCATGTGATAAGTAACCTTCTGGAAACTATACCTTAACTTTATTTTTATTCACAAGCGCGTAAATTTATTTAGCTAATCAAAAACTAAATATAATTTCAACAATTATTTTAATAATATAACCCAAGCACAATGACAATATATTTTTTTTCGTTAGGTTGAGAATGTTTTTTGTTAAATTATTGACATTCACAAATTTTTCGCTTGCCTTATTCTGCAAGTAGAAAGCGTTTGCTATTTAAGCCAAAAATCACACGTTTTAGACCTTATTCGGCTAAGCACCATCACACACACACACAATACTATATTATATAATCCTCTAGACCCACATTCCTTTTCGTATTCCATTGTTTCTTAAACGTTCTATTACCAGTCTGGCTACCATAAAGACAATTAACATAAATAAAACTTATATTTATGCAAATTTTGAGTCATCTACTCTCAAAGCTACTGTGTGACGTAGGCGGATCTGGCGATGAATATCAAAGTTTTCAAGATTCTAACAGGAGGAGGATAAAGAAAAAACGGACAGATAGCCTGTTATGAACCGTCGTCAATACACCAAATATAATTGTCGTGTTTTGGAAAAACTTCGTGATATTTTCTTGTTTTTCTTTGTCCGCTAACTGGCAGTGGATGACGCCGGAGTAGGTGCCCAGCTGAACTTTGCCTCTTGAATTCAAGACGAAACGCACGTTACTATAGGCTTCCTGAGCCCCTGAAGCCTTATCATCCCTTTCTTCACTAACTGTGTAATTGGTGTGGGTCTCAATACAATCTAGGCACCTCTTGTTTCATGACTTGCCTTCCAACCTTAAAATTAATGAATGCCTAACTGTGTGTGCTGTTGAGAGAGAGAGAGAGATCGTAGGATGATGACGAAGAGATGGAGAGAATAGAGTAGAGAATTGTGACATTGAAGAGAGAGATGATGATTGGCGAGCTAGAGAGACCGACGGATGAAGACTAGACGAGGAGAGTTCTGGAGATAGAGAGAGAGGAAGAAACGGGATCCGTTTGAGTAAGAGAGGCTGATCGAGAGGAGAGAGAGGAGTGAATTGAGAGGGAGAGAGAGAGAGGAGAGTGCTGAATTTCTGACGCCCCTAATTACACATCGAATTGATTTAGTAAGAAGCGCGGACTCTTTATCTGCGGATAAATTCTATTTTCCAACACAGATTTGTAGTGGATATTGAATGATCGGAGCGGAAACGTTCACTCCTGTAGTGGAAAGTTCCTGGTTTGCACGTAGCTGACAGACAAAGTATTGGTATGTGATTGCCGCAGATTATAACTCTTCATGAAGCTTTGTAGGAAAAGAAGTTTTTGGCCTTCGCCATGTCTTATACCTTACCAGCCATCAGTTCATTAATAATCGTAAAATACACCTCCTGTCTCTTTTTTTCGCCCTTCCTCTTCCCCTGGTCTCACCTCATCCTCATCTCTTCTCCCAATCCCATGAACGTCTCTATCCTGGGCCATCCCTAGAACCGGATTAGCCATTAAAATCCCTTCACTTTGATGACAAGTTGTGTGGGCGAGAGGAAGGTGAGGACATCACCAACCGTCTGTACTGTTGTAGGTCGTCAAATTAACCGTCTCATGAATTATATATACAGTGGAACTTTGAGAGTCACTGTACCCAGCACCCACCCTCGCTGCTACTGCTTTCAAGCTCCTGTACGCCGGAGGTATTCTTCAGATCCATCGAATCTGAGGTACTGATCGCCTCTTTTTATACTCTCTCCAGTTGATTTAAAGCCAACTGGTGGGACGAAAACGTTTTGTCAAAGTAAAGATATTCTAGGGCTTGTTTGCCTGACATATGTGTAAAACCAAAGGTTACATCCACCTGAATACCGACAATGCCTGTTGCCAAACGACACCTCTGAGAACTGTCCGCCTCAGTCTGTCGTGCATTTTTACTGTGGCCGAGGATTTATTCTTTCACATGGAGCCTCGGAAGCCGTTTCGGTGCGATGGAGCCTCTGAACAGTGTGGTATGAATCACTGGTCCCTAGGATCATGTACAATCCGTTCGTGGACTGGGGCTACGCCGTTCGCATTTCACCTTCAGCTGTTATTGTCTTGTTTGAAGTCCTTACGTGTCTCTGCGACTGGCCCATGCCTGAACTGTTTCCCGGTTTTGTGTAACCAGGATACTAAACTACATCACCCAGTGCCTCTTGATGACTGCCCTTTGCCACTCAAAAAAAATGGGATTGTTAGTTTCAAAAAGAATCACCCTCAGTCCCACAAGATTTAAGATAAAGAAATCGATACGTGGTCCAGAATGTCAATAGACCGCGAGGGCGTCGCCTGGGCTGTTATTGTCCACTGCCATTGTATGCACGGGGGTTTTTGTTCACTTCCTGTCTATCTCCCGTTGTTTCCTCGGTAAACATATGCCTAACATCACTTTCTTTTCTCCTCCTCTTCCCCTCCTTATCCTCAACCTCCTGTTCAAGTGGTTCGTTTCTTTGCGATGTCCTACCTCCGGTAAGCACCTCTATAAAACACTAACGCTAAGCACACCTAGAAGGTGTGTTGGGAGGAGATGGATTCCCCAGCTCAGCCACCAACCCATGGTTTGCTTGTTAGTTACTGGACGCTTGGTACTACTGAGGCATGTATTATGTCGAATAGCTGCCGGGATGATATTTTTTCATAATTTGTGCCAAACCGATATTTAGATAATAAGTTTAGTTGGTAATGAATCAAATGGACAGTACTCATTTTTAGAACATCAAACACTTTTTGATATAATGGATATATTCTCGATCCAGAAAGTGCAACACAATAATAAATTTAACACTCACGACATAAGAAAAAAAAAAGCCGTCTAATTTTAGTAAATTCATTACAGAACATTATACACAGTTTACAAAACATCGCAAAAGACACCCCATCAGTGTAACATTTCAACTTTGAACACTCTCACAGGGTTATAAATACGGAATTTTGACATGTTTCTCGGTGTATGTACGTCTGAGAGTTTAGTTTCATCTCATTGATAAAAAAATCGTTCTTGATGAGAGGTTGTCTAATTAAGGTGATACACGACCTTAATGACCCTCGTTGTAAGTAGTCTTTAAATACCCGCTAATCCACCACTATCCCTTCACTAAACGCTTTGTCTGTCTTTAATCCCCACTTAATCCACCAATAACCCTTTCCACCTAAAGACACGACTAGTTGTCATTATAAATCCCCACTAATCCACCACTAACCCTTCACTAGCCACGCTGTCAGCCTTTAATCCCACTAATCCACCACTAACACTTCACTAGCACGCTGCAGTCTTTTAAATTCCCCACTTAATCCACCCCTAACCCTTTCACTAGCACGCTGCTCCAGTCTTTAGAAAATTCCACTAATCCACCCACTTACCTTTCACTAAACGCTGCCTGTCTTTAAATCCCCACAATCCACCACTAATACCCCTTCACTAGCACGCTGTCAGTCTTAATCCCCCACTAATCCACCACTCTAACCCTTCACTACACGCTGTCTGTATTTAAGATACCCACTAATCCACCACTTAACCCTTTACTAGCACGCTTGTCAGTCTTTAAATCCCCACTAATCACCATAACCACTTCACTAATCACGCTGTCTGTCTTTATATAATCCCTCACTACATTCCTACCACTACACCCTGCACTAAGCACGCTGTTCGTCTCTTAAATCCCACTAATGTTCCCCCTCTACTTACACCCTTCACTACACACGCATCGTCAGTCTTTAAAATCCCCACTAATCCACCACTAACCTTCACTAAACACGCTGCCAACCAGCCTCATCTTAAATCCCACTCTAATCCTACCACGAACCCTCTATAAACACGCAGCCAGGTCTTTAAGAAATCCCACCACTAACTCCCCCACTAACTCTTCCACTAGCACGCTGGCCAGTCTTTAAAATCCCACTATCCACCACGTTAAACCGCGTCACTAGCACGCTTGACAGATCGCTTTAGAAATCCCCAGACTAATCCTACACCTAACCCTGCACAGCACGATCTTGCCGTCTTTTGTAAATCCCCCATAAATCCACCACGCTTTATAACCCTTCATCTAACCGCTGTCAGTCTTTATTCCACACTAATACCACCGTACTAACCCTGACTCTAGCACGCACATCGTCAGTCAGTCTAGTTATCCCCACTAATCCACTCCCTTAACCCTTCCTAAACGCACGCTGATCAGTCGTTCTTAATATCTCCCACTAATCCACCACTAACCCTTCCACTAACACGCTGTCAGTCACTTTTACTCTCCCACTAATCCACACTAACCTTCACTAATCACGCTGCCAGTCTTTATGATATCCTCACTATCATCCATCTAACCTTCATAAACACACACTGCCCTAGGGGATATCAGTAATGACGCATCTGAATTAGGGGAAAGCGAAGATGTGTGGTCTCAGAAATTTTAAGGTGAAAAAAACTCATTCAACTTTTATCGTGTTTTATTTCAGTGTTGCTGTTCTGAGGCAGTCAGGAGACTGTGAGTTATGTATGTATGTGTGTGTGTATGTGTGTTGTTTCTATGTATTGTATGTGTGTATTCTGTGAGTGTTTTCCTATGTCTATGTGTTGTGTGTTTCTATTTATGTATGTGGTGTGTTTCTATGTATTATGTGTGTGTATGTATGTATGAGTCTGTGTGTAAAAAAGGACTGCACGGTACGTGTGTGTGAAGTAAGAAAAGCATTGCTGGTTCTGTACTAGTGTAGCGAGTTAAAGTAGACACCACAAACTACAGGACACAGACCACAACTTCAACACAGACACAGACCACACACACACACACAACCACTACACACACACACACTACAACACACACCACAATCTCGCACACACACACACACACACACAACACACACACTCACACACACACAGAGGAACAATATTTACTTGCTAATGAGGCATTTGCACTTGGTTTAAAGGTGTAATCTAATTGTGGCGTCCACCTCGAGGGTCCCCCTCCCCCACTTCCCTTCCCCTTCCCCTTTTCTCCTCCTTCCTCCTTCCTCCCTTCCCTCCCATGTTTTCCTTCTCTTCTGTTTCTCCCCCTTCATTTTCGCTCCTTCCCCTCCCCCCCTTCTCCGTCCCTGTCCCCCTTCTACACTTTCCTTTCCCTCCTTTCCCCCTGCCCCTTAACCTACCACCTTCCCCTTGCATGACTGACACTTTCGTTGAACCTAAAAATAATCAATATTTACCCTCCTGACTCGCGACTGTGTGTCTTTGTTGAGTACTGGTGCGATCTGGTGGTCGGTGGTTGGCAGGGATGGCGGAGACCCAGTGGGGAGTGGGGGGAGGAATGGCGGTGTTGTTAGTGAGTGATCTTGAGAGAGGAGTGGTAGGGAGTTAGAGTGTTTGAGAGAGAATGAGAGAGAAATAGAGCTAGATGGAGGGGAATGTGTTACAGTGTGGTTTTGTGGGATCAAGTATGTCCCAATTTGTCCAGACATAATAAAAACATATGTACACGGAGTACTGAATAAATTTTGAATTACCACGGTTTATTCTCATTGTAACAGGCCTAATTAGGTGTATTGACTGTGCCTAGCATGAGATCACGTGATCTTAAATTTCTTCTGTTAGCCTGAAAGTATTGAACCAATATGAAGAACATCCAACCGATCGAAGCACCTCATATCTGCCAACTTGTTCTGTTCCATACGTCATTTTATGAATCCTTTCAATATTCATTCAACATCAGCAAATGGTGCGCTCAGTACTGACACTCATGTTAAAGAGGGTGGATTTACTTCAACACAGGTGAATGCCCCTTGCTATAACTTTCGTCCCAGTTTGGGTCGGAGACCCTTGGAGCATTGTTTGCAAAGTGTGCCTCTATAATTTCCTGTAATAGTGACCTTACGGGTTGGGAAAAATTCCATCAACAGCAACACATGACCTCATTAGCAGCAGCTACACTCTTTCAGAGACGCCAGTGTTGCGATCCAGAGGGGACAAATGCCTGCAGCTTTCTGGGCACGCGACTCCACCCCGTGGAGCTGGACGATGTTTTTTGAGATGTAGGTTCTGAGGATGATCATTGTATTGTTATTCACTTCCCATTTTATTTAGATGATGAGTTGTATTTGCTGGGGCTGGATATATATAATATATTATATATATATATTTATTACTAATTTAATATATATATATATATATATATATATATAGATATATATTGTCCATTGTTTATATCAGGTATAAGAAGATGAGAGGAACGAGACAAGAAGTGGAAAGAATTCAGAGGTGGTAGAGAGAGGAAAGTGAAAATGGAAGAGTCTGGGGGCGAAAAAAAATTGTGGAATGTTTCAAGGGGGGAGAAAACAAATTGGAAAGATCTGCGGGTGGGAATAAAGAGCATGGGAGGAGAAGAAACAGGACGGATATATAAAGTTCAGGAGTAAAGGACCAGGGTTACAATGACAAGGACATAAAGACAAATGTTAAAGTCAGAACATAAAAACAAAATGTACATATATTTGTTGTAGTTAGGGTAAGCTAAGGTGAAGAGAAGGAGGATGCGATGGACGGAGGGCAGGAGGCGGGAGATATAAATAGGAAGATGAACGCGAGAGAAGGTAGAAGAAAGCAGGAATGAAAATATAAGTAAAAGAAGAAGTTAAAGCAAAGGAGAGTAGAGGAATAAATATTGGGATAAGAGAAAGTTAAGAAGGAAGCGTTGTAGGTAGGCGCAGAGAGGCAGCGTGGAAATTGGATTGTTACTAGGTGAAAGGACTGCAGGATAAAGGTAGAGGGCAGAGAAGGGGCAGTGAAGGATGTCATAAATGAAAGATCTTTATTCTGTGGCACGACAAGTTGTCGTTGACTCGAGGTGACGACATTATTGATTTCGCTATGGTTGCATAGCGGCCCTTTTACCAGGGGCTTTCGCCGCCCCTGCGTCTGGGGAAGGATAAGTCGGGGGCGGGGGGTCGCAAGGATGCATCTACTTCCGCGTCCAACGTAAGGGGAGCAAAGGGAGAGGAATATCCAAAGGTGACAAGTGTACCTTGTTTTATCTTCGCGTATTAAAGTGTGATAAAATGCAACGCGAAACAGGAAACGAACAGGTTACGGAGGAAACAAGTTTTAAGCACTGGTGAATCACACCTTGCGTCTCCTCGTTTAATCAGACCCGTTTAGTTAACCTCGGTAGAAGTGACCTCATCATGTGACGCTTTGTGACACGCATTCCACTAACATTAAAAAAAACTCAAATAACGTGACTGGAAACAACAGAAGTCACAATACTCTACCTGGAATTATTTTATATTCTATATTAGATATTATCATATATTATATTATATTCTTAATTAATAATAATATTATATATATTTATATATATATATATGATATATATATATATATAATATGCATTAGTTTATATATATATATATAAGTATAGAAGTTTCAGCACTCAATTGGTACGATACAGCACTCTGCAGCTTCACAAACAAGCATCACTGGCAGTCTATGAACCCAGCACATTGCACGCTATGAAACAGCACCACTCTGCAGCTATGGAGAACGATAGCCACATATGCAGCTATGAAACAGCACACTGCAGCTATGGACAGCACAAGTGCTATGAAATCTGCACAATGAAGCTATGATACTAGCAACTACTGCAGGCTATGAAACTAGGCAACGCACTGCAGCTTATGATATGATAACAGCACAATGATCTATGAAACAGCACCAATGCAGCTATGCAGACAACAGCGCATCAATGCAGCTATTGAAACAGTCACACTCTTTGCAGCTATGAAACAGCACAATGCAGCTTTGAAACAGCATACGCAATGTATCTCTTTGAAACAGCACATTCCGCAGTATGATCGAAACAGCACTTGCCAGTTGATGATCAACAGCAACACTGCAGCTATGAAACAGCACTATGAAGCTATTTGAAACAAGCACACTGCAGTCTAAGAGTACGGCACACTGCAGGTTTATAGAGGACAGCACACTGCAGCTAAGAGACAGCAACACTGCAGATCTCAAAACACAGAAGGTGAACTTGTCTGCGAGTAATGAATTTTTTTCTTTCTGCGTCTATAGTGTTTTTGGAAGCGATAGTGCGCCCGTGTGGCTTAGAAGTTAAGCGCACGGGACGCGCTCAGTGACCCTGCCATTCCGGTCCGCGCCGCAAGGCCCCAAACGGGAGGCGTTGCAGTTGCCAGAATCAACTGCACTTTCTGTCTCGTTTTCCCCGTCCTGTCCGCTGTCTCAGTCACGCTGTCTGTTCTAGACTGTGAACTCCAGACGGAAGCTAGAGGTTTTGACACAAACAAAACTTGCAAAACATTGCGTACGAGGCTTAGGTCGTCTCGTCGGGAACTATTCTTTCCCCAAATACTTCCGCATTCCCTCCCTCCTTCCCCTCCCTCACTTCCTCCTATCACTTCCTCCCTCAACACTTCCTCCCTCCCCTTCATTCCTCCTCACCTCCTGTCTTCATGATCATCTCACAACTACATTCATTAGTCTGGTTATGTCACCAGGGGGGCGGCTGCCTAGTGGTCTACTAACTCACCCATTTTAACCTCCCATGTTGCAGGGCATAATAAAAGTTTCTCCTGCCTCCAAAGCCATTTCCTCAATGACTAGATTAGCAAAAGCTCCCACACAGGAGTTTTGAATTTTCCCCCGAAGGGAGAATCGGAGAGCGGAAGAAGGAAGAATGGGATGATAGATGGAACTAGGGAATAGGAGAAATATAAAGATGGAATGGAAGGAAGATAAAAATAGGGCATAAGAGGAGGAAGAATACCTAAAAGGGCAAATGCGGTGGAAGATGGCAGTAAAAGGGAATAGTGAGGATAGATGATAAATGCCAGTAGAGGGGTGATTGACTAGAAGATGGAAAGAGGGATGCGAAGAATGACGATAAATTGAGGAGGGATACGTAAGCCAATCAGGTTAATAAAAGCATGAACAAGATAAAGAGAGAATAGACGAGATAGATGAGAGAGAGCGAGGAGAGAGGGGCAGGTACGAGAGACGGACGATGAGAGAGAGGAAGAAGAGACGGATGATGGATCGTAGAGAGATGAGTCCGAGGATAAGGAGAGAGAGAGAGGAGACGAAGAAAAGGAGAAAGAGAGGAAAAGTGGAGTAGTAGCGATAAGCAGAAGTCGTAAATTTCTGATTGTCGTGAAGTCTTTCAGATTTCAATTCCCTGGTATTGGGTTTGCGAGGGCTGGTCCCGGACCGGAAGTTGAACATCGCGGGGATTCCTGTACCGGGTAGGTCTGAATCATGACGGGACCCGGTACGATTGGTGAGGGAGGGGTCAGCGCTCTCGAACATTCGCCTGATTGATATGACTGGGTGGCACGGTCCCGGAGCTCGAAGTGAATGGTCCAAGACCGGTGGTTATATAATTTCCTGGAGTGTGAACAGTTGCATAAGAGAACAGAAATGGAGATCAAAACAAAGCGTTAGAAACGTTTGAGAATGTATGAAGAAGGAAAAAATTTCATGACCTTGTTATAATTGCTGTAGGAGCAGTGAATCTCCTGTGGATGCGTTGTCAGCATTCACAGTACTACAAACTATTCACAGCTACTACAACTTCACCACGACGTAGAAAAGAATAAACAAATATTAGAAAGGAATGGGGGGGAGGGGAACTTCATACATACTTCCACTCACATCTGCCCAACTCAAAATGCCCAAACTCAAACATTGATATGATACACTCGTTGTATGATAAGACAATGAAAGTTGCGAAATCCCTTTAAGGTCATTTTTGAATTCAGTGCTTCCTCTTTACACTAGTTAGGGGACAGTTTGTATTCCTGATAGCCTTTTTCTTAAATCCACCCCACACAGCACACTATATATTTGAACACTCTAACATTGACAATCTCTGGTGGATTTCTTTCGAAAGATGATATAGACAACAGCAACAGGCACGCCAGCACTTGCGGACTGATTCCTGGACTGCATTCAGCTTATATGATGGATGTGCAAAACACCTTCTTAGTTCAGCGCTCACGGGAAACAGAAAGAGCTTTAAAATTAAGGTGATCAATCTAAGAGGCTTTACAAAATAGAAGCATTTAGCTCCTTTCGCAAAGGGGGCGCCAGGTGAGACTAACTAGTTATCAAAATACACAGAACAGTAGCACTCAATCCGTATGACATTCGCAAAAGCTTCAGAAGGGTTCTTAAAATCACCAGAATGTTTACTTTATGGGAGACACGTTGAGGTACACAAGCCAACGTCATCGATGCTGGAGGAGCTGTAGACGATCTGCTCTTATCACAATTTATTAAAAACAAAAGGGAGACAGTTGTGAAGGTCTTTGCATGGAACACAAAGCACCGATGATGTGTCCAAAACACAGATTTTGCTAAGCGCTTGATGGAAGGCGGACCTTGGAAGAAATATCACAAAAAAAATGCAGACAAAGGGATAACAGGAAAAAAAGTTTGGGAAATGGATACTCAGATTTCTAGCACACAGAATTTAATAGACTTCCTACACACACACACACACACACACACACTCACACACACAGTACACACACACCCACACACACAGTAGGGAAACTGCAGAGCGTCGCGAGTCCACGCCTTCCGTTGCTCCGTCGAAATATAAGTGTTTTTGAGTGGTCTTACCCAAGTGTATCTGCTAAGGGTTGCAAAAGTGTGTTAGTGGTAGTGACACTAATCCTAGCAATGCGAGTTTCGTTCTGCCTGAGCACATAAATGTGGGTGTAGAGCCTCACGTTTTGTGAAGTGAAAACTAGAAAGTAAAACGTGGTGGAGCAGTCTAGAGCGGGCAGGTCTAGTGTGTTCTGTCGGTTATAAGGCGAAACGTTGTCACGTTGTCCTACAAGAAAGATAATAAAGTGAAAACAAACGTGTAGACCAGTCGAGAGACAATACAGTGAATAGGGTAACACTTATAACGAGAAGAAATTGAGGTGGGATTACGCCAGGACGTCACATCGAGGCTGGACAATCTACAGGCTGCCTACAGATGACATTGCAAGTTTTCATGTACATGTACTCAGCCTATGAATGTTGTATGTGGGTCTCGTGGCGGTGTTCCAAGTTATCCATATTAACCGCCCAAGCTGATTGTGCAATGGGTCTCTCATAGCAACGATAAAAGAATAGGCACTCAAGTATTACAAAAAGGAAATAGCAATTAGTAATTCTTTGACAAGGCGACGTGAGTAAACCCGCGTTTTACTATAAGCTACGGTGGCAGGGACATAGCCATTTTTAAGGGCAAAACATTGCCTAAGTAGTGGGCAAGGTCAATGTACTCCCAGGAGGGTGGGGGTACAGGTCATATAATGGTTGTGGTCCACAAGCAACCACGGAGGACGTCCAAATTACACTCCAACGCACAAGCACCTACTTTTCAGACACATAATAAAAAAACCCACCATTATTCCACACATTAATTTTCACCCAACACACACACACAACCTGGACGACACTGTGTGGACAAGAGGAGGAGATAAGGGGGGACATGATTAAACGACAAACAAAATACTGAGAGAATTGACAAGGTGGACAAAAAACAGGGATGTTCAAGAGATTTTGGTCACAGTTACAAGGGGATCACAGTTGGAAGCTAAAGACAGATGTGGTCATTGAATCACAGGGATTGTTAGGACAGTGTTTCTTCCTGCCACAGAGTGTCAGTAAGTGGAATAGTTGGGATGCGATGTAGTGGAATGGCATGGATCCATACATAGCTTTAGAGCAGAGGTACGATAAAGCTCACGGACCTCAGGGCAGAGTTGACCTAAGTAGCGATCGCGCAGTTGAAAGAGCGTCGGCCACGGGAGCTCGGACTCGACCCCGCAACTCAGACTGGTGGAGTACAATAGGTGAGTACACACACACACACACACAACACACACACACACACACACACACTACACATCCACAACACACTACACACACCACACCACCAACAACACACACTCACACACACATTATATATTGATATATAATATAATACTTATGTTTATATATATATATATACTTTAATACATTTATATATATTTTTTTGTTATATATACACTCGGGCCGATTCCCAACCAAGGCCGAGGGTGGCCCGGAAATAAGAAAAAAATCTCGCACCATCATTCACTCCATTCAACTGTCTTGCCAGTAAGGGTGCTTCTACACTACAGTTTGTAAACAGCAACATTAACACCCTCATTCAGTGTTGCAGCACCTGTACTTCACCAATCATCAGGACTTCAAGTCCGAGCTGCTTGGCGCGGTTTCCATGAATCCCTTCATAAATGTTACTTTGTCACACTCCAACAGCACGTCAAGTATTAAAAACCATTTGGTCTTCCATTCACTCCTATTCAAACACGCCTTCACGGCATTTGCCTGCTGGAAGTCCAAGCCCCACGCACACAAAAACCTCCTTTACCCCCTTCTCTCCAACCCTTCATAGGCCCGGACCCCACACCCGCTTCCTTCCTACTTACAGGACTCGATACACTTTGAAGTCATTTCTGTATTCGCTCCTTTCTCTCTAGACCATGTGCCGAACCACTAACAACCCTTCCTCGCCCTCTTCCTGTGACAACACAGTTTTGGTTAAATCCCGCAACCTCACTCCTAACATTCCAAACTACGAATTCTTGCATTATTACTTCCACCAACCACATTGACCTTCAGGACATGCACATCTCCACTGCCTCAGCCTTCCTCTTCCTCGCTGCAATCATTCATCAACACGCTTCACACCCATATAAGGAAGAGTTTGGTATAAAACTATACTCTCATACATTCCCTCTCTGCGCCTCCAAGGACAATAGTCTTTGTACTAAACTAGACTCCTAAGTGCACCACTCTCACTCTTTTCTCCCTCATCAATTTATGATTCACCTCATCTTGTTCATAGACGCACCATCCGTGACACGTCCACTCCCTCAGATAATATCTGGAATACGTTCACCTCCTCCATTCTCTCTTCCCCTCAATCTGATATACTCATATCTTTTTATCACCTTAATCTTTAGTTATCCTTCACACTAACCTTATTCTTTCCCTGTATTCACCTGTTTAATTTGTCTTCTTTTGCTCACACTTACCAATTCAGTCCACCAATCTCTGACTACTTCTCTTCAGAATCTCCCAAGCGCACAGTGTCATCAGCAGAGAGCAGCTGTGACATACTCCCACTTTTGGTGTGTATTCTTTATCTTTTAACTCCAACGCTCTTGCAAGGACACGTTTCGCATTTACTTCTCTTTACAACCCCCATCTATTAATATATTAACATCCACCCACGCGGGACTTCACACATCCTTGTCTAAGGCCTACTTTTTTACCTGGGAAAAAATTTCCCTCTTTTCCTACATACTCTAACTTGACAGCCTCACTCATCCTCGTAAAAACATCTTCACTGCCTTTCAGTAACCTAACCTCCTACACTCCTCGCATACACTTGCATACATCTCGCCACATTGCCCCCTATGCACACCTGTAATACGCCTGTGCCAAATCCGTTATAAGGAATGTCACAATCGACCTCTTTAGCCGCCTTATCGTATAAATCTACTGTCGTTCACCTTAGTATGTTTCACTGTAAACACCTGGTACCACACACCCCTCATACCTTTCCTAAAAGCCTCCTTGTTCATTATGCTATCATATTCTCTTGTTACTCCTTAATTCTTTCAATTATAACTCTTTACCATACACCCTTTTACTCAGGTACACTCAAGACAGACTTATCTCACCCGTTATAATTCTTTGCACTCTTCTTTTATCCCCTTTGCCTTATACAAAAGGAAAATTGATATGCTCTGTCGTGCCAATCCCTAGGCTACTTACCTCTCTTCCTTACATTTTATTAAATAATTGCACCCAACCACTCCAAACACTATATCCCCACCTGCTTCCTTAAACATTTCTATCTTTATCCATCAAATTCCCAGGTGCTTACCGTCCTCCCTTTTTCATTTTTACCTAATGCCTCACGAAACTTCTCCAACACTCACAACTGGCTCTTCCTCACTCATTACAAGATGTTATTCCTCCTTGCCCTATACACGTATAATCACTATGCTTTCCCTATCTTCATCACATTTAACAATTCCTTCCATCAAATATTCCCTCCATCTTTCCAATACCTCTAACTATCCATTTAATAACTCTCCTCTATATTTTATACTGACCAAATCACATTTGTTCTCTAGGGGACTTTCTTAAACTTGTTAATATCACACGCCAAAAACTTTTTCTTATTTTCAACTAAAATTCTGTTGATAACATCTCACCCCACTCTCTATGTTGCTCTTTTTTACATTGCTTCGACCACCCTCTCTTAACTTTCTCATATTTTTCTCTGCGCATATACTTTCCCCTCCTTGGCCATCCGACTTTACTTTGTAAAAACTTCTTCATATAGTAACTTTTTCTCCCTTCACTACTCCTCTTTACAATCCATCATTCCTACCAATCGCTCCTGTCTTCCCCTCCTGCAACCCACTTTCTCTGTAACCACAAAACTTCGTGCGCTCTGAACACTCCTAATACACTTACATTTTTCAAACTATTGCCCACTACCTCTTCGGACCCCATTGGCCTATGCTTTCTCCATTAGCCACCAATCTTTCCTCCAATAGGCTGTTTATATTCTTACCACTAACTGCCTCCTCCTTGTAGTTTATAAACCTTCACCTCTCTCTTCTCATGATTGCCTCTCTATCTCTTTGTATCCATTCTTCCTTTTTAATCTCAGTGTAGCTACAACTAGAAAGGATCTGTTTATATCTGTGCGCCCCTCTATAATACTTAGTACATCCTGTAAGGTCTATCAACAGTATTTTATCTACCGCATATGACTATAATCCACACAACTACTGTCGCAGTTCGCCCCTAACACTATATCTGTGTATACTGATTTTTCCTCGTTTTCTTAAAATTGTGATATTACTCTATAATAAACACCCCTTTCTATACAATGTTCAATCAAAGGCTCCCATATCATATTTACACTGGCAACCCAAAACTTTACCTACCCACACCCTTACTCTAAAAGTTTGTCTTCCGCTACTTTTAGCAATTCAGGTCCCCTCACATACAATTACTTCTCTCATTTGGTTCATATGGCTACTATTACATATCACTTAACATCTCCACTAAATCCTCTCGTCCTCTCCTCTGCAATTCCTTCTTCTCCATAGGTGTCTTACACGCATTTTATGACACCACTTTCTCGGCATCCAACCCTTTACTTTAATCCACATAATTCTTGAATTTACACATTCATCTTCTACTTTCTCTTCATTTAACTGATCATTTAACAGCTATCTGCTATCCTCCTTTGCTCTAACTCTTCAGAACTCCAGATTAATCCCATTATTTTCCCCCACCTGAAGAAACTCTCCTACTCCCCCTTCAGCTTTGTCTTCGATTAGGGCTCAGGACTCCATCCAATTTCTCTTTCATTCATAACATCAGCAATCATCTGTTTCTTGTCATCCCGGCACTACATCCCTACGCAACATTTAAGCAAACCCTAGCTTTTCATAATAGTTCTTTCTTTCCTGTCTCTTTTTTTTTCTGTAAATGTATACACGGAGAAGGCGCGTTACCTACCTAGCCCATTGCTCCCGGCATTTTTAGTAAAACGTTTAGACGACTTCGGTGTCACTAATGAACCTACCATATCAAAATTTCAAACACAGCATCAAGTTAGTTGTTGATCTTAGATAAAAAACTATAAACTGGATCGTGGCTCTTAGCTATTACCAGCTTCAGCACACGATGAAGGATCCGGGTGCTGATACCCGAGGGGATCACGTGAGCACAAGTCTTGCAAATGCTTAAGTTTGCACCTGTAGAGTTCCTTGTTCACCTAGCATTAATTAGGTACCTGGGGTCGTTTAGGCGACTGTTGCGTGTATCATTCTGGGGAGGTAAGGCAGTACATATTAGACAAGACTAGAGTTTTCCAGGTGAGCATTGTTGCCACGTTGAGAATGAGATATCTACGTTTCGTCTTAAAGACTGTTTCAGCCAGAATGGAAAGAGTAAATGGTGTCATGAATACTCGACACACATGGTAAAAAATAAATACTTGTAAGCAGTTATTATGTGATTCCTTTATTATTGTTTAATTTGAGCGTAAATATATTATATTATAATTCTTTCTGGGTATGTGGTTTGTATCTTTGGTTATGTGTGTGGGGAGGGGCGGCATAATGCCATGACTGACCGTTCCATTACTACTAAGAACTCATTCAAAATTAAGTCTTGTCTTGAAAATTTTCTTATACATTTAAAGAACTTATTTATATATATATTTCATGTATGTTGTGATATAAATCAAAATCATTAAATGTATTTCTGTACCATGTGATAAGTAACCTTCTGGAAACTATACCTTAACTTTATTTTTATTCACAAGCGCGTAAATTTATTTAGCTAATCAAAAACTAAATATAATTTCAACAATTATTTTAATAATATAACCCAAGCACAATGACAATATATTTTTTTTCGTTAGGTTGAGAATGTTTTTTGTTAAATTATTGACATTCACAAATTTTTCGCTTGCCTTATTCTGCAAGTAGAAAGCGTTTGCTATTTAAGCCAAAAATCACACGTTTTAGACCTTATTCGGCTAAGCACCATCACACACACACACAATACTATATTATATAATCCTCTAGACCCACATTCCTTTTCGTATTCCATTGTTTCTTAAACGTTCTATTACCAGTCTGGCTACCATAAAGACAATTAACATAAATAAAACTTATATTTATGCAAATTTTGAGTCATCTACTCTCAAAGCTACTGTGTGACGTAGGCGGATCTGGCGATGAATATCAAAGTTTTCAAGATTCTAACAGGAGGAGGATAAAGAAAAAACGGACAGATAGCCTGTTATGAACCGTCGTCAATACACCAAATATAATTGTCGTGTTTTGGAAAAACTTCGTGATATTTTCTTGTTTTTCTTTGTCCGCTAACTGGCAGTGGATGACGCCGGAGTAGGTGCCCAGCTGAACTTTGCCTCTTGAATTCAAGACGAAACGCACGTTACTATAGGCTTCCTGAGCCCCTGAAGCCTTATCATCCCTTTCTTCACTAACTGTGTAATTGGTGTGGGTCTCAATACAATCTAGGCACCTCTTGTTTCATGACTTGCCTTCCAACCTTAAAATTAATGAATGCCTAACTGTGTGTGCTGTTGAGAGAGAGAGAGAGATCGTAGGATGATGACGAAGAGATGGAGAGAATAGAGTAGAGAATTGTGACATTGAAGAGAGAGATGATGATTGGCGAGCTAGAGAGACCGACGGATGAAGACTAGACGAGGAGAGTTCTGGAGATAGAGAGAGAGGAAGAAACGGGATCCGTTTGAGTAAGAGAGGCTGATCGAGAGGAGAGAGAGGAGTGAATTGAGAGGGAGAGAGAGAGAGGAGAGTGCTGAATTTCTGACGCCCCTAATTACACATCGAATTGATTTAGTAAGAAGCGCGGACTCTTTATCTGCGGATAAATTCTATTTTCCAACACAGATTTGTAGTGGATATTGAATGATCGGAGCGGAAACGTTCACTCCTGTAGTGGAAAGTTCCTGGTTTGCACGTAGCTGACAGACAAAGTATTGGTATGTGATTGCCGCAGATTATAACTCTTCATGAAGCTTTGTAGGAAAAGAAGTTTTTGGCCTTCGCCATGTCTTATACCTTACCAGCCATCAGTTCATTAATAATCGTAAAATACACCTCCTGTCTCTTTTTTTCGCCCTTCCTCTTCCCCTGGTCTCACCTCATCCTCATCTCTTCTCCCAATCCCATGAACGTCTCTATCCTGGGCCATCCCTAGAACCGGATTAGCCATTAAAATCCCTTCACTTTGATGACAAGTTGTGTGGGCGAGAGGAAGGTGAGGACATCACCAACCGTCTGTACTGTTGTAGGTCGTCAAATTAACCGTCTCATGAATTATATATACAGTGGAACTTTGAGAGTCACTGTACCCAGCACCCACCCTCGCTGCTACTGCTTTCAAGCTCCTGTACGCCGGAGGTATTCTTCAGATCCATCGAATCTGAGGTACTGATCGCCTCTTTTTATACTCTCTCCAGTTGATTTAAAGCCAACTGGTGGGACGAAAACGTTTTGTCAAAGTAAAGATATTCTAGGGCTTGTTTGCCTGACATATGTGTAAAACCAAAGGTTACATCCACCTGAATACCGACAATGCCTGTTGCCAAACGACACCTCTGAGAACTGTCCGCCTCAGTCTGTCGTGCATTTTTACTGTGGCCGAGGATTTATTCTTTCACATGGAGCCTCGGAAGCCGTTTCGGTGCGATGGAGCCTCTGAACAGTGTGGTATGAATCACTGGTCCCTAGGATCATGTACAATCCGTTCGTGGACTGGGGCTACGCCGTTCGCATTTCACCTTCAGCTGTTATTGTCTTGTTTGAAGTCCTTACGTGTCTCTGCGACTGGCCCATGCCTGAACTGTTTCCCGGTTTTGTGTAACCAGGATACTAAACTACATCACCCAGTGCCTCTTGATGACTGCCCTTTGCCACTCAAAAAAAATGGGATTGTTAGTTTCAAAAAGAATCACCCTCAGTCCCACAAGATTTAAGATAAAGAAATCGATACGTGGTCCAGAATGTCAATAGACCGCGAGGGCGTCGCCTGGGCTGTTATTGTCCACTGCCATTGTATGCACGGGGGTTTTTGTTCACTTCCTGTCTATCTCCCGTTGTTTCCTCGGTAAACATATGCCTAACATCACTTTCTTTTCTCCTCCTCTTCCCCTCCTTATCCTCAACCTCCTGTTCAAGTGGTTCGTTTCTTTGCGATGTCCTACCTCCGGTAAGCACCTCTATAAAACACTAACGCTAAGCACACCTAGAAGGTGTGTTGGGAGGAGATGGATTCCCCAGCTCAGCCACCAACCCATGGTTTGCTTGTTAGTTACTGGACGCTTGGTACTACTGAGGCATGTATTATGTCGAATAGCTGCCGGGATGATATTTTTTCATAATTTGTGCCAAACCGATATTTAGATAATAAGTTTAGTTGGTAATGAATCAAATGGACAGTACTCATTTTTAGAACATCAAACACTTTTTGATATAATGGATATATTCTCGATCCAGAAAGTGCAACACAATAATAAATTTAACACTCACGACATAAGAAAAAAAAAAGCCGTCTAATTTTAGTAAATTCATTACAGAACATTATACACAGTTTACAAAACATCGCAAAAGACACCCCATCAGTGTAACATTTCAACTTTGAACACTCTCACAGGGTTATAAATACGGAATTTTGACATGTTTCTCGGTGTATGTACGTCTGAGAGTTTAGTTTCATCTCATTGATAAAAAAATCGTTCTTGATGAGAGGTTGTCTAATTAAGGTGATACACGACCTTAATGACCCTCGTTGTAAGTAGTCTTTAAATACCCGCTAATCCACCACTATCCCTTCACTAAACGCTTTGTCTGTCTTTAATCCCCACTTAATCCACCAATAACCCTTTCCACCTAAAGACACGACTAGTTGTCATTATAAATCCCCACTAATCCACCACTAACCCTTCACTAGCCACGCTGTCAGCCTTTAATCCCACTAATCCACCACTAACACTTCACTAGCACGCTGCAGTCTTTTAAATTCCCCACTTAATCCACCCCTAACCCTTTCACTAGCACGCTGCTCCAGTCTTTAGAAAATTCCACTAATCCACCCACTTACCTTTCACTAAACGCTGCCTGTCTTTAAATCCCCACAATCCACCACTAATACCCCTTCACTAGCACGCTGTCAGTCTTAATCCCCCACTAATCCACCACTCTAACCCTTCACTACACGCTGTCTGTATTTAAGATACCCACTAATCCACCACTTAACCCTTTACTAGCACGCTTGTCAGTCTTTAAATCCCCACTAATCACCATAACCACTTCACTAATCACGCTGTCTGTCTTTATATAATCCCTCACTACATTCCTACCACTACACCCTGCACTAAGCACGCTGTTCGTCTCTTAAATCCCACTAATGTTCCCCCTCTACTTACACCCTTCACTACACACGCATCGTCAGTCTTTAAAATCCCCACTAATCCACCACTAACCTTCACTAAACACGCTGCCAACCAGCCTCATCTTAAATCCCACTCTAATCCTACCACGAACCCTCTATAAACACGCAGCCAGGTCTTTAAGAAATCCCACCACTAACTCCCCCACTAACTCTTCCACTAGCACGCTGGCCAGTCTTTAAAATCCCACTATCCACCACGTTAAACCGCGTCACTAGCACGCTTGACAGATCGCTTTAGAAATCCCCAGACTAATCCTACACCTAACCCTGCACAGCACGATCTTGCCGTCTTTTGTAAATCCCCCATAAATCCACCACGCTTTATAACCCTTCATCTAACCGCTGTCAGTCTTTATTCCACACTAATACCACCGTACTAACCCTGACTCTAGCACGCACATCGTCAGTCAGTCTAGTTATCCCCACTAATCCACTCCCTTAACCCTTCCTAAACGCACGCTGATCAGTCGTTCTTAATATCTCCCACTAATCCACCACTAACCCTTCCACTAACACGCTGTCAGTCACTTTTACTCTCCCACTAATCCACACTAACCTTCACTAATCACGCTGCCAGTCTTTATGATATCCTCACTATCATCCATCTAACCTTCATAAACACACACTGCCCTAGGGGATATCAGTAATGACGCATCTGAATTAGGGGAAAGCGAAGATGTGTGGTCTCAGAAATTTTAAGGTGAAAAAAACTCATTCAACTTTTATCGTGTTTTATTTCAGTGTTGCTGTTCTGAGGCAGTCAGGAGACTGTGAGTTATGTATGTATGTGTGTGTGTATGTGTGTTGTTTCTATGTATTGTATGTGTGTATTCTGTGAGTGTTTTCCTATGTCTATGTGTTGTGTGTTTCTATTTATGTATGTGGTGTGTTTCTATGTATTATGTGTGTGTATGTATGTATGAGTCTGTGTGTAAAAAAGGACTGCACGGTACGTGTGTGTGAAGTAAGAAAAGCATTGCTGGTTCTGTACTAGTGTAGCGAGTTAAAGTAGACACCACAAACTACAGGACACAGACCACAACTTCAACACAGACACAGACCACACACACACACACAACCACTACACACACACACACTACAACACACACCACAATCTCGCACACACACACACACACACACAACACACACACTCACACACACACAGAGGAACAATATTTACTTGCTAATGAGGCATTTGCACTTGGTTTAAAGGTGTAATCTAATTGTGGCGTCCACCTCGAGGGTCCCCCTCCCCCACTTCCCTTCCCCTTCCCCTTTTCTCCTCCTTCCTCCTTCCTCCCTTCCCTCCCATGTTTTCCTTCTCTTCTGTTTCTCCCCCTTCATTTTCGCTCCTTCCCCTCCCCCCCTTCTCCGTCCCTGTCCCCCTTCTACACTTTCCTTTCCCTCCTTTCCCCCTGCCCCTTAACCTACCACCTTCCCCTTGCATGACTGACACTTTCGTTGAACCTAAAAATAATCAATATTTACCCTCCTGACTCGCGACTGTGTGTCTTTGTTGAGTACTGGTGCGATCTGGTGGTCGGTGGTTGGCAGGGATGGCGGAGACCCAGTGGGGAGTGGGGGGAGGAATGGCGGTGTTGTTAGTGAGTGATCTTGAGAGAGGAGTGGTAGGGAGTTAGAGTGTTTGAGAGAGAATGAGAGAGAAATAGAGCTAGATGGAGGGGAATGTGTTACAGTGTGGTTTTGTGGGATCAAGTATGTCCCAATTTGTCCAGACATAATAAAAACATATGTACACGGAGTACTGAATAAATTTTGAATTACCACGGTTTATTCTCATTGTAACAGGCCTAATTAGGTGTATTGACTGTGCCTAGCATGAGATCACGTGATCTTAAATTTCTTCTGTTAGCCTGAAAGTATTGAACCAATATGAAGAACATCCAACCGATCGAAGCACCTCATATCTGCCAACTTGTTCTGTTCCATACGTCATTTTATGAATCCTTTCAATATTCATTCAACATCAGCAAATGGTGCGCTCAGTACTGACACTCATGTTAAAGAGGGTGGATTTACTTCAACACAGGTGAATGCCCCTTGCTATAACTTTCGTCCCAGTTTGGGTCGGAGACCCTTGGAGCATTGTTTGCAAAGTGTGCCTCTATAATTTCCTGTAATAGTGACCTTACGGGTTGGGAAAAATTCCATCAACAGCAACACATGACCTCATTAGCAGCAGCTACACTCTTTCAGAGACGCCAGTGTTGCGATCCAGAGGGGACAAATGCCTGCAGCTTTCTGGGCACGCGACTCCACCCCGTGGAGCTGGACGATGTTTTTTGAGATGTAGGTTCTGAGGATGATCATTGTATTGTTATTCACTTCCCATTTTATTTAGATGATGAGTTGTATTTGCTGGGGCTGGATATATATAATATATTATATATATATATTTATTACTAATTTAATATATATATATATATATATATATATATAGATATATATTGTCCATTGTTTATATCAGGTATAAGAAGATGAGAGGAACGAGACAAGAAGTGGAAAGAATTCAGAGGTGGTAGAGAGAGGAAAGTGAAAATGGAAGAGTCTGGGGGCGAAAAAAAATTGTGGAATGTTTCAAGGGGGGAGAAAACAAATTGGAAAGATCTGCGGGTGGGAATAAAGAGCATGGGAGGAGAAGAAACAGGACGGATATATAAAGTTCAGGAGTAAAGGACCAGGGTTACAATGACAAGGACATAAAGACAAATGTTAAAGTCAGAACATAAAAACAAAATGTACATATATTTGTTGTAGTTAGGGTAAGCTAAGGTGAAGAGAAGGAGGATGCGATGGACGGAGGGCAGGAGGCGGGAGATATAAATAGGAAGATGAACGCGAGAGAAGGTAGAAGAAAGCAGGAATGAAAATATAAGTAAAAGAAGAAGTTAAAGCAAAGGAGAGTAGAGGAATAAATATTGGGATAAGAGAAAGTTAAGAAGGAAGCGTTGTAGGTAGGCGCAGAGAGGCAGCGTGGAAATTGGATTGTTACTAGGTGAAAGGACTGCAGGATAAAGGTAGAGGGCAGAGAAGGGGCAGTGAAGGATGTCATAAATGAAAGATCTTTATTCTGTGGCACGACAAGTTGTCGTTGACTCGAGGTGACGACATTATTGATTTCGCTATGGTTGCATAGCGGCCCTTTTACCAGGGGCTTTCGCCGCCCCTGCGTCTGGGGAAGGATAAGTCGGGGGCGGGGGGTCGCAAGGATGCATCTACTTCCGCGTCCAACGTAAGGGGAGCAAAGGGAGAGGAATATCCAAAGGTGACAAGTGTACCTTGTTTTATCTTCGCGTATTAAAGTGTGATAAAATGCAACGCGAAACAGGAAACGAACAGGTTACGGAGGAAACAAGTTTTAAGCACTGGTGAATCACACCTTGCGTCTCCTCGTTTAATCAGACCCGTTTAGTTAACCTCGGTAGAAGTGACCTCATCATGTGACGCTTTGTGACACGCATTCCACTAACATTAAAAAAAACTCAAATAACGTGACTGGAAACAACAGAAGTCACAATACTCTACCTGGAATTATTTTATATTCTATATTAGATATTATCATATATTATATTATATTCTTAATTAATAATAATATTATATATATTTATATATATATATATGATATATATATATATATAATATGCATTAGTTTATATATATATATATAAGTATAGAAGTTTCAGCACTCAATTGGTACGATACAGCACTCTGCAGCTTCACAAACAAGCATCACTGGCAGTCTATGAACCCAGCACATTGCACGCTATGAAACAGCACCACTCTGCAGCTATGGAGAACGATAGCCACATATGCAGCTATGAAACAGCACACTGCAGCTATGGACAGCACAAGTGCTATGAAATCTGCACAATGAAGCTATGATACTAGCAACTACTGCAGGCTATGAAACTAGGCAACGCACTGCAGCTTATGATATGATAACAGCACAATGATCTATGAAACAGCACCAATGCAGCTATGCAGACAACAGCGCATCAATGCAGCTATTGAAACAGTCACACTCTTTGCAGCTATGAAACAGCACAATGCAGCTTTGAAACAGCATACGCAATGTATCTCTTTGAAACAGCACATTCCGCAGTATGATCGAAACAGCACTTGCCAGTTGATGATCAACAGCAACACTGCAGCTATGAAACAGCACTATGAAGCTATTTGAAACAAGCACACTGCAGTCTAAGAGTACGGCACACTGCAGGTTTATAGAGGACAGCACACTGCAGCTAAGAGACAGCAACACTGCAGATCTCAAAACACAGAAGGTGAACTTGTCTGCGAGTAATGAATTTTTTTCTTTCTGCGTCTATAGTGTTTTTGGAAGCGATAGTGCGCCCGTGTGGCTTAGAAGTTAAGCGCACGGGACGCGCTCAGTGACCCTGCCATTCCGGTCCGCGCCGCAAGGCCCCAAACGGGAGGCGTTGCAGTTGCCAGAATCAACTGCACTTTCTGTCTCGTTTTCCCCGTCCTGTCCGCTGTCTCAGTCACGCTGTCTGTTCTAGACTGTGAACTCCAGACGGAAGCTAGAGGTTTTGACACAAACAAAACTTGCAAAACATTGCGTACGAGGCTTAGGTCGTCTCGTCGGGAACTATTCTTTCCCCAAATACTTCCGCATTCCCTCCCTCCTTCCCCTCCCTCACTTCCTCCTATCACTTCCTCCCTCAACACTTCCTCCCTCCCCTTCATTCCTCCTCACCTCCTGTCTTCATGATCATCTCACAACTACATTCATTAGTCTGGTTATGTCACCAGGGGGGCGGCTGCCTAGTGGTCTACTAACTCACCCATTTTAACCTCCCATGTTGCAGGGCATAATAAAAGTTTCTCCTGCCTCCAAAGCCATTTCCTCAATGACTAGATTAGCAAAAGCTCCCACACAGGAGTTTTGAATTTTCCCCCGAAGGGAGAATCGGAGAGCGGAAGAAGGAAGAATGGGATGATAGATGGAACTAGGGAATAGGAGAAATATAAAGATGGAATGGAAGGAAGATAAAAATAGGGCATAAGAGGAGGAAGAATACCTAAAAGGGCAAATGCGGTGGAAGATGGCAGTAAAAGGGAATAGTGAGGATAGATGATAAATGCCAGTAGAGGGGTGATTGACTAGAAGATGGAAAGAGGGATGCGAAGAATGACGATAAATTGAGGAGGGATACGTAAGCCAATCAGGTTAATAAAAGCATGAACAAGATAAAGAGAGAATAGACGAGATAGATGAGAGAGAGCGAGGAGAGAGGGGCAGGTACGAGAGACGGACGATGAGAGAGAGGAAGAAGAGACGGATGATGGATCGTAGAGAGATGAGTCCGAGGATAAGGAGAGAGAGAGAGGAGACGAAGAAAAGGAGAAAGAGAGGAAAAGTGGAGTAGTAGCGATAAGCAGAAGTCGTAAATTTCTGATTGTCGTGAAGTCTTTCAGATTTCAATTCCCTGGTATTGGGTTTGCGAGGGCTGGTCCCGGACCGGAAGTTGAACATCGCGGGGATTCCTGTACCGGGTAGGTCTGAATCATGACGGGACCCGGTACGATTGGTGAGGGAGGGGTCAGCGCTCTCGAACATTCGCCTGATTGATATGACTGGGTGGCACGGTCCCGGAGCTCGAAGTGAATGGTCCAAGACCGGTGGTTATATAATTTCCTGGAGTGTGAACAGTTGCATAAGAGAACAGAAATGGAGATCAAAACAAAGCGTTAGAAACGTTTGAGAATGTATGAAGAAGGAAAAAATTTCATGACCTTGTTATAATTGCTGTAGGAGCAGTGAATCTCCTGTGGATGCGTTGTCAGCATTCACAGTACTACAAACTATTCACAGCTACTACAACTTCACCACGACGTAGAAAAGAATAAACAAATATTAGAAAGGAATGGGGGGGAGGGGAACTTCATACATACTTCCACTCACATCTGCCCAACTCAAAATGCCCAAACTCAAACATTGATATGATACACTCGTTGTATGATAAGACAATGAAAGTTGCGAAATCCCTTTAAGGTCATTTTTGAATTCAGTGCTTCCTCTTTACACTAGTTAGGGGACAGTTTGTATTCCTGATAGCCTTTTTCTTAAATCCACCCCACACAGCACACTATATATTTGAACACTCTAACATTGACAATCTCTGGTGGATTTCTTTCGAAAGATGATATAGACAACAGCAACAGGCACGCCAGCACTTGCGGACTGATTCCTGGACTGCATTCAGCTTATATGATGGATGTGCAAAACACCTTCTTAGTTCAGCGCTCACGGGAAACAGAAAGAGCTTTAAAATTAAGGTGATCAATCTAAGAGGCTTTACAAAATAGAAGCATTTAGCTCCTTTCGCAAAGGGGGCGCCAGGTGAGACTAACTAGTTATCAAAATACACAGAACAGTAGCACTCAATCCGTATGACATTCGCAAAAGCTTCAGAAGGGTTCTTAAAATCACCAGAATGTTTACTTTATGGGAGACACGTTGAGGTACACAAGCCAACGTCATCGATGCTGGAGGAGCTGTAGACGATCTGCTCTTATCACAATTTATTAAAAACAAAAGGGAGACAGTTGTGAAGGTCTTTGCATGGAACACAAAGCACCGATGATGTGTCCAAAACACAGATTTTGCTAAGCGCTTGATGGAAGGCGGACCTTGGAAGAAATATCACAAAAAAAATGCAGACAAAGGGATAACAGGAAAAAAAGTTTGGGAAATGGATACTCAGATTTCTAGCACACAGAATTTAATAGACTTCCTACACACACACACACACACACACACACTCACACACACAGTACACACACACCCACACACACAGTAGGGAAACTGCAGAGCGTCGCGAGTCCACGCCTTCCGTTGCTCCGTCGAAATATAAGTGTTTTTGAGTGGTCTTACCCAAGTGTATCTGCTAAGGGTTGCAAAAGTGTGTTAGTGGTAGTGACACTAATCCTAGCAATGCGAGTTTCGTTCTGCCTGAGCACATAAATGTGGGTGTAGAGCCTCACGTTTTGTGAAGTGAAAACTAGAAAGTAAAACGTGGTGGAGCAGTCTAGAGCGGGCAGGTCTAGTGTGTTCTGTCGGTTATAAGGCGAAACGTTGTCACGTTGTCCTACAAGAAAGATAATAAAGTGAAAACAAACGTGTAGACCAGTCGAGAGACAATACAGTGAATAGGGTAACACTTATAACGAGAAGAAATTGAGGTGGGATTACGCCAGGACGTCACATCGAGGCTGGACAATCTACAGGCTGCCTACAGATGACATTGCAAGTTTTCATGTACATGTACTCAGCCTATGAATGTTGTATGTGGGTCTCGTGGCGGTGTTCCAAGTTATCCATATTAACCGCCCAAGCTGATTGTGCAATGGGTCTCTCATAGCAACGATAAAAGAATAGGCACTCAAGTATTACAAAAAGGAAATAGCAATTAGTAATTCTTTGACAAGGCGACGTGAGTAAACCCGCGTTTTACTATAAGCTACGGTGGCAGGGACATAGCCATTTTTAAGGGCAAAACATTGCCTAAGTAGTGGGCAAGGTCAATGTACTCCCAGGAGGGTGGGGGTACAGGTCATATAATGGTTGTGGTCCACAAGCAACCACGGAGGACGTCCAAATTACACTCCAACGCACAAGCACCTACTTTTCAGACACATAATAAAAAAACCCACCATTATTCCACACATTAATTTTCACCCAACACACACACACAACCTGGACGACACTGTGTGGACAAGAGGAGGAGATAAGGGGGGACATGATTAAACGACAAACAAAATACTGAGAGAATTGACAAGGTGGACAAAAAACAGGGATGTTCAAGAGATTTTGGTCACAGTTACAAGGGGATCACAGTTGGAAGCTAAAGACAGATGTGGTCATTGAATCACAGGGATTGTTAGGACAGTGTTTCTTCCTGCCACAGAGTGTCAGTAAGTGGAATAGTTGGGATGCGATGTAGTGGAATGGCATGGATCCATACATAGCTTTAGAGCAGAGGTACGATAAAGCTCACGGACCTCAGGGCAGAGTTGACCTAAGTAGCGATCGCGCAGTTGAAAGAGCGTCGGCCACGGGAGCTCGGACTCGACCCCGCAACTCAGACTGGTGGAGTACAATAGGTGAGTACACACACACACACACACAACACACACACACACACACACACACTACACATCCACAACACACTACACACACCACACCACCAACAACACACACTCACACACACATTATATATTGATATATAATATAATACTTATGTTTATATATATATATATACTTTAATACATTTATATATATTTTTTTGTTATATATACACTCGGGCCGATTCCCAACCAAGGCCGAGGGTGGCCCGGAAATAAGAAAAAAATCTCGCACCATCATTCACTCCATTCAACTGTCTTGCCAGTAAGGGTGCTTCTACACTACAGTTTGTAAACAGCAACATTAACACCCTCATTCAGTGTTGCAGCACCTGTACTTCACCAATCATCAGGACTTCAAGTCCGAGCTGCTTGGCGCGGTTTCCATGAATCCCTTCATAAATGTTACTTTGTCACACTCCAACAGCACGTCAAGTATTAAAAACCATTTGGTCTTCCATTCACTCCTATTCAAACACGCCTTCACGGCATTTGCCTGCTGGAAGTCCAAGCCCCACGCACACAAAAACCTCCTTTACCCCCTTCTCTCCAACCCTTCATAGGCCCGGACCCCACACCCGCTTCCTTCCTACTTACAGGACTCGATACACTTTGAAGTCATTTCTGTATTCGCTCCTTTCTCTCTAGACCATGTGCCGAACCACTAACAACCCTTCCTCGCCCTCTTCCTGTGACAACACAGTTTTGGTTAAATCCCGCAACCTCACTCCTAACATTCCAAACTACGAATTCTTGCATTATTACTTCCACCAACCACATTGACCTTCAGGACATGCACATCTCCACTGCCTCAGCCTTCCTCTTCCTCGCTGCAATCATTCATCAACACGCTTCACACCCATATAAGGAAGAGTTTGGTATAAAACTATACTCTCATACATTCCCTCTCTGCGCCTCCAAGGACAATAGTCTTTGTACTAAACTAGACTCCTAAGTGCACCACTCTCACTCTTTTCTCCCTCATCAATTTATGATTCACCTCATCTTGTTCATAGACGCACCATCCGTGACACGTCCACTCCCTCAGATAATATCTGGAATACGTTCACCTCCTCCATTCTCTCTTCCCCTCAATCTGATATACTCATATCTTTTTATCACCTTAATCTTTAGTTATCCTTCACACTAACCTTATTCTTTCCCTGTATTCACCTGTTTAATTTGTCTTCTTTTGCTCACACTTACCAATTCAGTCCACCAATCTCTGACTACTTCTCTTCAGAATCTCCCAAGCGCACAGTGTCATCAGCAGAGAGCAGCTGTGACATACTCCCACTTTTGGTGTGTATTCTTTATCTTTTAACTCCAACGCTCTTGCAAGGACACGTTTCGCATTTACTTCTCTTTACAACCCCCATCTATTAATATATTAACATCCACCCACGCGGGACTTCACACATCCTTGTCTAAGGCCTACTTTTTTACCTGGGAAAAAATTTCCCTCTTTTCCTACATACTCTAACTTGACAGCCTCACTCATCCTCGTAAAAACATCTTCACTGCCTTTCAGTAACCTAACCTCCTACACTCCTCGCATACACTTGCATACATCTCGCCACATTGCCCCCTATGCACACCTGTAATACGCCTGTGCCAAATCCGTTATAAGGAATGTCACAATCGACCTCTTTAGCCGCCTTATCGTATAAATCTACTGTCGTTCACCTTAGTATGTTTCACTG
>NC_069461.1:20510676-20550676 GCF_026875155.1 Cherax quadricarinatus
CAGGACCGTCTCTCGTGACCTGTACCAGGACCATTTCTCGTGACCAGTACCAGGACCGTCTCTCGTGACCTGTACCAGGACCCTCTTCGTGACCTGTACCAGGACCGCTCTTTGTGACCTGTACCAGAACTGTCTCTTTGTGACCTGTACCAGGACCGTCTCTCGTGATCTGTACCAGGACCGTCTCTCGTGATCTGTAACCCGGACCGTCCTCTCTGACCTGTACCAGAACCGTCTCTTGTGACCTGTACCAGGACCGTCTCTCGTGACCTGTACCAGGACCGTCTCTCGTGACCTGTACCAGGACCGTCTCTCGTGACCAGTACCAGGACCGTCTCTCGTGACCTGTACCAGGACCGTCTCTCGTGACCTGTACCAGGACCGTCTCTCGTGACCTGTACCAGGACCATCTCTCGTGACCAGTACCAGGACCGTCTCTCGTGACCTGTACCAGGACCGTCTCTCGTGACCTGTACCAGGACCGTCTCTCGTGACCTGTACCAGGACCGTCTCTCGTGACCAGTACCAGAACCGTCTCTCGCGACCAGTACCAGGACCGTCTCTCGTGACCTGTACAAGGACCGTCTCTCGTGACCTGTACCAGGACCGTCTCTCGCGACCTGTACCAGGACCGTCTCTCGTGACCTGTACTAGAACCGTCTCTTGTGACCAGTACCAGGACCGTCTCTCGTGACCTGTACCAGGAATGTCTCGTGACCTGTACCAGGACTGTGTCTCGTGACCTATATCAAAACTGTGTCTCGTGACCTGTATCAGGACTGTGTCTCGTGACCTACACCAGGACTGTTTCTCGTGACCTGTACCAGGACTGTCTCGTGACCTGTACCAGGATTGTGTCTCGTGACCTACACCAGGACGGTGTCCCGTGACCTACACCCGGACAAGTAGGCACACAGGCAGGCAGGCAGGCAGGCAGGCAGGCAGGCAGGCAGGCAGGCAGGCAGGCAGGCAGGCAGGCAGGCACACAGGCAGGCAGGCAGGCAGGCACACAGGCAGGCAGGCAGGCAGGCAGGCAGGCAGGCAGGCAGGCAGGCAGGCACACAGGCAGGCAGGCAGGCAGACAGGCAGGCACACAGGCAGGCAGGCAGGCAGGCAGGCAGGCAGGCAGGCAGGCAGGCAGGCAGGCAGGCAGGCAGGCAGGCAGGCAAGCAGGCAGGCAGGCACACAGGCAGGCAGGCACACAGGCAGGCAGGCAGGCACACAGGCAGGCAGGCAGGCAGGCACACAGGCAGGCAGGCAGGCGCCAGTCCATGTATTATGCACAGCAAGGGCATGTATTATACATACCTGTATATGTTTACTCATACCCAACGTATGAATGATGTATAACGGGGATATATACACATATATTACCCCATCATATATTCCCATATAATCTCAAGAATTTTTAAGTCATTCTAACTAATAAGAGACAAAAAATATTCCTCAGACTATCTACTATAATGAGCTCACAGCTATTATCCTAGATAGTGTACCTATATTATATATATATATTATATATATATATATATATATATATATATATTTATATATATATATATATATATTATATATATAATATTATATATATATATATATATATATATATATATATTATATATATATATATGTAGGTTGGTAGACAGCAACCACTCAGGGAGGTACTACCGTCCTGCCAAGTGAGTGTAAAACGAAAGCCTGTAATTGTTTTACATGATGGTAGGATTGCTGGTGTCTTTTGTCTGTCTCATAAATATGCAAGATTACAGGCATGTGTTGCTAGCCATGCGTGTTGTAAAAGTCAACTAAAATGCCGGGAACAATGGGCTAGTAACCCTTTTCCTGTAAAGATAGCTAAAAAGAATAAGAAGAAGAAAATTGTCAAAGTGGGAAGTGTGAATGTGCGTGGATGTTGTGCAAATGATAAGAAAGAGATGATTGTGGATGTTATGAATGAGAAGAAACTGGATGTCCTGGCTTTAAGTGAAACAAAGCTGAAGGGGGTGGGAGGGGTTTCAATGGAGAGGAATAAATGGGATTAGGTCAGGGGTTTCAAATAGAGTTAGAGCTAAAGAAGGAGTAGCAATAATGTTGAAGGATAAGCTATGGCAGGAAAAGAGGGACTACAAATGCATAAATTCAAGGATTATGTGGAGTAAAAATAAAGATTGGATGTGAAAAGTGGGTTATAGTAAGCGTGTATGCACCTGGAGAAGAGAGAAGTGTAGAGGAGAGAGAGAGATTCTGGAAATTTTTGAGTGAATGCGTGGGGAGTTTTGAATCAAGTGTGAGAGTAATGGTGGTTGGGGATTTTCAATGCTAAAGTGGGTAAAAATGTTATGGAGGGAGTAGTAGGTAAATTTGGGGTGCCAGGGGTAAATGTAAATGGGGAGCCTTTAATTGAGCTATGTGTAGAAAGAAATTTGGTAATAAGTAATACTTTATTTTATGAAAAAGGGGAAAAAATAAAATATACAAGGTATGATGTAGCACGTAATGAAAGTAGTTTGTTAGATTATGTATTAGTGGAAAAAAGGGTTTTGATGGGTAGGCTCCATGATGTACATGTTTATAGAGGGGAAAACTGATATATCGGATCATTATTTAGTTGTAGCTACAGTTAGAGTAAGAGGTAGATGGGAAAAGGGGAAAGTGGAAACAACAAGTAAGAGGGAGGTGAAAGTGTATAATAAGGGGGGAGGAAGTTGGGGGTGAGATATAAGCGACTTTTTGGCAGAAAGGTGGGCAAGTGCAAAGATGAGTAGTGGGGGGGGGTTAAAGGGGTTGGAATAGTTTTAAAAATGCAGTATTAGAATGTGGGGCAGAAGTTTGTGGTTATAGGAGGGTGGGAGCAGGAGGAAAGAGGAGTGATTGGGGGAATGATGAAGTAAAGGGTGTGAAAAAAGAGAAAAAGGTAGCATATGAGAGGTTTTTAAAAAGCAGAAGTGTTATAAGAAGAGCAGAGTATATGGAGAGTAAAAGAAAGGTAAAGAGAGTGGTGAGAGAGTGCAAAAGGAGAGCAGAGGGATAGAGTGGGAGAGGCACTGTAAAGAAATTTTAATGAAAATAAGAAAAAAATTTGGAGTGAGTTAAACAAATTAAGAAAGCCTAGTGAAAGTATGGATTTTTCAGTTAAAAACAAGTAGGGGAGTTAGTAGATGGGGGAGTGGAGGTATTGGGTAGATGGGGAGAATATTTTTAGGAACTTTTAAATGTTGAGGAAGAAAGGGAGGCGGTATTTTCATGCATTTGGGCCCGGGAGGTATACCATCTTTTAGGAGTGAAGAAGAGCAGAATGTGAGTGTGGGGGAGGTACGTGAGGCATTACGTAGAATGAAAGGGGGTAAAGCAGCTGGAAATGATGGGATCATGAAGAAATGTTAAAAACAGGGGGGGATATAGTGTTGGAGTGGTTGGTAGTTTTTGTTTAATAAAAGTATGAAAGAGGGGAAGGACCTAGGTGATTGGCGGGGAGAGCATGTATAGTCCCCCTTTTTATAAAGGGAAGGGGGACAAAAGAGATTGTAAAAGTTATAGAGGAATAAGTTTAATGAGTATACCAGGAAAAGTACACGGTAGGGTTATAATTGAAAGAATTAGAGGTAAGACAGAATGTAGAATTGCGGATGAGCAAGGAGGCTTCAGAGTGGGTAGGGGATGTGTAGATCAGTGGTTACATTGAAGCATATATGTGAACAGTATTTAGATTACAGGTAGGAAGTTTTTATTGCATTTATGGATTTAGAAAAGGCATATGATAGAGTGGATAGAGGAGCAATGTGGCAAATGTTGCAAGTATATGGAATAGGTGGTAAGTTACTAAATGCTGTAAAGAGCTTTTATGAGGATAGTGAGGCTCAGGTTAGGGTGTGTAGAAGAGAGGGAGAATACTTCCCGGTAATAGTAGGTCTTAGACAGGGATGTGTAATGTCACCATGGTTGTTTAATATATTTATAGATTTTTTTTTTTTTTATTATCACACCGGCCGATTCCCACCAAGGCAGGGTGGCCCGAAAAAGAAAACTTTCACCATCATTCACTCCATCACTGTCTTGCCAGAAGGTGCTTTACACTACAGTTTTTAAACTGCAACATTAACACCCCTCCTTCAGAGTGCAGGCACTGTACTTCCCATCTCCAGGACTCAAGTCCGGCCTGGCCGGTTTCCTGAATCCTTCATAAATGTTACTTTGCTCACACTCCAACAGCACGTCAAGTATTAAAAACTTTGTCTCCATTCACTCCTATCAAACACGTTCACGCATGCCCGCTGGAAGTCCAAGCCCCTCGCACACAAAACCTCCTTTACCCCCTCCCTCCAACCCTTCCTAGGCCGACCCCTACCCCGCCTTCCTTCCCACTACAGACTGATACACTCTTGAAGTCATTCTGTTTCGCTCCATTCTCTCTACATGTCCGAAACCACCTCAACAACCCTTCCTCAGCCCTCTGGACAACAGTTTTGGTAATCCCGCACCTCCTCCTAACTTCCAACTACGAATTCTCTGCATTATATTCACACCACACATTGCCCTCAGACATGACATCTCCACTGCCTCCAGCCTTCTCCTCGCTGCAACATTCATCACCCACGCTTCACACCCATATAAAGAGCGTTGGTAAAACTATAACTCTCATACATTCCCCTCTTTGCCTCCAAGGACAAAGTTCTTTGTCTCCACAGACTCCTAAGTGCACCACTCACTCTTTTTCCCTCATCATTCTATGATTCACCTCATCTTTCATAGACCCATCCGCTGACACGTCCACTCCCAAATATCTGAATACGTTCACCTCCTCCATACTCTCTCCCTCAATCTGATATTCAATCTTTCATCACCTAATCTTTTTGTTATCCTCATAACCTTACTCTTTCCTGTATTCACCTTTAATTTTCTCTCTTTTGCACACCCTACCAAATTCATCCACCAATCTCTGCAACTTCTCTTCAGAATCTCCCAAGAGCACAGTGTCATCAGCAAAGAGCAGCTGTGACAACTCCCACTTTGTGTGTGATTCTTTATCTTTTAAACTCCACGCCTCTTGCCAAGACCCTCGCATTTACTTCTCTTACAACCCCATCTATAAATATATTAAACAACCACGGTGACATCACACATCCTTGTCTAAGGCCTACTTTTACTGGGAAAAAAATTTCCCTTTTTTCCTACAAACTCTAACTTGGGCCTCACAAACCTCGTAAAAAAATCTTCATTTGCTTTCAGTAACCTACCTCCTACCCCATAACACCTTCCCAAAAATCTGCCCAAAATTGCCCCCCTTTTCCCCCCCCTTTCATAACCCCCTTTTTCCAAAATCCATAAATGCCAAAAAACCCTTTTTTTAAAACCCTTATCTAAATACTGTTCATTTAAATTTTCCCCTGAAAAACCCCCCGGGGCCCAAACACACCCCCTCCCTTTTCCTAAAGCCTCCTTGTTCATCGGCTATCCTATTCCCCCCGCTTACTTTTAATTCTTTCAATTATAATTTCTATAATTAAAAAAATTTAAGAGTAAGACGGAGAATAGTTTGGGGGGTTTGTAAAAGAAGTAAAGCAAAGGGTGTTGGGAGAGGGGGGGTTTAAAATTTAAGGGGAAATCAAATTCAAAAGGGGAATTTGACACATTTGGGTTTTTTGGGCTGATATACGTGTTATGGGAAAAAAATTTTTCCCTAAAGAAAAATTTGAAAAGGGTTAAAGGGGATGAGTTTTGAGAATGTGTGAAAAATTTGAAATTTAAAGGGAAAACATAGAAAAAGTAAGGCGATGGGGGTATCAAAAGATTTAGATAAAAAAAAATTTGGATAAAAATTTGGGGGGAGGAGTATGGAAAAAGGGGAAAATTGCTTTCAGATACTTGGGATTTTGAGGGTGTCTGCGGAGGGAAATTTTTAAGGAAATGGGGTTTTAATAAATAGAATTGATGAGGGAAAAAAGGTGAGGGGTGCGTTGGGGTAAAATTGGAGCCCAAAAAACGTTATCTTTTTGGAGGCAAAAAAGGGGAATGTAGGGAAAATAAGTAGTACCAAAAATTTTATAGGGGATGTAAGTTTGGGTGGAAAATTGCAGCAGGGGAGGAGACGGTTGGAGGAGGGGAGATTTTCCGTCTAAGGGAAATGTGGGTGAAAATTTATTATGCAAAAAATTTTGGGGAGTGTGGAAATTAGGAAAAAGGGTTTGAATTTTAATAAAGGCATTATTTCAGAGGGCAGAAAGGGTTTTTTGAGGGGGGGTTTTGGGGGTCATTTAGAAGAATGGATAAAAGAAAGAATACATATAAAGCATATAAATCTAAAAAGGGGAAGGAAAGGGGGGTTAGGGGCTTTCCTCAAAGGGGGTTTAAAAAAAGAGGGGGAAAAAAAGGTTTTGGGGGCGAGGGGGGCTTGGACTTCCAGCAAACGGGGCTTTTGGGGGTTTTTAAATAGGGTGAATGGGGGGAACGAATGATACTTTGGACCATCGACCTTTGGGAGTGTGACCGGGTTAATATTTAGGGGAAGGGAATTCAGGGAAAACCGGTTATTTTCATATAGTGGGGGACTTGATTTCCGGGAAAAGGGGAAATTTAAATCCCGGGCCCTTTAAAAGGGAGGGGTTTTGGGATTTTGGCATTTTGGAGGGGTTGTTTGGTATCTTTAAACGAAAAAGCTTCTAGAAATGTTGAATTCCTGAGAAATCCCCCCTTCAAAAGCATGATAAGGGTGTGATTAAAATATATATATATATATATTTATATAATATATATATTTTTATAAAATATATATATATATAAAAATTTTATAAAAATTTTGGGGAAAACAAAAAATAAAATTTTTAATGGATCAAGGGGCCCTTTCACCAGAAATCAAGGCGTTTTAAATCCCTTGAATTTTTACTCCTTAGAACGTAGGCAAAGAAAGATATTTTCTTTAATCCACACCTAAAGATCCGGGGGGACGGGTTCCAAAACCTGAACACTCCAACCCCAAAACGGTGCAAACCTCGGGTGAAAACCCGGGGGGGACAAATGAACAAAAACAAAGGGGTGAACCCCAATTAGGGGAAAGGGGGAAACCAATACCCCAAAAAGAAACCCTCCCCCTTGTTGCATAAGGGAGATTTTTAAACATGATTAGCCGGTTTGTGATGCAAATTTTCAGGTAGCAGGGGGAAAAGCACCAATCACTTGATCGATCGGGGGCCCCCTAAACTAGTTGTGGTCTGGGCCCCGCCACGGGGCAAATGGCCCCCGGGGAAAACACCACAGGTGACTTTTAAAGCCCCAACAATGCACCGGGGGCGCTTTAAAAAATTTTTTTTTGAACATTCTCATAAAAAAAAAAAATTTTTAAATTTGATGGTCGGGGTGGCAAAAAAAGTTTTAATTTTTCCCCCTTTTTAAAAAAAAAAAATTTTTTTTTTTAAACTTATACAAGATTCTTTCTGATGAAACTGGGTTTTTTTTTTTTCCCCCAAACTTTCCTTTGTGTGTGGTGTGTGGTGTGTGGGGGTTGTGTATGTGGGTTGGGGTTTTGGGGTGTGTGTGTGTGTCTGGTGGAAAATCACCTATTTGTGGTTGCAAGGGGGTTTAGTCTTAGCCCCCTGGCCCCGCCTCTTCAAACCGGGGTTTTTTTCAGGCCCCCCCCTCTCCTCTCCCTGCTCCATGAGCTTTACAAACCTCGTCTAAAAAGTGTATGGGTTTCCCCGCCTCCACTACGTCATTTTTAGGCAAATTTCCCGCCTTACAACTCTTATGACTGAAGAAATACTTTCCCACTAACTCCCCTGACTCATTTTGTCTTTAAATTCCCCTTGTGGCCCTTGTTTCTGTTTTTCCCCCCCCCCCCCCCCCTGGAACAAAACCTGCTTTGTCCACCTTGTCATTCCACGCGTATTTTTTTTTGTCGTTAAAAAAGTCTCCCCCGACCCTCCTGCCCCCAGTGTCGTCAGGGCCCATTTTTCCCTTAAAACTTTCCCTTTATAGGACATTCCCCTTAGCTCTGGAACTAACCTTTTCCAAACCTTTTAACTTTTTTCTAGTTTTTTTTGACGGGCTTTATCAATTCGGGTCCAAACGGGGCTGCTCCCCCATATGGGGCCGACAAAAAACACGTGTAACAGTGTCTTAAAAGATTCCTTTTCTAAGTAAACGGGAAAGCCCGTTTTTTTAGTTTTGCCAGGCGCCCATGTGCTGCAGCAGTTAAACTTGGTTTGAGGTTGTCTTCCGGGGGGGCATGCTCGGTTTTTTAAAAACTCCCCCCCCCAAGATCTTTTCCCCTTTTTAGGGGAAGGGTTTTCAGTCTTTGCCCACCTAAACCTTAAAACTCCCGGCTGTGGTCTTCTGTCCCTTTTCCTATCTTCATGACTTTTGCATTTTTGGGAGGGTTTAAAATTTGAGAAGCCATTTTTCTGGACCAATGTCCAGTCGTCCAGGGCCTTTGAAGCCCGCCGGGTCCCATTCAGATTTAATTTTTCCCCCCATTAACTTCACATCATCGCAAACCAAAACTTTTTGAGGTGTGGTGTGTTGTTTTTGTTTTTTGTGTTGTGTGTGTGTGTTTTTTGGTGGGGGTGTGGTGTGTGATGTGGTGGGGTTTTTGGGGTGTGGTGTGTGTGTGTGTGTGTGAATTTTGGTTTTGGGTGTTTTGGTGTGTGTGTGGGGTGTGTGTGTGTGTTGAATGTGTGTGGTGTGGTGTGTTGGGTGTGTGTGTTGGGGTGTTGTTGTGTGTGGGGTGGTGTGTGTGTGAAGTGGTGTGTGTGGGTTTTGTGGGTGTGGGGTGGTGTGTGTGTTGTTTTGTGTGTGTGTGAATGTGTGTTTTGTGTGTGTGTGTGTGTTGTGTGTTTTGTGTGTGGTGTGTGAATGGTGGTGGTGTTGTGGGGTGTTTTGTGTTTTGTGTGGTGTGGGGTGTTTGTGGTTGGGGGGGTGTGTGTGAATTTGTGTGTGTGTGTGTTGTGGTTTTGTGTGTGTGTGTTTTTGTGTGTGTGTGTGTGTGTGGTGTGTGTGTGTGTGTGTGTGTGTGTGTGTACTCAACCCCCAGTTGTACCCACCCTAGTTGAGGTTGCGGGGGGGTTTGAGTCCGAGCTCCTTTGGCCCCCTTTTTCACTGATCGCAAATAGGGCACTCCCCCTGAGCCGTGAGCTTTATCATACCTCTGCTTTAAAACTATGTAAGGATCCCGCCTCCACTACAAACGCTTCCCAAACTATTTCCCCTTACGGGCTATTCTGTGTGTGTGGTGTGGGTGTGTGTGGGGGGTGTGGGTGTTGTGGGTGGGGGTTTTTTTGTGTGGGGTGTGTGTGTGGTGTGTGGTGTGGGTGTGTGTGGGGGGGGTGGGTGGGAATTTTTTGTAAATTTTGGGTACCACCTAGTTGAGGTTTAGGGTTTCGGGGGTCGATTTCCCAGCTCCTGGCCCCGTGGGTGGTGTGTGTGGTGTGGGGTGTGTTTTATTATGGGGTGTGTTGTGTGAGTGTGGTGGGTGTGGGGTGTGGTGTGTGTATCCACCTAAATTTGTACTCCCCTTTTTGTGGTTGCAGGGGTCGGTCCTAGCTCCGGGCCCCCCGCCCTTCACCGGTTTACAGACCCCTCCTCCCCGCCCATGAGCTTTTAAAACCCCTCGTCTTAAAACGGTTGGTTCCTGCCTCCACTACGTCATTTCTAGGCTATTCCACTCCCTTAAACCTAGACTGAAGAAATACTTCCAAACATCTCTTGACTTTTTTGTGCTTAATTCCAATTGTGGCCCCCTTGTTTCTGTGTCCCCTCCCTGGAACATCCTGTCCTTGTCCACCTGTCTATTCCACGCAGTATTTTATATGTCGTTTTCATGTCTCCCCTGACCCCCCTGCCCCTCCAGTGTCGTCAGGCCGATTTCCCTTAATCTTTCTTCATAGGAAAATTCCCCCTTAGCTCTGGAACTAACCTTGTTGCAAACCTTTGTACTTTCTCTAGTTTCTTGACGTGCTTTATCAAGTGCGGGTTCCAAACAGGTGCTGCATACTCCAGTATGGGCCTGACTACACGGTGTACAGTGTCTTGAATGATTCCTTACTAAGGTGTCGAATGTGTTCTCAGGTTTGCCAGGCGCCCATATGCTGCAGCATTTTATCTGATTGATGTGTGCTTCCGGAGACATGCTCGGTTTTATACTCCCCAAGATCTTTCTCCTGAGTGAGGTTTGCAGTCTTTGGCCACCTAGCCTATACTCTGTCTGGGGTCTTCTGTGTCCTTCCCCTATCTTCATGACTTTGCTTTTGGGCAGGATTAAATTCGAGAAGCCATTTGCTGGACCAGGTGTCCAGTCTGTCCAGGTCTCTTTGAAGCCCTGCTGGTCCTCATCAGATTTAATTCTCCTCATTAACTTCACATCACTGAAAACAGGGACATTTCCCTGAGTCTAACCCTTCCGTCATGTCGTTCACATATCCCAAAAAATTTAAGCACTGGTCCTAGGACCACCCCTGTGGGACCCCGCTCGTCACAGGTGCCCCACTGTGGATACATCATTACGTACCATGACTCGTTGTTGCCTCCCTGTCAGGTATTCTCTGATCCATTGCAGTGCCCTTCCTGTTATATGCGCCTGATGCTCTAGCTTCTGGCACTAATCTCTTGTGAGGAACTGTGTAAAAGGGCCCTTCTTGCAGTCCAAGAAGATGCAATCAACCCACCCCTCTCTCTCTTGTCTTATTTCTGTTATTTATCATAAAAACTCCAGAAGGTTTGTGACACAGGATTTGCCTTCCGTTGAATCCGTGCTGGTTGGATTTTTACTCCGTTCCGTTGTGTGTGTGTGTGTGTGTGTGGGTGTGTGTGTGTGTGTGTGTGTGTGTGTGTGTGTGTGTGTGTTTGTGTGTGTGTGTGTGTGTGTGTGTGGTGTGTGGTGTGGGTGTGTGGTGTGTGTGTGTGTGTTGTGAATGTGTGTGTGTGTGTGGGGTGTGTGTGTGTGTGTGTGTGTGTGTGGGTGTAAATATACCATACTGAAAATAATGTCTTGGTATTTATAGGATAGATAGAAGTAGACAGGAGGCTTTGTATACAAACTACCTCAACATTTTAACATTGTTAATATCACATGTATTCGTGTCAGCCACACAGCTGTGTTTACCAGTGGTTCTACCTCTAGTTAACACTAGTTCAAAATATTGTGATGCAGGTGGATGTCAACAACTAGTTATCACGATCAGCTTCAGAGCAAATACTAGGATATTGGTGGCCACAACCACAACTACAGCCATCACCACCACTGCTATGTCCACCACTACAGCCACCACTAAAACTGCTGTGTCCACCACGAACACTGCTGTGTCCACCACCACAACCACCACCACTGCCACATGTCCACCACAACCACCACCACTGCCACATGTCCACCACAACCACCACCACTGCCACATGTACACCACAACCACCACCACTGCCACATGTCCACCACAACCACCACCACTGCTGTGCCCACCACCACTCCCTCTACGACTACCATTACTATTGTCATTCTCTGGGTGGCTTATTGTTAACTGTTCAAATGTAACTGATGTACTAACATAAGTTTACCCCAGGATAGTATCTGTCTGAATCTAGTTGATTCTTAAGTTTATGTTTCAGTGGGTTTGTTCCATTCTGTTTTAATTTTGTTTGCCCTAAAATAAAAATACATGCGCTTGTACTGCTTCTTTTCCCTTGAAGTTTCATTGTATTGTTTGGAATATCTGACTCACTTTGAACTTCAAATAGTTGTTTATCTTTGAGCATATCAAAACACTTTAGTGTATTGAGGGTATGAATGAGATTGAGTAGTCTCTGATTCCTAAGAGAGAAAACTTTAAAGAGATTCGAGTCTTTTATTTAGATATGTTTTGTTTCAGTTCGCTCTTCTGTATATCTTCGTGTTTTATGAAATTTGAAGACTAAAACTGGACTGCATAGTCAAGGTGCTGTCTAACACCAGATGTCAATATGACATCTGGTGTTTTGTGCTAGAAGTTTTTACCTATTAAACCTAGCATTCTGCTAGCTTTACCACTGTCTAATAGACATTGATAATTTCGAGGTGGTATACTCCAAGATGTTCTTCCCCTGGTGTGATAGAGTACATGGGAGTACACATGGAAGATAGAGAGCAGAGGACCTGGAAGTCCACACCGAGGCTGTGAAGGGGAAACTGGAAGAGTCAGACAAGGAGCCTGGTAGTTAATGCTGCCAAGTTCTCCACACATCGGGTTGTGTGTGGAGAGTGACCTGGGTAATCCTACTCTCGTCTTGGGCACGTGTGTCGTGAGTAGCCTTGTAAAGTAGCTGTTTGTTGATGTTGTTGGTGGTGGTGGTGCTGGTGGTGTCTTTTGTCAGTGGTAAAATTAATGCTGATGTTATTGCTAGTGTGGTTGTAGTGTTGTTGGTGGTAATGCTGGTGGTAGTGTTGGTCGTTATTGGTGATTATGGGTGCTGGTGGGGGAGCTTCTTTTGTTCCTGCTGCTGTTGTTGCTCTTGCTGCTGCTGTTGCTACTGCTCCTGTTTTTGCTGCTGCTGTGCTGTTGCTATTGCTGTCCTTGCTGGTGCTGTTCTGCTATCGTTGCTGCTGTTCTGCTATTTTTGTTGCTGTTGCTGCTGATATCGCTACTGTTGTTCTTGCTGTAGCATCCTTTTCTGCCGTTGTTGCTGTTAATTCAACCCTCGGAAAGTCGCCGCAGTAAGGAAGCTGGCGAGCCAAGTAAGCCCCACCTAAGCCGCTTCCCAGCCCAGACTAGCCCGGAAAAGCCAGGCTTAACCCAACAACTGCCGTGTTTTCCTCCAGTAAGGAGTTCATAAGCAACAATGGGACGATTATCACGACGGGATCGCTATTATGAGGCTTACACGAGACGCAACTACGTCCATTCTACTTTGTTAAGCACTAGGGAGACTACGAACTCAGCTGGTCAGTGTAACTCACCCAGATGAACTGAGATCGCAGTTAGAACATTCCCGCATGACGCTCCACTCCGTAGCTAGTAGTACTAACAGCCTGACGGATCAAACAAGCAGGAGAAAAGGCAAGACTGCTTACCACCAGTCAAGGATGCATTTAATCCCTAAAATAGGGATTAAAACAAACTCCCAGTATGTATACACAGTGATATACACCCCCCGGTGTATATATTCTGGGAATTTAATAAATTCCAATGTTAAGCAGTGCATGGGATGCCATCAGCGAATGAGGATTTTTTAAGACTTAAAAATAGGTAGCTTCAAATGGGTAATTACAGACAATTACAAAATAGGTAAATACAGTAGGTAATTACCTGTGAGTAAGACAGTGGGTAAACTATGCTTTACGGGACTGCTTGATGGTTCAGGGGGTCACCACCCCCTCCGCCCGCCCCCAGACCAGGCTCTCTCATAAACATTAGCCTTCCCACTTGTTAACCTGTACTGTATTTTATAATATGATTTGTCAGGCTTTTTGTGCTAGCAACACGCATTCCAGCTTCAAATTTCTATTTACAGCAGCGGATCTCTCTGGGGAGGATAGTTAGGTAAGGGGAAGGAGGATAAAGCCTGCAGTATAGTTAGATAAGGGGAAGGAGGCTAAAGCCTGCAGTATAGTTAGATAAGGGGAAGGAGGATAGATTCTTTAACCTATGAAGACTCTGAAAGGACAGACTGGACAGGCAGGACAATAAAAAGACAGACTGGACAGATAAAAGGGCAGTCTGGACAGGCAAAACAGATATAAGGACAAACTGGACAGGCAGTAGAGACAGACACAGCCAACATAATCTGCAATTTGATAGCTAAAACCAAAGATATTCTGGTGCTGATATTCAGAGATATCATGTTTGTGTATGAGAGAGAGAGAGAGAGAGAGAGAGAGAGAGAGAGAGAGAGAGAGAGAGAGAGAGAGAGAGAGAGAGAGAGAGAGAGAGAGAGAGTATTGGGCAGACGTGTTCAAGGGTGGGAATGGTTAGTGGTGGCGTCAGCGTGAAGATTCCCAATTCCAGGCTCTCTTGTTGCTGTCAGGGGCCCATCCTGCCTCGAAATAGGGGCCGGGATAACGTGAGATAACGAGGGATAGGCGGGGGCTTAAATCTTCATTTGGGGAGGACGGGGATAGGCGGGTGATGGGACAGCAGCAAGTTGGTATCCCCGGCTTTCCTGTAGCTGAACGATGATTTCTGAAAATACGGGAGAATTGTAAGTTGGGATGAAGTGAATGCAGGACGAGAAAAAAATATCTTCGCTAGTTTTGTTGATCGAAAAGTTACGATTTACGACACTGAACGCAAAGAAACGAATATTTGTGTTTGGGACTATACCAAAGCGAAGTCTTTCTCCCGGTAAAGGTCTGCAAATAGCCACGAAATAGATTTTAATTTTTTTAGACTGTATAGATGCTTCGTCGATTTTTTTTTTTTTAAGATTTTTGCCGTCGAAGTGACTAGTGTGTCATGCATCTATCCATCCTGTGGATAGTAGTACAAAAGCATAGGGATGCACAATAGGTCTAGGAACTAGGCCCTAAGAGAGTTAGCAGGACATCAGGATTTTTATATCTACGATTATCTTATTTGCTGCAAGTAAATGTAGGATATTTACATAATATGTCTGGTTTCTTATTGTCATTGATAACATGTCCTGACATGTCACGTAGATTATAATGTTTTATTCTGTTATCTTGTCTATCTCTGTATGACTGGTTATATGTATTGTTAGTTTATATCCACTCACACTGGCTACACGCTCTTCACTAGACAGTGTTGTGTGCTCCCAAGTTGTTTAACACACACTGTTTAATTCTCCATCAACTTCTAATCTTTCCTTCGGTTTTGCTTCCACTGGAGGTCACCGCACAGTGTTCGTTTGTCCAGAAGGTCGTTCAGTGATCCGTTGAATCTGTGTCTGCTTCACTGGAGGTGAGTACGAGGTCCAGCCTCGCAGGTTTAACATCTCTTCTTTAGTTGACTTTTTTTTTAGTGTGATGCTTTGCTGAAATTTTGCATTAAGCGAGTAAAACACAAACACACCACACACACACAATTTCATCTTTACATAGAAAAAAATTACATATATTATAAAGTTTGTGTTGAAGAAAAAATCGTGATGAATTAACAAGTCTTTCTTATTGAACTCAAAATATGCACAGAGTAAAAAGTTTTTGGTGTTTTATTAAAAACTGTTCCCCCCCTCCCCACAGTGTTTGTGTAATGAAATACACATTAAGTGCTTACTGAAAAGACTGACTTGTATGTGAGCCAGTGTCTTGCCTCCCGTGTGAGTCCGTGCATTACCTCCCGTGTGAGTCCTTGTGTTTTTACACCTGTATGAGCCCGTGTCATCAATTAGGTGTGACCCTGTGCTATCATCTCCCTTGGGAACCCGCGTTTATTTACTAAAACCATGTTTGAGCGTGCCAGAGGGCTGGCATAATTACAAATTGCATTCTCTTTACTTAACTGTGTTGACATAATGAACAGCTTGTCACAACTAACCCACAAATTGAACCTGAAAACCAGGACTGAGTTTCAATCCGTTCAGGACGACTTTTGGTTCTGTCCTAGATAACGTTTCATGTTTTACAGTGAATTAGTTGCCATTTCTTCAACGCAAAGTATTGCAATTTTCTTTGCAAATAAACAAATTTGGAAGTAAAACTCGGAGATGTGTATCTTTCAATGTATATCTCTCAATGAATATACACCGAAATGCATGTATTTCTCAGTATATATATGACATGTTCGTATCTCTGTGTTTATACACCAAGATGTGTGTATGCATCTCTCAGTGCATTTTCACTGAGATGTGTGTATTTCCCAGTGTGTATACACCAAAATGTGTATGTTTCAGTGTACATACACCAAAATCATGGGGATATGAGCAGTACTCGAGCAAGTGAAATGTGGGGTGAAGAACATATGGGAAAAAATGGGTTACGTTCCAGCTACCTAAAAAAAATAAAAAAAAATTAAGCATTTTTTCCATTTCTCAATTTGGCTACAATAACAATATAGCTGTTTAACACTTGTGCTTGCAAACAACTTCACTGTTGCACTGTTTACATCTGAGAGGTTGCCTCGAGGAGGTTAATGAGATATGTGTTTACTCTTGAGGGAGGGAGGGGAGGGGGGCAGGGAGGTGGAAATCTGTCGAGGTGTTGAGCATCTGATTTTCCAAGGAGTGTTAAGGTTTTATATTAATAATAAAAATAAAAAACAACAATAATAATGATCTTTATTTCTACAAAGTGCAGATCTAACTGACTTCATTAGCATACTATTTAGAAAGCACCTGGTTATGCAGAGCATTTTGGACAATAAAGGTTACTCTTGTCCCCCAGAATGCGACCCACAACAGTCTGCTAGCACTGAGGTATCTACGTACTGCTGGGTGAACATGGGCAGCAGGTGTGAGGGAAAAATACTCACTGTTTCACCCGTGCCTGGGTTCGATCCCGAACCCCTCAGTTTTGCTGCGGTAGTATGAGTACCCAGCAGTAGAAGCAACAGCATCAAGAGCAGCAGCAATAGAAATACCAACAGCAATAACAGCAGCAGGAATAACGATAACAGCGGCACAAGCAGCAGCAGCAACAACAATAGCAGCACAAACAACAGCAGCAACAACAGACGTAAGAACAACAGCAGCAACAACAGACGTAAGAACAACAGCAGCAGCAGCAACAGTACCAGCAGCAACAACAGCAGCAGCAACAGCAGCAACAACAGCAGCAGCAACAGCAGCTGCTTGGGGAGGGACTCCCAGCAACGGCTGGCGACGGGGTCATATAGTTAGAATTATCGATAGACCATAATCGGCTTAAACTCTGGTGTGGAAGCAGAGGAATGCCACCCTTACCTCGCCACCCTTTAAAGACGACAATTCCATATGTCATAACAATCTATAACTTCTTTATGGTCGCTGTAAAACGTCACATAAAAAAAATCTTATGGTTTGCCTCGGAGGTCTTTCAAAAGGCGATCAAAATAGCCTTAATGCTCATTGTTATGAGTTTGTACTGGAAACGTGAGCGTCTGAGTGCATATGTGTACACCAGCTCGCATACGTGGACACATGAATACCATACGCAGTTTCCAGAGTGGGTATGATCAGCCCTAGGGAATAAGGAATCAATGAAGCCAGTGGTTTAGTGACTGGCCCAGGAGCTATGAATAGAATCCAGCAAGTCCAAATAAGTGAGTACACATGTGGAAGCACTTGCTCATACGTAGGGATCTCGTGATCAACTACAGATGATTGAACAGTTAGATGGACGATCATAAATACAATATTTAGAAGTTTTTAAGCTAGAGTGGCAAACCTCCAAGAATCCTTCAGAGGGATGTGGTTACTAAACTGTCATTGGTACATTAGTACTGTGTAAACTAGAAAGAGAGAGATGCTGCCTCTGTAGGTGAAGACGAAGAGTCACAGACCCTGTCGAAAGTTTCTAGACGTGTCCCAGAACAAAAGAAAACATTTAAAAAGAGTTCCAAGTGAATGCATTATACGGGTCGAGGAGAGACAGAGGGAGAAATTGGAAGGAACTCGAAATACTTTTTCTCGTGTGTAGAATCCTGAGAAAATCTTTCATCTAATATTATGTCTTTTAAAGCAAACGGAACTTATTGTATAAATGTTGGTAGAATTATCGACAATATGTTAGGTAAAAGGACACAAATGTAACGAATCTGACATTTTATTGTGGCAACGTTTCGCTCTCCATGAGCTTTGTCAAGCCGGTAACGGTGGTGACTTACCTTCGGAACGGTGTACAGGTAAACTCCAGTTAAACAAGAGTTACCATGTGAGTATACCACCCAGGGTCAGCTAGACGACATAGTCACCACATCATGACTGAAACACTTTAAAACTGAGTCACAATTTAGTCAATTTAGAGAGAAAACTTTAGACGACTTTACGGTCACTCCTGAACCACTATCAAACCACAGCATCAAGTAAGTTGTGATTCGATAAACTGGCTCGTGGCTCTAGTATTACCAGCTTCAGCACACAAATGAAGGATCCGGGTGCTAACCCGGGGGAGTGAGCAAGTCTGAAATGCTTATTTGCACCTGTAGTTCTTGTTCACCTAGCATTAATTAGGTACCTGGGTGTTAGGCGACTGTTGCGTGTATCATTCTGGGAAGGATGGCAGTACATCTTAGACAAGACTAAGTTTTCCAGTGAGCAATGTTGCAGTCAAGAGATATCACGTGTCTTAAAGACTGTCATCAGAATGGAAGTAAATGGTATGAAATACCGACACAATGGAAAAATAAATACGTAAGCAGTATTATGTGATCCTTTATTTATTGATTAATAAGCGTAAATATATATATTATAATCTTTCATGGTATGTGTTTGTATTTTGGTATGTGTGTGGGGGAGGGGCGGCATAATGCCATGACTGACACTCAATTACCAAGAACTCATTCAAAATTAAGTCTTTCTAAAATTTTCTCTTATACATTTAAAGATATATATATATTTTTTCATTTATGTTAATATAAAAATTAATGATTTTGTACCAAAAGAACCTCTGGAAACTTACCTAACTTTATTATATCAAGCGTAATTTAATTTAGCCTAATCCAACTAAATATATTTTACAATAATTTAATAATAAACAAGCACAATGAAATATATTTTTTCGTTAGGTTGAGAATGATTTTTGTTAAATTATTGCATACACAAATTTTCGCTTGCCTTATTCGGCAAGAAGAGCGTTGCTATTTAAGCCAAAATCACACGTTTTACCTATTCGGCAAGACACACACACACACACACATATATATATATATCCTCTTACCCACCCCTTTCTATTCCATTGTTTCTTAAACGTTCATACAGTCTGGCTCCATAAAGCAATTAACATATATAAACTTATATTATGCAAATTTGAGTCATCTACTCTCAAAGATCTGTGAGAGGCGGAGGCGATGAATATCAAAGTTTTCAGATATCAACAGGAGGAGGAAAAAAAAAAAGACAGAAGCCTGTTATGAACCGTCGTCCATTCCACCAAAAATTGTCGTATTGGAAAAACTTCGTGATATTTTCTTTTTTCTGTCGCTAACTGGCAGTGGATGACGCCGGAGGTGCCAGCTGCACTTCCTCTTGAACTTCAACGAACCGCGTTACTATAGGTTCCTGAGCCCCCTTGAGCCTTATCATACCTTCTCTTCAAACTGTGTAAGGTGTGTGTCTCAACAACTAGCACCTCTGTTTCACTGAACTGCCTTACAACCTTAAAACTCATGAATGCCTAATGTGTGTGTGTGAGAGAGAGAGAGAGAGAGAGAGAGAGAGAGAGAGAGAGAGAGAGAGAGAGAGAGAGAGAGAGAGAGAGAGAGAGAGAGAGAGAGAGAGAGAGAGAGAGAGAGAGAGAATGAGAGGGAGAGAGAGAGAGAGAGTGCTGAGTTCTGACGCCCCAATACACATCGAATTGATTTCTCAGAAGCGCGACTCTTTCTCTGGGTAATTCTATTTCCAACACAGATGAAGTGGAATTGAATGATCGGAGCGGAACGTCTCACTCCTGTAGTGAAAGTTCTGGTTATTCACGTAGCTGACAGACAAGTATGGTATGGAATGCCAGATTATAACTCTTCATGAAGCTTTGTAGAAAGTTTTGCCTTCGCCATGTCTTATACATTACCAGCCATCAGTTCATTAATAACTAAATACACCTCCTCTCTTTTTTCCCTTCCTCTTCCCCTGGTCTCACCTCTTCCCTCATCTTCTCCAATCCCCATGAAGTCTCCTATCCTGGGCATCCCAGAACCGGATTAGCATTAAAATCCTTCACTATGATGACAGTGTGTGGGAGAGGAAGGTGAGACAGCCAACCGTGTACTGTGTAGGTCGTCAAATTAACTGTCTCATGAATATATATACAGTGAACTTTGAGAGACTGTACCCAGCACCACCCTCGCTGCTACTGCTTCAAGTCCTGTACGCAGAGGTATCTTCAGATCCATCGAATCTGAGGTACTGATCGCCTCGTTTTCTACTCTCTCCAGTTGATAAAGCCACTGGTGGACGAAACGTTTTCAAAGTAAAGATATCTAGGGCTTGGTTTGCCTGACATATGTGTAAAACCAAGTCTACATCCACCTGAATACCGACATCTGTGCCAACGACACCCTGAGAACTGTCAGTCTGTCGTGCATTTACCTGTGGCCGAGGATTTATCTTCACACGGAGCCTCGGAGCCGTGTGAAGGAGCCTCTGAACCAGTGTGGTAATGAATCACTGGTCCCTAGGATCATGTACAACCGTGTGGCTGGGCTACCTCATTCACCTTCAGCTGTTATTGTCTTGTTGAAGCTTACTGCTCGAATGGACCCATGCCTGACTGTCCCGGTGTAACCAGGATACTAACTACATCACCCAGTGCCTCTTGAACTGCCTTTGCCACAAAAAAAATGGGATTTAGTTTAAAGACTCACCTCAGTCCACAGATTTAAGATAAAGAAATCGTACGTGGTCCAGAATGTCAATAGACCGCGAGGCGTCCTGAGTGTTATTGTCCACTGCCAATGATGCGGGTGTTTGTTCATCCTCTATCTCCCGTTGTTTCCTCGGTAAACATATGAACATCACTTCTTTATCCTCCTCTTCCTCCTCCTTATCCTCAACCTCCTGTTCAAGTGGTCGTTTCTTTGCGTCCACCTCCAGGCTAAGCACATAATAACACTAACGTAAGCACACTAAGGTGTGTTGGGAGAGATTCCCCAGCTCAAGCCACCAACCCAGTTGCTTGTAAGTTACTGACGCTGGTACTACCTGAGGCACTGTATTATGTCGACTAGCTGCCGGGATGATATTTTTTCTAATTTGCCAAACCAGATATTTAGATCATAAAGTTAGTGGTAATGAATCAAATGACAGATACATTTTAAAACATAAAACTAGATAATAATGATATATCTGATCCAGACAGCTGAACACAATAAATTTTCACTCACGACAAGAAAAAAAGCATTTTAGTAAATTCTACAACATATACACAGTTTACAAACATGCAAAGAACCCATCAGTGTAACATTTCAACTTTGCACACTTCACTGGGTATATATACCGGAATTTGTATGTTTCTCGGTGTATGTACGCTGAGAGTTTAGTTTCATCCATTAAAAAAAATGTTCTTGACTGGAGGTGAATAAGGTGATACACGACCTTAATGACCCTCGTGTAGTAGTCTTTAAATACCCGCTAATCCACCACTAACCCTTCACTAACACGCTGTCTGTCTTTAAATCCCCACTAATCCACCACTAACCCTTCACTAACACGCTGTCAGTCTTTAAATCCCCACTAATCCACCACTAACCCTTCACTAGCACGCTGTCGTTAACCAACCCCACTCTCTTTAAATCCACTAATCACCTCTAAACCCTTCACTAGCACGCTGCCATTCTTAAACTCCCACTATAACCACTAAACCTCCCTAGCACGCTGTCAGTCTTTAAATTCCCCACTAATCCACCACTAACCCTTCACTAACACGCTGCCAGGTTTTAATCCCATAATCACACCATAACCCTGCACTAGGAAACGCAGTCGTCTTTAAAACCATCTTAATCAACCACTTAACCCTTTCATAACGCTTGTCTGTCGTGTTAAAGCCCAGATCACACTAGACCCTTACTAGCACGCTTGTCAGTCTGTAAATTCCCACTAATCCACCATACCTTTCTACTAACACGCTGTCTGTCTTTTAAATTCCCATATTCCCACTATCTTTCACTAGTACGCTGTCAGTCTTTAATGTCCCATTATCCACCACTACCCTTCAAAAGACTCGGTCGTGTTTAAATCCCAGAATCACATAACTCTTCACTAAAACAGCTCCAGTCTTTAAATCTCCACTAATCCACCACACCCTACACCTAACACACGCATGCCAAGACACCTAAATCACCACTAACACCACTAGACCTTCACTAGCAATGCTGCTGTCATATTAATGTTGCCCACTGAGTCCCCTACCCTTCCCTCGCTGCCCAGTTCCTTAAATCCCTCCTAATCCCACCATCTTACCCTGTACTAGCCTCGCTCCCTTCAGCTTTCATCCCCCACCTATCCCCCTACCCTTCACTTCCTTTCCCGCTCTCTTTAATCCCCACCTTAATCCCTCCTCCCCTGAGACAACTGGAACCTATGTAATCAATTAGCCGCAGTCAGCACTTTTTGAAATCGAGACTAATCGGGATTGCAGGCTAACGCGATGTCGGTAGTGGCGTAAGGGCATGACGGAGTAGTCGTCATGTGAAGGAATACCCCGACTAATGAGGAAACTTTGAATCTGCACAATTCCTAAACATGTCAGTCTTAAATCCCCACTAATCCACCACTTACTTCACTAACACCTCCAGTCTTGTTAAATCCGCCACTGATCCACTCACTTTAAATCCCTTCTAATAACTACAAACACTGCCAGGGGTTCAGTACATGACGCACTGATTACGAAGTCGAAGATGTGTGTACTCAGAAATTTTAGGTCAAAAATTCATTCAATTTTAATCTTGTTTATTAGGTGGTTGAGCTACAGGGACCTTGGCTATGTATTTCGTGTGGGTTGTGTGGTCCTTGTAGTATGTTGTATGTGTGTGTAAAATTCTAATGTATGTGGTGTGTAATATCATGTAGACTGTGTTTCTATGTATGTATGTGTGTGTTGTATGTATGCTATGTTGGTAACAAAGGGAATGCAGGTCGTGTGTGGAATGTAAGAAAGCATAGCTGTGACTAGTGAGCGAATTTAGAAAATCTACAAGACAATGACTATATCACGTCCCATTTACATGATACTTCAGGATATAAACAAACAAAAACATATAACAAAAAAACACAATATAAAAGTGGACAATTAATTTACTTGTAAGAGGCAGTTGACATGGGATAAGTAATTATTGTGTGACTGAGGTCACACACTGACCTTCCCTGAAAAATTTGCACTTCAAGCAACTACCTCATTTCTTCTCAGGGCCCTTCACTTTCCGTTCCATCCTTTCAACCCTCCCCTCATTTCCTTCCTCCCTTTTCCCGCCCCTTCCCCTCCCTCCCCTTGCATGACAACTTTTCGTGAACCTAATTAATTCATATTTACCTCCTGCGTCGACACCTTCTTTGAGTCTGGAGGATCTGGTGGTGGAGGTTGGCAGGGACTGGCGGAGTGGATGGCGGAGTTGTTAGTGGGGAGAGAGGAGTGGAGGAGTAGAGTGTTTGAGAGAGAGAGAGAGAAATAGAGTAGATGGAGGGAATGTACAGTGTGTGGGGATAAGTACTGTCAATTTGCCCAGAAAAAAACTATGTACAGGAGACGATAAATTTTGAATACACGCGTTTATTCTAATGTAACAGCCTCATTAGGTGTATGACTGGCCTAGCATGGATCACGTGATCTAAATTTCTCATGTTCAGCCTGAAGATGAACACAAATGAAACATCACGACGAGCACCACAATCTGCACCTTGTTCTGTTCCATACGTCATTATGAACACAATATTCATTTCAACATCAGCAAACTGGTGCTCAGACTTGACACTCATGTAAAGAGAGACTTTACTCAACACAGAGAGATGCCACCTTGCTATAACTTCGTCCCAGTTGGGTCGGAGACCCTTGGAGCATTGTGCAAGTGTGCTCTAAAATTCCTGAAAGAATTAGGGTGGAAAAATTCATCACAGCAACCAAGGACCTCATTACAGCCAGCTTCCTCTTTCAGAGACTCAGTGTTGCGATCCAGAGGGGAAATGCCTGCAGCATTCTGGGCACGCGACCCACCCCGTGGAGCTGGACGATGTTTTTGAGATGTAGGTTCTGAGATGTCATTTATGTTATTCACCTTCCCATTTTATCTTTGTGAGTGTATCTTGTGGGTGGAATATATATATATATATATATATATATATATATATATATATATATATATAATATATATATATATATATATATATATATATATATATAGGTATAAGAGAGAGAGAGAGAGACAAGAAGTGGAAAGATTAGAGAGTGATAGAGAGAGAGAAGAAAATGGAAGAGTCTGGGGAAAAATTGTGGAATGTTCAAGGGAAAACAAATTGGAAAGATCTCGGGGGAAAAAGAAGGGGAGGAGAAACAGACGGATAATAAAGTCAGGAGATAAAGACAGGTTACAATGACAGGACATAAAGACAAATGATAAAGTCAGAACATAAAAAACAAAGACATATTTTGTGTAGGGTAAGATAGAGGTGAAGAGAAGGAGGAGGAGGAGGAGGAGGAGGCGGGAGATAAAAGGAAGAAGAGAGAAGGTAGAAGAAAGCAGGAAGGAAAATATAAGTAAAAGGAAGAGGAAGAAAAGGAAGTAGAGGAAAAATATGGGATAAGAGAAAGGTAGAAGGAAGCGTGAGGTAGGAGAGAGGCAGGATGGAAATAGGATGTACTAGGAGATAGGAGGCAGAAGATAAAGGAAGGGCAGAGAAGGGCAGGAAGGATGTCATAAATGAAAGAATTTAATCTGTGGACGACAAGTGTCGTTGCTCGAGGTGACGACATTATTGATCGTATGGTGCATAGCTACCAGGGGCGCCGCCCCCTGCGTCTGGGGAAGGAAAGTCGGGGGGGGGGGTCGCAAGGTGCACCTACTTCCGCGTCAACGAAGGGAGGGATATCAAGGGGCAAGTGTCCTTCGTTTTATCTTCATAAACGTAAAACGCAACGCGAAACAGAAACGAAAGTTACGGAAACACAGTTTAGCACTGTGAACACACCTGCTTCCCTCGTTTAATCAGACCCGTAGTTAACCTCGGTAAGTGACCTCATCATGTAGACGCTTGTGACACGCTTCCACTAACATTAAAAAAAATCAAATAACGTGACTGGAACAACAGAAGTCACAATACTCTACCTGGAATATATTTATTATATATTATATATATATATATATATATATATATATATATATATATATATATAATATATATATATAATATATATATATATATATATATATATATATATATATATATATATATATAGAAGTCAGCACTCAATTGCTACGAAACAGCACTCTGCAGCTATAAAACAGCACACTGCAGCTATGAACCAGCACAATGCAGCTATGAAACAGCACACTGCAGCTATGGAACAGCACAATGCAGCTATGAAACAGCACACTGCAGCTATGGAACAGCACAATGTAGCTATGAAACAGCACAATGCAGCTATGAAACAGCACACTGCAGCTATGAAACAGCACAATGCAGCTATGAAACAGCACAATGTATCTATGAAACAGCACAATGCAGCTATGAAACAGCACAATGCAGCTATGAAACAGCACACTGCAGCTATGAAACAGCACAATGCAGCTATGAAACAGCACAATGTATCTATGAAACAGCACAATGCAGCTATGAAACAGCACAATGCAGCTATGAAACAGCACACTGCAGCTATGAAACAGCACAATGCAGCTATGAAACAGCACACTGCAGCTAAGAGACAGCACACTGCAGCTAAGAGACAGCACACTGCAGCTAAGAGACAGCACACTGCATCTCAAACACAGATGGTGAACTTGTCTGCGAGTACATGAATTTTTTTCTTTCTGTCTAGTGTTTTGGAGCGGAAGTTGCGCCCGTGGCTAGAAGTAAGCGCCACGGACGCGCAGTGACCTGCCAGTCGTCCGCGCAATGCCCAAAGGGAGGGTGCAGTGCCAGACATCACTGACTTTCTGTCTCGTTTTCCCCGTCCTGTCCGCTTCTCAGTCACTCTGTCTGTCTACTGTGAACTCCAGACGGAAGCTAGAGGTTTGACACAAACAACTGCAAACTTGCGTAGAGGCTTAGGTCGTCTGTCGACTATCTTTCCCCAAATACTTCCGCATTCCCTCCCTCCCTTCCCTCCCTCACTTCCTCCCTCACTCCCTCCCTCACTTCCTCCCTCCCTTCCCTCCCTCACCCTGTCATCATGATCTCTCACAACTACATCATTAGTCCTGGTAATGTCACCAGGCGGCTGCCTCGTGTCTACTAACTCACCCATTTTAACCTCCATTTGCGGCATAATAAAAGTTTCTCCTGCCCTCCAGCCATTTCCAAAGACTATTAGCAAAAGTCTCCCACAAGGAGTGATTTTCCCCCGAAGGGAGAATCGGAGGAAGAAGGAAGAATGGGATGAAGATGGAATAGGGAATAGGAGAAATATAAAAGATGGAATGGGAGGAAGATAAAATAGGGAAGAAGAGGAAGATAAAAAGGAAATGGGTGGAAGATGGAAAAGGGAATAGGAGGAAGATGATAAAGACAGAAGAGGGGGATGACTAGAAGATGGAAGAGGGAGGAAGAAGACGATAATTGAGGAGACGTAAGCAATCAGGTTAATAAGTAGAACAAGAATAAAGAGAGAAAGAGAGAGAGAGAGAGAGAGAGAGAGAGACGAGAGAGAGAGAGAGAGAGAGAGAAGAGAGAGAGAGAGAGAGAGAGAGAGAGAGAGAGAGAGAAAAGAGAGAAGAGAGGAAAAGGGAGTAGCGATAAGCCAGAAGTCGTAATTCTATTGTCGTGAAGGTCGTCAGATTTCAATTCCCTGGTTTGGGGCGAGGGGTCCCGGACCGGAAGTTGAATGAGGGATCCTGTACCGGAGGCTGAATGAGGGGACCCGGACCGGAGGTTGAGTGAGGGGTCCTGAACCGCAGATTGAATGAGGGGGCACGGACCGGAGCTCGAGTGAAGGGTCCAAGACCGGTGGTTATATAATTTCCTGGAGGAACAGGATAAGAGACAGAAATGGAGATCAAACAAAGCGTTAGAACGTTGAAGAATCGACGTAAGAAGGAAGACTTGTTAAATTGCTGTATGAGCAGTGAATCTCTGTGGATGCTGTAGCATTCACAGCTACTACAACATTCACAGCTACTACAACATTCACACGACGTAGAAAGAATAAAACAAATATTAGAAAGAATGGGGGGGGGGGGAATTCTACATACTTACTCACATCTGCCAAACTCAAAATGCCCAACTCAAAAATGATTAATACACTGATGATAACAATGAAAGTTGCGAAATCCTTAAAGGTCATTATGAATTCAGTGTTCCTCTCTACACTGTTAGGGACAGTTTGTATCCTGATAGCTTTTTCATAAATCCACCCCACACAGCACACTATAAATTTGACATCAACATAAATCTCTAGGATTTCGAAAGAGATATAGACAACATAACCAGGCACGCAGCACTTGGGACTGATTCCTGGACTGCATTAGTTATATAGATGTGCAAAACACCTTTAGTTCAGCGCTCACGGGAAAAAGAGCTTAAATTCAGGTGAAATCTCAGAGGCTTTACAAATAGAAGATTTAGCTCCTCTTCGCAAAGGGCGCCAGGAGACTAACAGTAAAATACCACAGAACAGTAGCACTAACGTATGACATTGCAAAAGCTTCAGAATGGGTTCTAAAACACCAGAATGTTTACTTTATGGAGACACGTGAGGTACACAAGCCAAGTCATCGATGCTGGAGAGCAAGACGATCCTGCTTATCTCAATTATTAAACACAGGGAGACAGTTGTGAAGGTCTTGCATGGAAACAAAGACGATGATGTGTCAACACAGATTTTGCAAAGGCGCTTGATGGAAGGCGACCATGGAGAAATATCACAAAAAAAATGCAGACAAAGGGAATAACAGGAAAAGTAGGGAAATGGATACTCAGATTTCTAGCACACAGAATTTAAAGACTCTACACACACACACACACACACACACACACACACACACACACACACACACACACACAGTAGGGAAACTGAGCGCGCGAGTCACGCCTTCCGTGCTCCGCGAATATAAGTGTTTTTGAGGGCTACCCAAGTGTTCTGCAAGGGTTGCAAAGTGTGTTAGGGTAGTGAACAATCCTAGAAGCGATTTTCAATCTGCCTGAGCCACATAAATGTGGGGAGAGCCACAATTTTGTAAGTGAACTAGAAAGTAAAACGTGGTGGCGCAGTCAGAGCGGGCAGGCTAGTGTGGGTGGTAAGGCGACGTTGTCACGTGTCACCCAAGAAAGATAATAAAGTGAAACAATCGTGTGACCAGTGAGAGAAATACAGTGAATAGGGTACATTATTAACGAGAAGAAATTGAGGTGGATCTACGCCAGGACGTCACATCGAGCTGGACAATCTACAGGCTGCTACAGCTGCATTGCAAGTATGTACTGTACTCACCTATGAATGGTTGTGTGGGTGTGGGGTTCCAAGTTCCAATTAACCGCCAAGCTGATTGTGAATGGTCTCTCATAGCACGATAAAGAATAGGCACTCAAGTATTCAATAAGGAATAGCAATTAGTAATTCTTTGAACAAGGCGAGTAACTTACTATAAGCTAGGTGGCAGGACAAGCATTTAAGGGCAACATTGTAAGTAGGTGCAGGTCAAGTCCCAGGAGGGTGGGGGTCAGGTCACAAAAGGTTGTGGTCACAAGCAACCACTGAGACTCCACATTACACTCCAACGCACAAGCACCTACTTTTCAGACACATAATAAACCCACACATAATTCCACACATAATTACACACACACACACACACAACCTGACGACACTGGAGGACAGGAGAGATAGGGGGGACATGATAACGACATACAAAATACTGAGAGGAATTGACAAGGTGGACAAAAACAGGATGTTCCAGAGATTGGACACAGTAACAAGGGGACACAGTTGGAAGCTAAAGACACAGATGAATCACAGGGATGTTAGGAAGTATTTCTTCAGCCACAGAGTAGTCAGTAAGTGGAATAGTTTGGGAAGCGATGTAGTGGAGGCAGGATCCATACATAGCTTTAAGCAGAGGTACGATAAAGCTCACGGCTCAGGGAGAGTGACCTAGTAGCGATCAGTGAAGAGGCGGGGCCAGGAGCTCGGACTCGACCCCCGCAAACCTCAACTAGGTGAGTACAACTAGGTGAGTACACACACACACACACACACACACACACACACACACACACACACACACACACACACACACACACACACACACACACACACACACACACACACATATATATATATATATATATTATATATATATATATTATATATATATATATATTATATTTTTTTTATTATCACACTGGCCGATTCCCACCAAGGCAGGGTGGCCCGAAAAAGAAAAACTCATCACCATCAATTCACTCCATCACTGTCTTGCCAGAAGGGTGCTTTTACACTACAGTTTGTAAACTGCAACATTAACACCCCTCCTTCAGAGTGCAGGCACTGTACTTCCCATCTCCAGGACTCAAGTCCGGCCTGCCGGTTTCCTGAATCCCTTCATAAATGTTACTTTGCTCACACTCCAACAGCACGTCAAGTATTAAAAACCATTTGTCTCCATTCACTCCTATCAAACACGCTCACGCATGCCTGCTGGAAGTCCAAGCCCCTCGCACACAAAACCTCCTTTACCACACCTCCCCTCCAACCCTTCTAGGCCGACCCACCTACCCGCCTTCCTTCACTACAGACTGATACACTCTTGAAGTCATTCTGTTTCGCTCCATTCTCTCTACATGTCCGAACCACCTCAACAACCCTTCCTCAGCCCTCTGGACAACAGTTTTGGTAATCCCCGCACCTCCTCCTAACTTCCAAACTACGAATTCTCTGCATTATATTCACACCACACATTGCCCTCAGACATGACATCTCCACTGCCTCCAGCCTTCTCCTCGCTGCAACATTCATCACCCACGCTTCACACCCATATAGAGCGTTGGTAAAACTAACATCTCTCATACATTCCCCTCTTTGCCTCCAAGGACAAAGTTCTTTGTCTCAACAGACTCCTAAGTGCACCACTCACTCTTTTTCCCTCATCAATTCTATGATTCACCTCATCTTTCATAGACCCATCCGCTGACACGTCCACTCCCAAATATCTGAATACGTTCACCTCCTCCATACTCTCTCCCTCCAATCTGATATTCAATCTTTCATCACCTAATCTTTTAGTTATCCTCATAACCTTACTCTTTCCTGTATTCACCTTTAATTTTCTTCTTTTGCACACCCTACCAAATTCATCCACCAATCTCTGCAACTTCTCTTCAGAATCTCCCAAGAGCACAGTGTCATCAGCAAAGAGCAGCTGTGACAACTCCCACTTTGTGTGTGATTCTTTATCTTTTAACTCCACGCCTCTTGCCAAGACCGTCGCATTTACTTCTCTTACAACCCCATCTATAAATATATTAAACAACCACGGTGACATCACACATCCTTGTCTAAGGCCTACTTTTACTGGGAAAAAATTTCCCTCTTTCCTACATACTCTAACTTGAGCCTCACTATCCTCGTAAAAACTCTTCACTGCTTTCAGTAACCTACCTCCTACACCATACACTTGCAACATCTGCCACATTGCCCCCCTATCCACCCTGTCATACGCCTTTTCCAAATCCATAAATGCCACAAAGACCTCTTTAGCCTTATCTAAATACTGTTCACTTATATGTTTCACTGTAAACACCTGGTCCACACACCCCCTACCTTTCCTAAAGCCTCCTTGTTCATCTGCTATCCTATTCTCTGTCTTACTCTTAATTCTTTCAATTATAACTCTACCATACACCTTACCAGGTACACTCAACAGACTTATCCCCCTATAATTTTTTGCACTCTCTTTTATCCCCTTTGCCTTTATACAAAGGAACTATGCATGCTCTCTGCCAATCCCTAGGTACCTTACCCTCTTCCATACATTTATTAAATAATTGCACCAACCACTCCAAAACTATATCCCCACCTGCTTTTAACATTTCTATCTTTATCCCATCAATCCCGGCTGCCTTACCCCCTTTCATTTTACCTACTGCCTCACGAACTTCCCCCACACTCACAACTGGCTCTTCCTCACTCCTACAAGATGTTATTCCTCCTTGCCCTATACACGAAATCACAGCTTCCCTATCTTCATCAACATTTAACAATTCCTCAAAATATTCCCTCCATCTTTCCAATACCTCTAACTCTCCATTTAATAACTCTCCTCTCCTATTTTTAACTGACAAATCCATTTGTTCTCTAGGCTTTCTTAACTTGTTAATCTCACTCCAAAACTTTTTCTTATTTTCAACAAAATTTGTTGATAACATCTCACCCACTCTCTCATTTGCTCTCTTTTTACATTGCTTCACCACTCTCTTAACTTCTCTCTTTTTCTCCATATACTCTTCCCTCCTTGCATCACTTCTACTTTGTAAAAACTTCTCATATGCTAACTTTTTCTCCCTTACTACTCTCTTTACATCATCATTCCACCAATCGCTCCTCTTCCCTCCTGCACCCACTTTCCTGTAACCACAAACTTCTGCTGAACACTCCAACACTACATTTTTAAACCTAGCCCATACCTCTTCGACCCCATTGCCTATGCTCTCATTAGCCCATCTATCCTCCAATAGCTGTTTATATCTTACCCTAACTGCCTCCTCTTTTAGTTTATAAACCTTCACCTCTCTCTTCCCTGATGCTTCTATTCTCCTTGTATCCCATCTACCTTTTACTCTCAGTGTAGCTACAACTAGAAAGTGATCTGATATATCTGTGGCCCCTCTATAAACATGTACATCCTGAAGTCTACTCAACAGTCTTTTATCTACCAATACATAATCCAACAAACTACTGTCATTTCGCCCTACATCATATCGTGTATACTTATTTATCCTCTTTTTCTTAAAATATGTATTACCTATAACTAAACCCCTTTCTATACAAAGTTCAATCAAAGGGCTCCCATTATCATTTACACCTGGCACCCCAAACTTACCTACCACACCCTCTCTAAAAGTTTCTCCTACTTTAGCATTCAGGTCCCCTACCACAATTACTCTCTCATTTGGTTCAAAGGCTCCTATACATTCACTTAACATCTCCCAAAATCTCTCTCTCTCCTCTGCATTCCTCTCTTCTCCAGGTGCATACACGCTTATTATGACCCACTTCTCGCATCCAACCTTTACTTTAATCCACATAATTCTTGAATTTACACATTCATATTCTCTTTTTCTCCTTCCATAACTGATCATTTAACATTACTGCTAACCCCTTCCTTTGCTCTAACTCTCTCAGATACTCCAGATTTAATCCCATTTATTTCCCCCACTGAAACTCTCCTACCCCCTTCAGCTTTGTTTCGCTTAGGGCCAGGACATCCAACTTCTTTTCATTCATAACATCAGCAATCATCTGTTTCTTGTCATCCGCACTACATCCACGCACATTTAAGCAACCCAGTTTTATAAAGTTTTTCTTCTTCTCTTTTTTAGTAAATGTATACAGGAGAAGGGGTTACTAGCCCATTGCTCCCCGGCATTTTAGTCGCCTCATACGACACGCATGGCTTACGGAGGAAAGATTCTTTTCCACTTCCCCATGGACAATAGAAGAAATAAAAAAGAACAAGAGCTATTTAGAAAAAGGAGAAAAACCTAGATGCATGTATATATATATATGCATGTGCGTGTCTGTGAAGTGTGACCAAAGTGTAAGTAGGAGTAGCAAGATATCCCTGTTATCTTAGCGTGTTTATGAGACAGAAAAAGAAAACCAGCAATCCTACCATCATGTAAAACAGTTACAGGTTTCTGTTTCACAGTCATCTGGCAGGACGGTAGTACTTCCCTGGGTGGTTGCTGTCTACCAACCTACTACCTACCTACTATATATATATATATATATATATATACGGTTTTCTCTGGCTTCTGAGAGTAAATTCCTTTATTTGATCTCTTTTCTATTATATTTATATGCTTTATCTTCTCGTTCCTTCTCCTCGTCCTCATCATTATTCATTTTTTCTCTTCTCTCTAAGTATGAGCTTGAAAGTCTGAAGGATCAACTTGTGGAATATTGATGAGCTCAATATTCCTGGAAGGTTCAATAACATTATTTTTTAACACTCTGGGTGTCTCCCACCAAGACTGGATGACCATAAAACAAGGAAACATCTTCAGCATTATTCATTCAATAGCTCTCTTGGCAGAAGTGTGCAAACATTACAATTCAAATGAACCACTGAACTACATTATTATTCTCCTTTTGAGTGCAGGCACTTTACTTTTCACCTCCAGGACTCAAGTCCGGTTAACTGGCTTCCCTGAATTCCTTCACGAAGGATAGATACCTTCAAACACTTCAACAGCCCGTCAAGCCATAAAAAGAAAACTCGGCTTCCCTCACTCTGAGCTAACATCCACAAGCCTACTGGATGTACAAGCCCCTTTCACCTAAAACCTTAACCTCCCTTCCTGCGATGACTCATGTCACTTCTTCCTTCCACTCTCTTCGTCATCCTATTCTGCTCCGTCCTCTCCAGATGTTCAGAGCACCTCAACAGCCCCTCCTCAGCCCTCTGAAACATACCTTCGGTAACCGCACACTCTCTTTCAATACCTTCACTTTGAATTCTCGGCATAATATTCGTACCAGACAATGTTCTCCAACACCGCCTCACTGTCTCCAGTCCCCTATCCACTGCAGCATTTAAATTTCTTGTTTAACACCCATATAAAAGTTTTGGTACCATTATACTCGGGTGCATTTTCCTTTTCTTTTGAGTCCACATTCTGTCACACCACTGATGTCTCAACACACCGTCTACCTTCCCGCCGTTCTCTGTTGCATGGTTTCCCATGTATTAACCCAGAACTGTCTGCCGACTTGCCACGCTTGTAACTTGATAATGGTCTCTGACAGACCGAAATGTCTCTTAGTGTGGGTTATTTGTGAACTGTTTCAGCCACAGTATTATGGCCATTATTCTCTGTCTACTGTTACTGCTAAACTGTTACTTACAGCTCTTAAATGGTCCCCTGACCATGGACGGAGAAAACTGCAGAAAGTCTTATATACAAGGATATACAATGCACGTTTAATGACACCTGTTGCCCCTGTTCACCTAGCAGTTAGTAGGTACCTGGTTGTCGTGGGTCGCATCCTGGGTAACAAGACTAACTTAAGTTTCAATAAAGTACATTATTAATATTAACTAAGTGTGTATTAGTTATTTCATCAACTTTGTAAAAATAAACTATATATATATATATATATAATATATATATATATATATATATATATATATATATATATATATATATATATATAATATATATATATATATATATACTGCATCTTGAGTAAACACAGTTTTTTCTGATATTTTTGTGTGTAGGCAGTAAGTACGTTGCCACAAAACTAGAGACACCGTCTGCCTGCTGAATTTTTTATATATTAAAATTAAATTTAGTGACCGGGCTGCACTGTGTGTTATGCTAAAGCTGCGAGCCGCCGCCAGCATTTCATAAATAGAAAATTTAGAAGGAAATGCGGTAGCCGGCGGCTGTACATCCAAATTTTAGCATAATTACGCTTAATGGTGTGTGTATATATATTTAATATTATAGTTTTGTTGGGGGGGGGATCGTTGTTGTGTGGCTCGGTCTCTGGTCTGGTCTGCTGCATGGTTAGCTTAGCTTAGCTTAGGTTAGCTTAGGTTAGCTTAGGTTAGGTTAGGTTAGGTTAGCTTAGGTTAGGTTAGCTTAGGTTAGGTTAGGTTAGCTTAGCTTGTGATGTAGTCCAGCTGGGCTTGTGAGGTCTCTGGGGAGACCTAATTTAACCAATTATATGGTCACACCTTGCCTTGGCAAACGTCTGTAGCCACGCCCACGTCTGAGGTCTTTTGTTCTTGACGCCTCAGACCTAGGCGTCAGGTCGTACACGTGGTTGTGGAGGGTGCTTGGACCACCATAAAAGCCCAAGGAAGAGCTGAGTAGGGAGATTCGAGCGGAGCTGCTGCTGGGGTGCAGAGCTCCTGAGCAGAGACTTCGAGCGGAGCTGCTGCTGGGGTGCAGGGCTCGGGAGAAGGCTGCTGAAGTCTCTGGAGGAGACTGTTGGAGGCACTGGGCAGAGTACTGGCTTGGCACAGTACTCGTGCTGTGTAGGTCTTGGGACCTGTGGCTTAGTTCCTGTAGTGAACTGTCCTCTGTGCTATATTGTAAGTTATATTCATTTTCGTCAAGTTAATTGTGTTCCTTGTCTCACTGCCTATGTGTACCATCCCATTTATCTAAACCCCAATGATATACTCCTGTTCCCAAATATATTATTGTACAAGGACTTAATAATAAACTGTGTTTGAGTAGAATAGTAATATTCACTGTCCCCGTCATTTATTCTTTTTTCTTATATTTTATTATGTTTATATATGAGTGAAGAGTGGGCGAGGCATATGTTAGTGAGTAGTGTAGAGTTAATGAGTGTCGTGGTGGTCACCACTGACCTGTCATTACCTACCTACCTCCGCTAATCATCTCACTCCTACCACCTCGCCTGCCTCTCCCCTGCCTACATAATCCGTTACTCCCATATTCCCCACTTATATCCTATTCAATCATTACCCCCCTACATGACAAGCTTAGCTTAGGTTAGCTTAGCTTAGGTTAGCTTAGGTTAGCTTAGCTTAGGTTAGCTTAGCTTAGGTTAGCTTAGCTTAGCTTAACTTAGGTTAGCTTAGCTTAGGTTAGCTTAGGTTAGGGTAGCTTAGGTTAGGTTAGCTTAGGTTAGGTTAGCTTAGGTTAGGTTAGCTTACCTTAGCTTAGGTTAGCTTAGGTTAGGTTAGCTTAGGTTAGGTTAGCTTAAGTTAGGTTAGCTTAGGTTAGGTTAGCTTAGGTTAGCTTAGATTTGCTTAGCTTAGGTTAGGTTAGCTTAGGTTAGGTTAGCTTAGGTTAGGTTAGCTTAGGTTAGGTTAGCTTAGGTTAGCTTGGCTTGGATTAGCTTAGCTTAGGTTAGGTTAGCTTAGGTTAGGTTAGCTTAGGTTAGGTTAGCTTAACTTAGGTTAGCTTAGCTTAGGTTAGCTTAGCTTATCTTAGCTTAGGTTAGGTTAGCTTAGGTTAGGTTAGCTTATGTTAGGTTAGCTTAGGTTAGGTTAGCTTAGGTTAGCTTAGCTTAGCTTAGCTTAGGTTAGGTTAGCTTAGGTTAGGTTAGCTTAGGTTAGGTTAGCTTAGGTTAGGATAGCTTAGGTTAGGTTAGCTTAGGTTAGCTTAGCTTAGGTTAGCTTAGCTTAGGTTTGGTTAGCTTAGGTTAGCTTAGCTTAGGTTAGCTCAGCTTAGGTTAGGTTAGGTTAGGTTAGCTTAGGTTAGGTTAGCTTAGGTTAGCTAAGCTTAGCTTAGCTTAGGTTAGGTTAGCTTAGGTTAGGTTAGCTTAGGTTAGGTTAGCTTAGGTTAGGATAGCTTAGGTTAGGTTAGCTTAGGTTAGCTTAGCTTAGGTTAGCTTAGCTTAGGTTTGGTTAGCTTAGGTTAGCTTAGCTTAGGTTAGCTCAGCTTAGGTTAGGTTAGGTTAGGTTAGGTTAGGTTAGGTTAGCTTAGGTTAGGTTAGCTTTGCTTAGGTTAGCTTAGCTTAAGTTAGGTTAGGTTAGGTTAGGTTAGCTTAGCTTAGCTTAGCTTAGGTTAGCTTAGGTTAGCTTAGGTTAGGTTAGGTTAGGTTAGGTTAGGTTAGCTTAGGTTAGGTTAGCTTAGCTTAGGTTAGCTTAGCTTAGATTAGGTTAGGTTAGCTTAGGTTAGCTTAGCTTAGCTTAGATTAGGTTAGCTTAGGTTAGGTTAGCTTAGGTTAGGTTAGCTTAGGTTAGGTTAGCTTAGGTTAGGTTATTTTAGCTTAGCTTAGCTTAGGTTAGCTTAGCTTAGGTTAGGTTAGCTTAGCTTAGCTTTGCTTAGGTTAGCTTAGCTTAGGTTAGGTTAGCTTAGGTTAGCTTAGCTTAGGTTAGCTTAGCTTAGGTTAGGTTAGCTTAGATTAGCTTAGCTTAGGTTAGCTTAGCTTAGGTTAGGTTAGCTTAGGTTAGCTTAGCTTAGGTTAGGTTAGCTTAGGTTAGCTTAGCTTAGGTTAGCTTAGCTTAGGTTAGGTTAGGTTAGGTTAGGTTAGCTTAGGTTAGGTTAGCTTAGCTTAGGTTAGCTTAGGTTAGGTTAGGTTAGGTTAGGTTAGGTTAGGTTAGCTTAGGTTAAGTTAGCTTAGCTTAGGTTAGGTTAGGTTAGCTTAGGTTAGGTTAGCTTAGGTTAGCTTAGCTTAGGTTAGCTTAGCTTAGGTTAGGTTAGGTTAGGTTAGGTTAGCTTAGGTTAGGTTAGCTTAGCTTAGGTTAGCTTAGCTTAGGTTAGGTTAGCTTAGGTTAGCTTAGCTTAGGTTAGATTAGCTTAGGTTAGGTTAGGTTAGGTTAGGTTAGCTTAGGTTAGGTTAGGTTAGGTTAGCTTAGGTTAGGTTAGCTTAGGTTAGGTTAGGTTAGGTTAGGTTAGCTTAGGTTAGGTTAGGTTAGGTTAGGTTAGGTTAGGTTAGCTTAGCTTAGCTTAGCTTAGCTTAGGTTAGGTTAGCTTAGGTTAGCTTAGCTTAGGTTAGCTTAGCTTAGGTTAGGTTAGCTTAGGTTAGCTTAGCTTAGGTTAGGTTAGCTTAGGTTAGCTTAGCTTAGGTTAGCTTAGCTTAGGTTAGGTTAGGTTAGGTTAGCTTAGGTTAGGTTAGCTTAGCTTAGGTTAGGTTAGGTTAGGTTAGGTTAGGTTAGGTTAGGTTAGCTTAGCTTAGGTTAGCTTAGCTTAGCTTAGGTTAGGTTAGGTTAGCTTAGGTTAGGTTAGCTTAGGTTAGCTTAGCTTAGGTTAGCTTAGCTTAGGTTAGATTAGGTTAGGTTAGGTTAGCTTAGGTTAGGTTAGCTTAGCTTAGGTTAGCTTAGCTTAGGTTAGGTTAGCTTAGGTTATCTTAGCTTAGGTTAGATTAACTTAGGTTAGGTTAGGTTAGGTTAGGTTAGCTTAGGTTAGGTTAGGTTAGGTTAGGTTAGGTTAGGTTAGCTTAGGTTAGGTTAGGTTAGGTTAGGTTAGGTTAGCTTAGGTTAGGTTAGGTTAGGTTAGGTTAGCTTAGGTTAGGTTAGCTTAGGTTAGGTTAGGTTAGGTTAGGTTAGGTTAGGTTAGCTTAGGTTAGGTTAGGTTAGGTTAGGTTAGGTTAGGTTAGGTTAGCTTAGCTTAGGTTAGGTTAGCTTAGGTTAGGTTAGCTTAGGTTAGGTTAGGTTAGGTTAGGTTAGGTTAGGTTAGCTTAGGTTAGGTTAGGTTAGGTTAGGTTAGGTTAGGTTAGGTTAGCTTAGGTTAGGTCAGGTTAGGTTAGGTTAGGTTAGGTTAGGTTAGCTTAGCTTAGGTTAGCTTAGGTTAGGTTAGGTTAGGTTACGTTAGGTTAGGTTAGGATAGGTTAGGTTAGCTTAGGTTAGGTTAGGTTAGGTTAGCTTAGGTTAGGTTAGCTTAACTTAGGTTAGCTTAGCTTAGGTTAGGTTAGGTTAGGTTAAGTTAGCTTAGGTTAGGTTAGGTTAGCTTAGCTTAGGTTAGGTTAGCTTAGCTTAGGTTAGGTTAGCTTAGGTTAGCTTAGCTTAGGTTAGCTTAGCTTAGGTTAGCTTAGGTTAGGTTAGCTTAGGTTAGGTTAGCTTAGCTTAGGTTAGCTTAGCTTAGGTTAGGTTAGCTTAGGTTAGCTTAGCTTAGGTTAGCTTAGCTTAGGTTAAGTTAGGTTAGGTTAGGTTAGCTTAGGTTAGGTTAGGTTAGGTTAGGTTAGGTTAGGTTAGGTTAGGTTAGATTAGGTTAGGTTAGGTTTAGTTAGCTTAGGTTAGGTTAGGTTAGGTTAGGTTAGGTTAGCTTAGGTTAGGTTAGCTTAGGTTAGGTTAGGTTAGGTTAGGTTAGGTTAGGTTAGGTTAGGTTAGGTTAGGTTAGGTTAGGTTAGGTTAGGTTAGCTTAGGTTAGGTTAGCTTAGGTTAGGTTAGGTTAGGTTAGGCTAGGTTAGGTTAGGTTAGGTTAGGCTAGGTTAGGTTAGGTTAGGTTAGGTTAGGTTACGTTACGTTACGTTACGTTAAGTTAGGTACCTCATCAGGTTGTGATGGCTATATGAGTCTGTGGACCGCTAACACAAACAGCCTGGTGAAGTGAAAAATAAATGGACAAGGAAAAAACATTAAGGTATACGAAGAACTGAAAAATAACTTACTGAAGGATTTCAAAGAGGAAGGAAGGAAGGAAGAGGAAGATAAAGACATGAGCACCAGAGGTAACGTATACACACACACTAGTGGCAACCAGTGAAGAGGCGGAGCCAGGAGCTGTAACTTGACCCCTGCAATCAATAACAGGTAAGAACATACACACACACACAGTGAGGTTACAATAATGGAACACACACACACACACACACACACACACACACACACACAAGAGTGGGCGTGTGTGTGTGTGTAATGTGTTTCGCGCTGCCTGATGTATTCTAATGTTCCAATATTCTAACAGTCTTAGAGTGTAAATTAGATTTAGAATGATTTAGACGAGGTGCGTTGAAGACCTAAGTCTGGAGGGGGAACCATCCTAAGAAGAGAAACTGAGGATTAAAAGAACCTGGCAATGAGGGCCTCAGGAAGTTGTAATCTCCTTAACGTCGGGTTCTTACGCTGACAGCTGAGGGTCGGTGGTGTGAAGGAGGGGGAGGGGGTGCTCGTGGGGAAGGGGAGGTGAAAGATAGTCCTGTCGGGGAAGATTTAAGGAAGAATATTCGTGGAATATTCGGTGCTGACGCGAGTATAATACTTGAGTAATGACGCACAAGCAGCCCGTAAAGATGCAATAAGAGAAATTCTCTCTACAAGGGCGAGACTTCATTGCACCACATTTCGCTCAAGTGCGACTTTTATTGCACGATATTTCGCTTATGCGTGAGCTTCATTATTCGGGGTTTCGCTCACGTGTGAGTTTTATTTCACAACATGTCACTTAAACCTGATTTACATTGCGCTACATTTCGCTCACCTGTGAACTTTGTTGCACAAGATTTAGCTCAGATGCGAGATATACTGCACGACGTTTCGCTCAAATACATCATAATTTAAGCCAGGAAAATCCAGAATTGACTGGTGCACACCCAAATCTTACCCCGGGAAACAAGAGCCTTGGCAACCAGTACAAAATACCTTGAGTGAAAAGCAAAGGTCTTGTGAAT
>NC_069461.1:20555676-20568176 GCF_026875155.1 Cherax quadricarinatus
GTAAGCCTACAAGGAGATCTGGACAGGATGCAAACCTAGTCCGACAAATGTCTCCTGGAGTTTAATTCCAGCAATTGCAAAGTCATGAAGTTAGGGGAAGGACAAAGAAAACAGTAGACGGAGCACAACCTAGGAAGTCAAAGGCTGCAAAGCTCACTCAAGGAAAAGGTTCTTGGGGTGAGCATCATACCTAGCACATCAACTAAATAACTACTGAAGCAAATAGGTGCCTGGCAAACCTAAGAATAGCGTTCAAGACGTGGTACACTGTATACGTCAGGTCCATATTGGAGTATGCAGCAACATTAATTAACCCACATCTGGTCAAACACGTCAAGAATTTAGAGAGAGTGCAAAGGTTTGAAACAAGACTAGTTCCGGAGCTGAAGGGGTGTGTCCTACGAGGAGAGGTTAAGGAAATTCAACCTGACGACACTGGAGGACGGGATGGATAGAGGGGACATGATAACGACATATAAAATACTGAGAGTAATTGACAAGGTGGATAGGGACAGAATGTTCCAGAGATGGGACACAGCAACAAGAGGTCACAACTGGAAGTTGAAGACTCAGATGAGTCACTGGGATGTTAGGAAGTATTTCATCAGTCATAGAGTTGTCAGGAAGTGGAACAATTTGGAGAGTGATGTAGTGGAGGCAGGAACCATACACAGGTTTAAGAAGAGGTTCGATAAAGCTCAAGGAAAAGCGAGAGAGTGGACTTAGTGGCGACCAACGAAGAGGGTGGGCCGGGAGCTGTGAATCAACCTCTGCACCACAAATAGGTGAGTACAAATAGGTGAGCACACACACACACACACACACACACACACACACACACACACACACACACACACACACACACACACACACACACACTTCATCTCAGTCAATTATCACAGTATTAGTCACTCTATTTAATTGAGCAATTAGCACAGTGGGCAATAAATATAACTAATAACCCTGGCAAACAAACACCCCTTCCCCCCTACCATCATGGCAAATTATGGTTGCTGTTTGCGATTTGCGGTGAGAATAAATCCGCAATTAATCGCTAATATAATAAATCCGGGATTACCGGCCTGCGTGCCGCAACTGTGGAAAACACACCACCTTAATTCGTTGGAAATTAAACGTGGGTTAGGCACGGTTCTGAGGGCATCAGCAGCCTGATTGAACAGCAACCGGGTCGCCGCCGCCGCGATTAGTGAACGGAGGGTCGAGCCTCCTCTGTTCTGTGGCGTTGATATACCCGCACGGGTTTAGGTAGTTCAATATGTTAACTACAATAAGATGCATCCAAATAGTCGTTTCCCGACTCACTCGCCATGGATTCAAACGCCACCCGTTCCGTGGTTACTTCGATATATCATTTTAAAAACGGCATTTACAGTCTGATACACTTTTAAATTTCAACATTTCCTGGTGACAGGAATTGTCATATGATTTCAATATGTAAGCGCGATTGTACGCGCACGCGGCTCACACACTGAGGTCCGGGGGTCGATTCCCCGGTACGGCTGGAAATATTAGAACGTGTTTCTTTAAGAGACGCGTAGGTGCCCCCGTCTAAGCTGTGCTCACACCTCTACAACACAGTTATCCTCAAAGATCTGTTAAATTATACCATGAATTAAGGAAAGATCTTGGACTTCACCTCACGAAACAAAGCAAATGCGATAGTAAATATGGACAAGGTAGATTATAGGGGGAAAATGAACATGTTATTAGAAGACGGGGGAACTTAGGTGCCTCTTAAGGTACCTGCTGACCCTATTCACCTATCAGTAAAATGAGTATCTGGGTGTTAGTCGACTGGTGTGGGTCGCATCCTGGGGACAAAATTGACCTAATTTGCCCGAAATGCTCTGCATAACAAGGGATTTTCTATATAGTAGTACGTCACTGATGTCAGCTAGGACTGTATACCTTGTACATGTACTTGTAGTAATGAAGATTATTATTATTATTATTATTGTTATTATTATTATTATTATTATTATTATTATTATTATTATTATTATTATTATTATTGTTATTATTAGTATTATTATTATTATTATTATTATTATTATTATTGTTATTATTATTATTGTTATTATTATTATTAGTATTATTATTATAATTATTATTATTATTGTTATTATTATTATTATTATTATTATTATTATTATTATTATTATTATTATTATTATTATTATTATTATTATTATTATTATTATTATTATTATTATATTATAGTTTCCTAGAGGAATCTCTAATCGGGTTCCTAAATGCTTCTTTAAGGTTTGTCCCTCCAGATTATATGCGTTGGTTTGTGTACGCATTTGCACATGTAAATGTGTTTGTGTTCAGCACAGCCACAGTGGCAGTGTTCAGATTTCCCATGTAAGGTTCAAATTTCCCATGTGAGGGGGGGGCCCTAATATCCCATGTTCGGTTTAAGTTTTCCACTCGGGGTTCTAATTTCCCACGCAAGACTAATTTCCCATGTGAGGTTTTAATTTATCACAGGAAAAATCGGAACCTAATTTCCCACACTAGGCTGCGGTTTCCCATGCAAAGCTGTAATTTCCCACGTTAGGTTGTAATTTCCCACGCTAGGCTGTAATTTCCCACGCTAGGTTGTAATTTCCCACGCTAGGCTGTAATTTCCCACGCTAGGCTGTAATTTCCCACGCTAGGCTGTAATTTCCCACGCTAGGTTGTAATTTCCCACGCTAGGCTGTAATTTCCCACACTAGGCTGTAATTTCCCACGCTAGGCTGTAATTTCCCACGCTAGGCTGTAATTTCCCACGCTAGGCTGTAATTTCCCACGCTAGGTTGTAATTTCCCACGCTAGGCTGTAATTTCCCACCCTAGGCTGTAATTTCCCACGCTAGGCTGTAATTTCCCACGCTAGGCTGTAATTTCCCACGCTAGGCTGTAATTTCCCACCCTAGGCTGTAATTTCCCACGCTAGGCTGTAATTTCCCACCCTAGGCTGTAATTTCCCACGCGAGGTTCTAATTTCCCACACTAGGAGGCACTGCGTTTTCTTAAAAAAAAAAAAGTGTGTATACACACTGCCACCACCAAGGACTGGTTCTTAATGTCCGTGGCGCTGGGGAGGAATTTAATTAAATAGTGAGTTGAAGGTGAGTTGCAGAGATTTGCTGAGGCATGTTGAGAGAATACAGATACTGGGAGGAAGTAAACTCATCCCAGTTGTTTATATTAGCCGGGGCACTGGTTTGTTAAGAGATTCTGAAGGTCATTAAGGCTACGTGTCAATGGTTACCCATCAGTCAAGAATATTTTATTTCCGGGTATTGAGTTTAAGGTAAACACTTGGTGTATATACCCTGAGAGATGTTCACCTCCCGGTATATATACCCCGAGCAATATTCACCTCCCTGTATATATACCCCGAGCAGTATTCACCTCCCGATATATATACCTCGAGCAATATTCACCTCCCGGTATATATACCTCGAGCAATATCCACCTCCCCGTATATATACCCCGAGCAATATTCACCTCCCGGTATATATACCCCAAACAATATTCACCTCCCGGTATATATACCTCGAGCAATATTCACCTCCCCGTATATATACCCCGAGCAATATTCACCTCCCAGTATATATACCCCGAGCAATATTCACCTCCCGGTATATATACCTCGAGTAATATTCACCTCCCCGTATATATACCCCGAGCAATATTCACCTCCCAGTATATATACCCCGAGCAATATTCACCTCCCGGTATATATACCTCGAGTAATATTCACCTCCCAGTATATATACCCCGAGCAGTATTCACCTCCCGATATATATACCTCGAGCAATATTCACCTCCCGGTATATATACCTCGAGTAATATTCACCTCCCAGTATATATACCCCGAGCAGTATTCACCTCCCGATATATATACCTCGAGCAGTATTCACCTCCCGATATATATACCTCGAGCAATATCCACCTCCCCGTATATATACCCCGAGCAATATTCACCTCCCGGTATATATACCCCAAACAATATTCACCTCCCGGTATATATACCTCGAGCAATATTCACCTCCCCGTATATATACCCCGAGCAATATTCACCTCCCAGTATATATACCCCGAGCAATATTCACCTCCCGGTATATATACCTCGAGTAATATTCACCTCCCCGTATATATACCCCGAGCAATATTCACCTCCCGGTGTATATACCTTTAATTTTGATGGTGGGAATGATATTCATTTTGGATTTGAGGAGCATTGTAATTATGGTAATACTGGCGGCCATTATGTAAATATAATTCGTGGTAGGGGCAATGGAGGGTGAAATAGTCATATTGATAGCAATATTCAATATAAACACAGCAGTGATATGTTTTAATAATATATTTTCACAGTGTGTTATTGTCTAGTTGTGGTGAGCTAGTTGGGGTTACGCAAATTGTCTGCATACCTGGAGTATACCTGGAGGGGGGAACTGGGGTCAACGCCCCGGCGGGCCGGTCCTTGACTAGGCCTCGCATAGGTAGTGGTTTTTGACGCCTCCTCCTCCCCGTATCTGTAAGATGCTGTGAAAAAAATAAGAATAAAAAATCTTGCCTTGAGTTGTGTCTGGTCAAGTTCGTGGTTTTACACGCTTGTTAATTTTGTCTTATTTGTATTATGCGTGTTTATGTTGTATGCATTTTTTTTTTATTGATGTGAGAGATGAGAGAAATTCGCGGTCAGGGTGCTACGGTGAGCATTGCATCTTCCGCTCTCTCTTCGTCTACGAGTCACTCCGTTATCATGTTCTCGCTACGTCTCTCAAGGCAGCAGAGAGAGATATGCCAGATATGGAACAAAAATCTAGTTGTTTACTGAAAGCATAGAACCTGTAGAACATCTAAATTAGTGCGATGATCTGGAAGCACTTGGGAAGGTCTGGAAACACTTTGAGAGATCTGGAAGCACTTGGGGAGGTCTGGAAGCACTTGGGGAGGTCTGGAAACACATTGAGAGGTCTGTAAGCACTTGGAAAGGTCTGAGAGCACTTGGAAATGTCTGGAAGCACCTTGGGAGAGTTGGAGCACTTGAGGATCAGGTCCCTTAGTCTACACACGACAGTAACAGCGTGCAGGAGTGAGTGAGATGCAAGAGGAAGCGAAAATAAAATCAGAGAAAAAGAGAGGTGCTGTGTACACAGTAGGAGAGCAATGTGTCCGCATCCTGTGTTCATAGTGGGTTACCTGTTCGCCAGCAGTGTCTGGAAGTTCAGAGGGTCAGTTGGAGGCACGAGTCTTGAACGTTTCACTCACTGCGTCAACAGTGCTTGAGAGAAACTTTTCAGTAGGAAACTGGACCCCAGCAAGTGGTTAACAGCAAGAGTCTGCTTGATCGGAAAACTCTTGAAACCTGTCACGGGTATTTGTAAGAAGCAACGAATGGCCGACGCGGTCGAGATTTGATTCTTATTGGCTGACTCCTTGAAAACTTGATTTTAATTTGCTGACGTTCCGAAATTCTGACCCTTTATTGGCGGGCATCCTGAAAACTGGATTGTGATTGGGTGGAAATGTGAAGCCAAGTCATAAGGCCGAAAATTAGTTTTCTTGGCCATGAATGGTCTCGAGGAGATAGTTTGAGAGCCTCGAGACCATGTGAGCCAGGAGAGAGAGTGACACAAAAAGAGAAAGAGAGAGAGAGACAAACAGGGAGAGAGAAAGTTAGCAGTAGTAGTAGTAATAGTAGTAGTAGCAGAAGTAATAGCATTAGTGGTATTAATAATAATAGTAGCAGCAGTAGTAGTAGTAATATTAATTGTAGTAGCAGAAGTAGTAATAATAGTAGAAGCAGCAGCAGCAGTAGTAGTAGTAATAGTAGTAATAGCAGTAGTAGTCGTAAATGTAATAGTAATAGTAGTAGTAGTAGCAGCAGTAATAGTTGTAATAGTAGTAGTAGCAGTAATGGTAGTAGCAGCACTAGTAGCAGTAGCAGCAGCAGTAATAGTAGTAGTAGTAATTGTAGTAACATCAGTAGTAGTAGTAGCAACAACAATAGTAGTAATAATAATATCAGTAGTAATTGTAGTAGCAGGAGCAACAAAAATAGTAATAATAGTAGTAGTAGTAACTGTAGTACCAACAGTAGTAGTGATAGTAGTAGTAGTAGTAATTGTTTTTGTTGTTTTGGTGTAGAAGAACAAGTTAGTAATGTTGTTGTTAGTTATAGGTGTTCTTGTTATTGCTACTCTTGTGTTTGTTATTGTTGTTGTTGCTACTGATGTTGTTGTTACTCTTTTTGATGTTTTCGTTGTTACTGCTGCTGGTTCTTATGTTATTATTGTTGTTGTTATTGCTTTTGTTGTTCTTGTTGCAGCTTTCGTTGGTGTTGTTACTGCTGTTGTGTTTGTTGCTTAGCCTGCACATACACCGTTTACCAGTTAAGCTGCGAATTACTGTCCCAAACAAGTAGACAGAGACACACGAAAGACTGAAATGGCCAATCGTGAATTCCTCCTTGACCTTATAACTTCTCCTTTATCTCTCTCTCTCTCTCTCTCTCTCTCTCTCTCTCTCTCTCTCTCTCTCTCTCTCTCTCTCTCTCTCTCTCTCTCTCTCTCTCTCTCTCTCTCTCTCTTTCTCTCTCTCTCTCTCTATCTATCTATCTATCTATCTATCTATCTTTCTAACTTCCTTCTTAACTTTCTTTCTAACTTTTTAACTTCCTCTTTAACTCTCTCTAACTTTCTGTTTAACTCTCTCTAAATTCCTCTTTAACTCTCTTTAACTTTCTCTCTCTCTCTCTCTCTCTAACTTGGTTTTTATCCCTCAGTATATGTATACTGGGAATCTTAGTCCACAACGTGAGTGACTGGCAGTGAACAGGTTTCATGCAGAATTAATGACTCTTCTGTAGCAGATAGAACTGAAACCCAATAAACTAATCTCCCTACCTGAACACTGTGTATATCCCTCAGTGTCTGCTCATACCTTCAGCCCATATTATTGGGATTAAAGTGTTTTAACTGGTGGTTTACAGGTTACATGTGAACAGGAATTCTCTTGTAGTCGACAGTAAACTAACCTACTTGAAGCAGGTGTCGGATCCGTCAGGCTGTGATGACTCTACTGGCATGCAGGATATGGTACCAATAGTCAGAAATGAACCAACACATGTTTATTCTTATTTTATAAACAAATTAAAGTATGATTTACAGCTACAAATCTTATTTACTTGAAACAAATTAACAACCAAACCACAATTCACGAATTGTTCCAGTTATTGTTTTTACTTAAATGAAAATCAAGTTGTTCTAACATGTTTGGATGACTCATATGGGTCTAGCGCTTCTCTATTTATAATTTTTTTTTTTTTTGCAAATTACCGATTTTTTTTTTACTTGGAATGTGTGTTGTGTCAAAAATTTGGAAAAACCTTTCATGGAGTTTTTTCTGGCTGAGTCTCACTGCATGTCAGGTAATGCTTTTTTAGTTAATCGGATTTGTCTGAACAAGAAATTGGTTGGTGAGATATGCATGTGTGTGTGTGTGTGTGTGTGTGTGTGTGTGTGTGTGTGTGTGTGTGTGTGTGTGTGTGTGTGTGTATGTGTGTGTGCACTCACCTATTTGTGGTTGCCGGGTTAAGATATAGCTCCTGGCCCCGCCTCTTTGCTGATCGCCACTAGGTCCTCTCTCTCCCTGCTCCATGAGCTTTATCATACCTCGTCTTGAAATTATGTATGGTTCCTGCCTCCACTACATCACTTGCCAGACTATTCCACTTCCTGACAACTCTGTGACTAAAGAAATATTTCCAGTTGTGACCCCTTGTTTCTGTGTCTCATCTCTGGAACATCCTGTCTCTGTCTACCTTGTGTGTGTGTGTGTGTGTGTGTGTGTGTGTGTGTGTGTGTGTGTGTGTGTGTGTGTGTGTGTGTGTGTGTGTGTGTGTGTGTGTGTGTGGTGTCTGTGTGTGTCTGTGTGTGTCTGTGTGTGTCTGTTTGTGTTTGTGTGTGTGTGTGTGTACGTGTGTGTTCTTACCTACATATTGGTACATGCCTATATATAATTACAGGGGTTACATCTTAGCTCCTGACCCTGCCCCTTCACTTGCTGCTTGCAAGATTAACGTCTTAGTTTCGCGGGGCCTATCGTACCTGCTCCTAAAACTATGTATGGAGCCTGCCTACACCTATTCCTCGTCCTGGTCATTTCATTTTTTTACTACAGTGAAGATGAAGAAATACATCCCTAAGACGCCCCTGTGGCTTTAACTTCCAACTGTGTCCTTGTGTACTTATTTCCCGCCTCTCAAGCATTTTATTCCTGTCTGCTTTAAATCACCTAATTTGTATATTGTTATCATGTCTTTCCTGGTTCTGCTATCCTCCTTTGAAATCAGATAAAGTTCTTTTATTCTCACTTCGTAGTTTATACCCCAAACCTCTGGAACAAACTTCATTCCTCACCTCTCCACTTTCTCCAGGTTCTTAACACGTTCTAGCAGGTGTATTCGTACTGGTGCTGCTTACTCCTATATGGGTCTGACATATGTTGTATAATGTGAATGACTTTTATGAGGATACTTGCCAGATGAGCGTTTACTGCAGAGGTTGTTTGGTTGATGTGAGCCTCTGGTGACATGCTAGGCACTGTGCTCACCCCTAGGTCTTTCCACTCGATGAGGTCTTCTGCCTCTGTCCCACTTAATTATACTCAGTTTCCGGTCTTCTTGCCACTTCTCCACTCTTCATAACCTTTCATTTGCTGAGGATGAATTCAAGTAACCACTTGTGTGTGTGTACATCCCTGTTTACAGATCTTTTGTGCACATTGTTTGCTCACGGGGCGGCGTTGTTAACAATGTTTACTCTTCACCTTGTTTATTATGCATTACACACACGGTTCTCCAGAGTAAACACACTCTTCCCCAAACACATCATTTCGAATATTATAGAAATTATTCATCTAAAAATTGGTTTGATTCACCTCATTTGGACTTGTGGTTACGTCTGAGAGACCTGTAACACTGAACGTTCATATCAGTATATGAGTGAAAGTTGTCACAGTAGAGAACATTGACCAAAAAAAATCGAAGTCTTCCAGTGGGCTAAAGAACATACGATGGTGTCGTGCCGAATAGGTAAAAATTGGTCAATTAGTAAGAACTCATTTAAAATTAAGTCATTTCTAAAATTTTCTCTTATACGTTTAGAAATATTTTTTTCCATTTATGTTAATGTAAAAATTAATAATTATGTACCAAGGAACCTTAGAAGAATAATCTAACCATAACATAACAAGCGCAGTTTTATTTAGCCTACACTAACTAAATATATTTTAGATAAGTTTACAATAATTTAATAATAAACAAACACAATGAAATATATTTCTTTAGTTAGAATCAGAATGATTTTCTTACACAAATTTTCGCTTGTCTTATTCGACAAGAAGAGCGTTGCTATGTAAGCCAAAGTCGCAAGTTTTACCTATTCGGCACAATATATATATATTATATATATATATATATAATATATATATATATATATATATATATATATATATATATATATATAATATATATATATATATATATATAATATATATATATATATATATATATATATATATATATATATATATATATATAATATATATATATATATAATATATATATATATATATATATATATATATATATATATATATATATATATATATTATATATATATATATATATATATATATATATATATATAAATATATATAATATATATATATATATATATTAATATATATATATATAAAATATATATATATATATATATAATATATATATATAATATATATATAATATATAATATATATATATTATATTAATGACTCTTTACACCAGAGAATAAATATCAGCATCAATCTATTTACTGCTAGGCGAACAGCATCGACCTACGGGTTGAGTCCGGAAGAGGACTTAACCAGGTAAATAGGCACCTGAGTGACCTCGTAGCAAATGACAGCATAGAAATCTAGGAAGATAAAAATGAAATGACATGACATTTAGAAAAAAAAAACAGAACAAATGCAGGAAATGTTAGAAATTTATAGATTATTTTATATTTTGAAATATTTAGATATAATAATTTCCTTTCCTTTTTAAATTAGAATTTGACTAGTCTGTCACCTCTTGAATTAGATTTTGAGATTTTTTCTTAAAAATTTTGATAATTTTATTTAATAAATTTCGATTAGTCTAATTATTCTATTGCCTTATGTTTGCTATATTTAATATTTAAAATATTTACTCACGCTATTTTGACTCTGAAGGTATGATGCAATGTGTAATATACCAGTGTTATATTATAGTGGATTATAATGAATTTATTCTCGCTCATCAGTTGGCTATGGTGAGTTTTGAACTTAATATATCTACTCACTATTAATATATCTACTCACTATTAATATATCTACTTACTACTAATATATCTTCTCATTATTAATATGTCTACTCAGTATATCTACTCACTATTAATATATCTACTTACTACTAATATATCTACTCACTATTAATATGTCTACTCAGTATATCTACTCACTATTAATATCTCTACTCATTACTATTATATGTACTCACTTAAAATATCTACTTACTACTAATATGTCTACTCACTTAATATGTCTATTCACTATTAATATATCTACTCAGTATATCTGCTGTCTATTAATGTATCTTCTAACTAAATCTATTCACTATTAATATATCTACTCAACATTTTTACTCACAATTACTATATCTACTCACTATATATGGTTTGTTATAGTTATGTAATATTGTGGATTGTGAGTCATTTAAAGTGCTCGATACTATCCTGTTCTCTGATAGTACTCATTCATACTATCCATACTATCCATCCCTTCCTTACCCATTCCTCCCATAGGAATCTCTTCTACGCCACCCATTCCTTCACTACCCATCCCTTCTATTCTACCCATTCCTTCTATTCCTCCATTCCTCCATACTATCCCCTCCTCAGTATTCACTCATCTCGTAAAATAAGAAAAAAAAATTTTTTCTATTTTTAAAATCCTTAAAAAATTACAAAACATAAATATTTTTGAAAAAAAAAAATTAAACTCCTCAAAATTCTTATTTTATTGACGTTAATGTAAATTTCATCCCCGTCGTATTTTTAAAACTGTTATACTTAAAACTTTTCTCGAGGTTTATTTTAAAAATAGTATATAAGATTTTTTTTATACAATTTCTTGCAACGTTGATTGGAGAGACATTATTTATTTATTTTTTTTTTTCGAAATCTGATTTTAAATGATGACTTTAATAAAAGTAATATATATATATATATATATATATATATATATATATATATATATATATATATATATATATATATATATATATATATATATATATATATATTATATATATATATATATATATATATATATATATATATATATATATATATAATATATATATATATATATATATATTTATATATATATATATATATATATATATATATATATATATATATATATATATATATATATATATATATATATATATATATATATTATATATATATATATATATATATATATATATATATTATATATATATATATATATATATATATATATATATATATATATATATATTTACGCAGATGATGACGCAGGTATTGACGCAGGTGTTGACGTGGGTACTGAGGCGGGTGTTGACGTGGGTATTGAGACGGGTGTTGATGCGGCTACTGACTTGCGGATAATTTGCAGGTGTGTGGCTTCAGGTGGCCATGATTATTCATGTATGTTAATGAGAGCAGTGTTAGGTGATGAGTGAGTACCTATCTCAGTGGAAACCACGAGTGATGAGTCACCTGGCATGGCTCTCTCTGTCTCTCTTTGTCTGTCTGTCTCTTTCTCTCTCACTGTCTGTGTGTCTGTCTGCCTGTCTGTCTGTCTGTCTGTCTGTCTGTCTCTCTCTCTCTCTCTCTCTCTCTCTCTCTCTCTCTCTCTCTCTCTCTCTCTCTCTCTCTCTCTCTCTCTCACAGTAACGCTGAGATCGTCAACTTGGTCACAAAATCTGTTCACTTACACTCACGTGGGCAGCACTGTGTTCACTTACACTCACGTGGGCAGCACTGTGTGTTCACACGGTGTGGTGAAGAAAAATGAAAGGTGTTATCCTGTATTCTTATCTTTGATACACAGCTGTTCAAATATTGAAAGGTCAGAGCATCAAGGGTCAAAGGTCAGCACACTGATGTCAGCAGTGTGAGTGAATGACTGATTTCCTGAAGGCAACTCAAATCTGGTTGTCATTAAGTATATTTAGACTGAGTTCATATTAGCAAAGTCAATGCGTTATTAAAAATGAATTTCACTGATATTGCTATGACTGATATCATATATATATTATACAGTTTTTTTCGTGTTGTATTTAACAACAAATATACCGTGAATCCCTATGTTGTATTATATAGAGTTTTCGAAGATTTGCGG
>NC_069461.1:20573176-20575676 GCF_026875155.1 Cherax quadricarinatus
TTGAAATATTTTGAGCAGCATTCAGTTGTACGAAGAAGAAATAAAAATAGAAGAAATTAAGAGGAAAACAAATGGAAAAAAAGAAGAAACTGAAAACACAATAAAAACGGAAGGAAAAAATTAACGGAAAAAGTGCAAGCGAAGGGAGGGAAAAAAATACTTTAAAATGTAAGACTAACTCAAAAAAAAAAAAAAACTCAAAATTCAGGCCTCTTTAAATTCCAGGAAGTTAAAACCTGAAGGGGTAAAAAAAATGAGGTAGTTTGAAGGGACCAAGACTGTGAAAATTTATTTTTAGCTTTACTGTGTTTGTGACTACAAGCACAGGAAGGTGCCTGTGAATCGAACCTGAATTCCTCCCATTCTTTCTCATTCCCCGAAGAAGAATTTCTCACCATAAAGAATTATTATTATTATTATTATTATTATTATTATTATTATTATTATTATTATTATTATTATTATTATTATTTTAATTATTATTATTATTATTATTATTATTATTATTATTATTATTATTATTATTATTGTTGTTGTTGTTGTTGTTGTTATCATTATTATTATTATTATAAAAATAATATTAGTAATGGAAAAATATAATAATAATAATAATTACAATAATAATAATAATAATAATGACAATAATAATAATAATAATAATAATAATTATTATTATTATTATTATTATTATTATTATTATTATTATTATTATTATTATTATTATCATTATTATTATCATTAATTTTATTATTATTTTTACATCATACTCTCCTCTTTATCATGCTCTCATGGTTATTACTATCTCATCTGTATCATACTGTCATGTTAATCATACTATCAATAAACCGGAATAAACCGGAATAACGGCATGAATGACAGAGATAATTATGAAAGAGAAGAAGGGGTAAATAAGGAGACGAGGATGATGGGTGAGAGAGAGAGGGGCGGTTGTCATGGCAACCAGAGGCTGGGTCAACACAACGGAGAGGGAAAGAAGGGTGAGTGGGGTTGAGGGGAGGGTGGGGAAGAGTCTCCGGTAATTACATTAGGTTGCCTTCCTCTTTCCACTTCCCTCTCCTCCTCTTTCCACTCCCCTCTCCTCCTCTTTCCACTCCTTTTTCCCATCTTTCCTCTTCCCCTCAACTACACATCACATTCGTTTTCCCCTCAGACGTTGTGGCCTGTTTCTGTTACACCCCAGCGGCAGCATGCTGTAAGCCAGAATGCTGTGGTCATGATGCAGTGGCAAGGATGCTGTGGTCAGGATGCTGTGGTCAAAATTCTGTGGCCAGGATGCTGTGGTCAGGGTGCTGTGACCAGGATTCTGTGGTTGAAATACTGTGACCAGGATGCTGTGATCAGGATCATGTGGCCAGGATGTTGTGGTCAGGACGCTGTGGTCAAGATGGTGTGGTGGCTAGGATGCTGTGGTCAGGATGCTGTGTTCAGGATGCTGTGGGCAAGATGCTGTGGGCAAGATGCTGTGGCTAAGATGTTGTGGCTAGGATACTGTGGCCAGGATGTTGTGTCCAGGATACTGTGACCAGGATGCTGTGGTCAGGATGCTGTGGTCAGGATGCTGTGGCCATTATGTTGTGGCCAAGATGATGTTGCCAGGATGTTGTGACCAGGATGCTGTGGTCAGGATGTTGTGTCCAGGATACTGTGGCCAGGATGCTGTGGTCAGGATGCTGTGGTCAGGATGCTGTGGCTATTATGTTGTGGCCAATATGATGTGGCGAGGATGCTGTGGCCAGGATGCAGTGGCCAGGATGCTGTGGCCGGGAGGCTATGACCAGAATTTTATGTTCATAATACTGTGGCCAGGATGGTTTGGCCTTGACGTTGCGGTCATTATGTTGGGGCCAGGATGATATGGCCAGTAAACTGTGGCCAGGATGCTGCAGCCAAGATGCTGTGGGCAGGATGTAGCGGTTAATAGCACTAAAGGAGTGGATAGAGAAAAAGAGAGAGAGAGAAAGAGAGAGAATGAGAGAGAGAGAGAGAGAGAGAGAGAGAGAGAGAGAGAGAGAGAGAGAGAGAGAGAGAGAGAGAGAGAGAGAGAGAGAGAGAGAGAGAGAGAGAGAGAGAGATTACTTTAATGGAAACGATAATCATTGAGTTTAATTTATAACAGCGTCAGAAACCCTTGTGTTCAAGGATCCTAAATGATCTAGGATCATTTAGGATCATAGAGGATCGTAGAATCCCAGAGGATCGTAGAGGATCCTGGCGGGTCCTATAGAATTATAGAGGATCCTAGAGGGTCGTATAGAATCCTAGAAGATCCTAGATAATTGAAGATTATTCCAGTGGATCCATGAGGATTCTAGAGAATCCCAGAGGATCCTAGGGGTAACAGATAATCTTGGATGATCCTAGAGGGTCCTTATTAGCTTGTCTTATGGAACCTCTGGGGATCTTCAAGGAGCTTCTCTCAAGAAGCCTCAGGGGATCCTCAGGATTTGAGAGGATCCTTATAATCTGCTTGAGTACACAT
>NC_069461.1:20583176-20630676 GCF_026875155.1 Cherax quadricarinatus
CATTCTACCATCCTGTTTTCTTTCATTTCCTCCTTCTCCTATCCCTTCATTTCACCCTTGCGTTTTATCCTCTTCCCATAATTCTTTCTTCCTTTCCTTCAGCCCCCTTCCCAAACATCTATCCTGGGCCTGCAGAACCTACACAACACCTGGACCTGCACGACCTACACAACACCTGAACCTGCACGACCTACACAACACCTGAACCTGCACGACCTACACAACACCTGAACCTGCACGACCTACACAACACCTGAACCTGCACGACCTACACAACACCTGAACCTGCACGACCTACACAACACCTGAGCCTGCACGACCTACACAACACCTGAACCTGCACGACCTACACAACACCTGAACCTGCACGACCTACACAACACCTGAACCTGCACGACCTACACAACACCTGAACCTGCACGACCTACACAACACCTGAACCTGCACGACCTACACAAACCTGAACCTGCACGACCTACACAACACCTGAACCTGCACGACCTACACAACACCTGAACCTGCACGACCTACACAACACCTGAACCTGCACGACCTACACAACACCTGGACCTGCACGACCTACACAACACCTGAACCTGCAGAATCGTACAAAACCCTGATAGCATCTTCCAGAGATGAAAATAACAACATCACCAGTGACCTTGGCTTCGTCTCAGAGCGTCTCAGTGGCCTCGGCTTTAACCCCAATGGCTAGCTAAAACCACTATTTTTGCCATATGTTTTTTTAAAATTCAAGTAATATACACACTTACCGATAAAATGTGAGATACACACTTTTCCTTGTACATAAACTGTTAAAATATGTAAATATTATTAATTCATAGCGTGTGTGTGCGTGTGTGTATTAGAGAGAGACAGAGAGAGGACAAGCGAGAGTGCAAGAGGACAAAGAAGCGTTTAAGAGGACAAGAAGACGTGTAATTATTCTCTAGAAACTTTAACGTCTCCGGAAGTGCAGAAGCTCTGGTGAGAAAAAAAATTGTGCCAACAAAAGATAGTTTTAATATGCAAATCAGGTACCCTCGAAGCATTTTTAAATTCCCTTGATTCTTTAAAAGACAGAATCTTTGAGAAGTGTGGCGAGATGTGCTCCAGTAGACCGGTTTCTCTCTCTCTCTCTCTCTCTCTCTCTCTCTCTCTCTCTCTCTCTCTCTCTCTCTCTCTCTCTCTCTCTCTCTCTCTCTCTCTCTCTCTCTCTCTCTCTCGCTCTCTCTCTCTCTCTATCTCTCTCTCTCTCTCTTCCTCTAAGTAGCCGTAATCTCTGACACATCTGAATTTAAAATCCTGGCTTTGTGGTCTTGCCCTCGTTGCTTTACGCCAGAAATTTTTGCAGATGCTGGTGGTGGTGGTGGTGGTGGTAGTGGTGGTGGTGGTGCTGCTGCTGCTGCTGCTGCTATTGCTACTGGTGCTGCTACTATTCCTACTCATAGTGGTTATGGTGCTGCTGTAGGTGGATGGTCACAAGATTCTTCCCGAGGACAGACATTGACTCTTCTTCACTCCCCCTTCCCCTTCGTCCCTCCTCATTCTATCCAGGTTTACAGACGCTAAGTTCAAATAATTCCACACAATCTATTAGCCGTCAGATGTACACTATTCACCGGTCGCCAGATGTACAGAATCCAATCTAGGGTTACTTTACAAGTGTCGTAGCTACACATGTCAATCAGACACTTACCGAAAATAATATTCGATTCGACACTATTGCCACCGCTTCAGGTAGAGATCTTTGGAATAAAAAGTTCGTCCTAAGGGAACAGGAGTATACACCCTTCTCTGTAGTCAGTGAGACAAGGTTTCTGTTGGGGATAATGAAAGGAAACTCACGCAAGAATCATACACGCACTCGCCGAGGGACGTCTCTTGCGTTGGCAAGTTTTTAAACTGATTTACCGGAAGCCATATTTAAAGAGACGAAGAAACCTTGGAGCTTTACTGATCGTCACCTACTTCCGGAGTTCTTTACGCACTGCTGCTACTACTACTACTATTACTAGTAGCAGTAGTAGTAGTACTGCCAGTTGATACTATCACTACCAGTTCTACTCCTGCCTCTATATATAGTCTGTCTTCTCTTATGCTGCTCACAGAACAGAGCAGACCTCCGAAGAATCTCCTGAGTCGTACAAGTGCTCAGGTTCTGCCTGAGTGCTGGGGATGGTTCTAGTAGTTTTTGAAGTTGACAGCCTCAAACTAGTGAGAATACCAGACCTAAGATACCAGAGATACAACCCTGACTCCTGATACACCCACGCCTCTGCTACTCCCTACGACTTCCGTATGAGTGAGAGGAAGGTAACAGACGAATTTGTTGAGTTCGATACGACTAACTCCATCCTACACACAATCTTGAGCCGATGATGCGGTGTGCTCCCGCCTTTGTAGGTCAGCGGCAAGCATGTATATCTAACTGACACACCATTCGTACTGTGGAAAATGCGCCCAGCCCTCGGAATAGAGCTGCCTTTGCCACCGGGCTATTAATGGTAGCCCTCTTGTGTTATCTCCCACTCTCCTTCAGGAACCAGTAACCGGGGTCACTATACTGAAAAGACTCATGTCTGTCGAGCTCCATTCCCAACGATATTTTATCACCGTCACGATACTCTTCATATATTTGAAGTGATCAAGTGCCAGGACCGAAACGTCTTCAATGAAGGTGCCCTAAACGAATGCACTTATCTCATGTCCTCACCAGCCATCGAACTTTATGCTATATCTCTCTTTAACGCATCGTCCTTTGCCTACTTGTACATAATGTCACTCTTCTTATTCCATTTATATCCCTCATTTTCTTCTCAGTTGAATTTACAAGCCAAGAGCTGTTATCATACTTCAGTTCACTTCAAGGACCAGCACTATCTAAGGTATACAAAAAAAAAAACAAGATACGACCCACAACAGTCGACTAACACCCAGGTACGTATGTACTGCTTGGTGAACAGGGACAACAGGTGTAAGAGAACCTGTTCAATGTTTTCGCTCGAGCCGATGACAGAACCTTGAACCTCTCAGTATGTGAACCACATGGAATAACTGGTCTCTTTAGTTATCTTCACTGTGGTTTTCTGATCTTCTCTATATTGCTTTATTTGTCGTTCTTACTGCGTGCCTTCTCTCTTTCGTCCCTTTCTGCGTCCATACGACATTCGATGGTGTGTGTGCTCTATCTCAACCATCCCTGGAAGGGGGGATGGGGGTTGGTTGTTGTGGTGGGTAGATGGTTGAGGTGAGTAGATGGTGGGATGGGGTGGAAGAGAGCTCTCTCCCCTCTCCTTTACCCTCTTTCCCATTACCCCTTCTCTCCTCTCATTCTCAATCCTAGGAAAATTCCTAAGTCTTCCTACTGAGACTCCTATATCCTCCTACTGATACTTCCTACGTCTTCCTACTGATACTCCTACGTCTTCGTAATGATACTCCTACATCTTCCTACTGATACTCCTAAATCTTCCTACTGATACTCCTACGTCTTCGTACTTATACTCCTTCGTCTTCCTACTGATACTCCTACGTCTTTTTACTGAGACTCCTACCACTTACTACTGAGACTCTTAAGTCTTCCTACATGGACTTCTATGTCGTCTTAGACTCCTACGTCGTCTTACTGAGACTCTTATGTCTTCCTACTGAGACTCATACGTCTTCCTGCTGAGGTTCTTAAGTCTTCCTACTGAGACTCCTACGTCTTCCTTGCAAGGGCATTGCGGTGACGCAGATGAAGGGATGTTGATCCATTGAATTGAGCCATTGTAGCAGTAGTAGTAATAGTAGTAGTAGTAGTCGTACTATCAGCAGTAGTAGTAGCAGTAGTAATAACAGTGGTAGTAGTAGTAATAGCAGTAGTAGTAGTCACAGTATCAGCAGTGGCAGTAGTAGTAATATTAATAGTAGTAATAATAGTAGCAGCAACAGCAGCAGCAGAGAAACAGCTGGTGTAGTAGGGACGGAACTATAATTGCTACAGCAGAAAACAGCAGAGAAACAGCAGCTGCAGCAGACAGATAACTGTAACAGTAGAAGTAGAAGACTCGGGGATTGGTGTGTGTGTGTGGGGGGGTTATGTACCTGCTGTAGCAGCAGCAGCTGCTGCTGGGTTCCTGATCAATAGTGACACACCTCTAGTTCCTAGCGGCCTGCCTGCTTGCCTGCCTGCCTGCCTGTCTACCAGCCTGCCTGCCTACCAGCCAGCCAGCCTGCCTGCCTACCAGCCAGCCAGCCTGCCTGCCTGCCTGACTGCCTGCCTATTAGCCTGCCTGCCTAACCGCCTGCCTACCAGCCTGCCTACCAGCCTGCCTGCCTACCAGCCAGCCAGTCTGCCTGCCTGCCTGCCTGCCTGCCTGACTGCCTGCCTGCCTGCCTGCCTGCCTGCCTGCCTGCCTGCCTGCCTGCCTACCAGCCTGCCTGACTGCATGCTGTTCTCACAATTTCTTTCCTCTAGCAAGCTGTAATCTGCTTACCCTCCTTTGCTGGTGACCTGCCCTCCTCTGCTGGTTACCTGCCTTCCTATGCTCGTGTCCTGTCTTCCACTGCTGGTGACCTGCCCTCCTTTACTGGTGACCTGCCCTCCACTGCTAGTGACCTGCCCTCCTCTGCTGGTGACCTGCCCTCCTCTGCTGGTGACCTGCCCTCCACTGCTAGTGACCTGCCCTCCTCTGCTGGTGACCTGCCCTCTGCTTATGACCTGCTCTCCACTGCTGGTGACCTGCCCTCCTCTGCCGGTGACCTGCCCTTCTCTGCTGGTGACCTGCCCACTGCTTGTGACCCGCCCTCCGCTGCTGGCGACCTGCCCTCCACTGTTGGTGACCTGCCCTCCTCTGCTGGTGACCTGCCCACTACTGCTGGTGACCTGCCCTCTACTGCTGGTGACCTGCCCTCCTCTGCTGGTGACCTGCCCACTGCTTGTGACCCGCCCTCCACTGCTGGTGACCTGCCCTCCCCTACTAGTGAACTGCCCTCCCCTACTAGTGACCTGCCCTCCCCTACTAGTGACCTGCCCTCCCCTACTAGTGACCTGCCCTTCCCTACTAGTGACCTGCCAACCCTGCAGGGAAGGGCAGGTATTATTTCCCTTACCACGTAAATATTTTCCCTAAATAACATAATATTCCCCTCAGCAGAGTAATTTTTCTCCCCCGCCAGCTTCATTTTTCTAACGCAAACAATACACATTCTCAGGGCCTTTTTTTACTCAGACGACGTCAATTTTTCCCCGCCATTGTTGCTTAAGAAAGAATATTAATTGATTCATTTTTCTAAATTATTTTCCCCACATCGACGCTTTTTTTTCCTCACTAACATTTCTCCCTCACCAACTTTTTCCCCTCACCGGTATTTTTTCCCCCTCAACAACATTTTTTTCCCCACAAACATTTTCTCCCCCACCAACATTTTTTTCCTCGCCAACATTTCTCCCACATCAACATTTTTTCCACCCCCAACATTTGTCCCTCACCACCATTTCTCCCTCATAAAACCATTTTCCTCCCTCATAAACCACCAACAAAATTCTGTCCCTTCCTTTCCTGTTTTCAATTCTTTCCTTTCCCGTTTCCTTTTCCTCTCCTCCTGTTTTCTTATCCCCTCTTTCCGTTTCCTTTTCTTCTCCTCCAGCTTTTTTTTCCCATTCCTTCACATATTCCTCCCCTCCCTCATTCATTCCATACCTCTATTTATCCCTTCCTCCTCATTCATCCCCTGTTCTCATTTGTTTCTCCCTCATTTCTCCCCTCGTCCCTTCGCTTCTGTCCCCTCATCAGTCTGGCTTCCCCTTTCTTTCCTCATATTCCAAGACCTATTCACAGTATCCTAGTGAAGACCTGGAAGTCCACAGCGAGGCTGTCTGTCTGCCGAGAAGAACTAGCAATGACTATCCAGACTATGGACTGTCATGTGTTAACCAGGTGCGTGTATGAAGGAGACATTTAAATCATCTCTGATCATTCATCTCATCTCTTCAAAACTCAGCTGATTTCTGACTCTCCACTATTTAAAGTCTCTGACCTAGAACAGGGCCTTGGAGATCAGTGATCTCAGGAACCCTAAACAGGCAAATATCAGGTAAACTAACAGTTAGACAACTGGTAGATGTTGACTTAGGGTGCCATCTTGCTGACAGCAGCTACTGTGGGTGAATATCATTAACTTTAAGCTGCTGATCGTAGGTTTTATTTCAAAAACATTTTTCCCCTATAGAAAATACGGCTGTGGAGGTGAACTTCTAGCACAAGTTATTCCAAAGTGCATGAACTTCTCCAAGTTCCTTTGAGCTGATAAAGCCGCTTTCTCCAAGTTCCTTTTGGCTGATAACTCTGCCTTCTGCTTCTGCTCTTACTGCTGCCACTGAGTGGAATTACCAACCACTTCCCTTGTAAATTCTGCGCCGGAATTGGAAGGATGAGATCCTGACGTCCTAAGCAAATTGCTTTGCAGGAGATCTGATGCTCTCTGGCGGATGTTTAGGTCTAATTACCTACTCAGGATAATACTCTTCCTCCTCCTCCTCCTCCTCCTCCTCCTTCTCCTCCTCCTCCTCCTCCTCCTCCTCCTCCTCCTCCTTCTCCTCCTCCTCCTCCTTCTCCTTCTCCTCCTTCCTACGTCTGTCTTCCTTCAACTTCCTCTTCCCCTTCTTCCTTAATCTTTCACCTTTCTCCATATACCTCTATGCTTTGCTCTTCTCCCTCCCTCTTCCCTCCCTTCGTCTTCCCTCCCTCCCTCTTCCCTCCCTTCCTCTTCCCTCCCTTCCTCTTCCCACCCTCCCTCTTTCCTACCTCCCTCCCTCCCTCCCAGCCTTTTGTTGCCTCTCCTTCACCTGCTGATTAGTTCCGCTTTCATCTCCTCCCTTGTGAAGGTAACAGGTGGATTGAAAGGGAAAGTTTCACCCTTTCCTTAAGGGTAGATGGAAGAGTTTGGGATTGATACTAAAGTTGAGGGGTAGACAGAAGAGTTGGAGTAGCTGAGAGACGTAATGATTGTTGTTGAAGCAGGAATTAAGAGTGGATAAAAGAGTTGCAAGAGAGTCGCAACACTGGGGGAATCAGTCCCTGTGTTTGACCTAGATAAGAAGGTTGACGTTGGACTGAAGGGATCAACCAATCGGGAAGTGTTGCTGACCGATGTCGACTTTAATTACCGAAAGGGGGGAAAGGGAGGGGGGAGGGGTGAACCGATAAAAGAAAAACAAAAGCTCGACCGTAAGACCTCGGTCATGTGACCAAAGACTCCCACTAGCCGATGCTCATGAGACCCGCCTCAAGAGGGGGACTTTAATCGTGTTTCCTGACGAATCTAACCTGTGGAAGCAATAACCTTTGTGACGCGCTTCCTGATTGGTCCTCTGTCGCCTCTTGAAAATTCTTTGCATTTCTCTGCTTTTAAACCCGATCAAAGACGATCAAATCCTCTGACGGAGGATCTGATTGTATTAAAGGAGGATCTTTTGAGGCGGATCCCGAGTGCTTTCTGCCTCTCTCAACACTATGTTATTGCCTTCCAGTTCTCTCCTGAAGGACTTTTGATCCTGCAGTTGCTGCCGCTGTTGTTGTTCTTGTCTTTGTTAATACTGCTGCTGTTATTACTGTCGTTGTTGTTGCTTCTCCTGCTGCTTTTGTTTATGAAATACTTGACTCAGGTTACATTATTATTATTATTATTATTATTATTATTATTATTATTATTATTATTATTATTATTGTTGTTATTATTATTACAGTTATTATTATTATTATTATTATTATTATTATTATTATTATTATTAATATTATTATTATTATTACTGGTAGAAGTAGTATGACAATACGTATGTGAAAGCGTTGAACCCATAGGGGTCATAAAACGTCCCGGAGAATGGGGGTTAATCAGGAAGGGGAGAGAAAAAGTGTAATTCCACTTCCTCGCATCAAGATTACCCCCCCCCTCCCCTGCCCCTGTCGCCCCAGCCAGAACCTTCGATACAAGACTGGGCAAGAAAATGATGATATCCATTAAGGCACTTCTGAAACGCTGCTGCATACTAAAAGCGCCCTTAAAGGCTCCGAAAAACAGCTAACCTGGTAAATGTGTCTAGTAAATTCCCTGCCTACATTAATGTTGTAAAACACACGCATACACACACACCTAGTAGCGGCCAGTGCAGAGGAGGGGCCAGGAGCTGTGACTCGGCCCCTGCAACCACAACTAGGTGAGTACACACACAGGCAGGCACACACACACACACACACACACACACACACACACACACACACACATATATATATATATATATGTATATATATATTTTTTTTATTATTTTTTATTATCACACCGGCCGATTCCCACCAAGGCAGGGTGGCCCGAAAAAGAAAAACTTTCACCATCATTCACTCCATCACTGTCTTGCCAGAAGGGTGCTTTACACTACAGTTTTTAAACTGCAACATTAACACCCCTCCTTCAGAGTGCAGGCACTGTACTTCCCATCTCCAGGACTCAAGTCCGGCCTGCCGGTTTCCCTGAATCCCTTCATAAAATGTTACTTTGCTCACACTCCAACAGCACGTCAAGTATTAAAAACCATTTGTCTCCATTCACTCCTATCAAACACGCTCAAGCATGCCTGCTGGAAGTCCAAGCCCCTCGCACACAAAACCTCCTTTACCCCCTCCCTCCAACCCTTCCTAGGCCGACCCTACCCCGCCTTCCTTCCACTACAGACTGATACACTCTTGAAGTCATTCTGTTTCGCTCCATTCTCTCTACATGTCCGAACCACCTCAACAACCCTTCCTCAGCCCTCTGGACAACAGTTTTGGTAATCCCGCACCTCCTCCTAACTTCCAAACTACGAATTCTCTGCATTATATTCACACCACACATTGCCCTCAGACATGACATCTCCACTGCCTCCAGCCTTCTCCTCGCTGCAACATTCATCACCCACGCTTCACACCCATATAAGAGCGTTGGTAAAACTATACTCTCATACATTCCCCTCTTTGCCTCCAAGGACAAAGTTCTTTGTCTCCACAGACTCCTAAGTGCACACTCACTCTTTTTCCCTCATCAATTCTATGATTCACCTCATCTTTCATAGACCCATCCGCTGACACGTCCACTCCCAAATATCTGAATACGTTCACCTCCTCCATACTCTCTCTCCCTCCAATCTGATATTCAATCTTTCATCACCTAATCTTTTTGTTATCCTCATAACCTTACTCTTTCCTGTATTCACCTTTAATTTTCTTCTTTTGCACACCCTACCAAATTCATCCACCAATCTCTGCAACTTCTCTTCAGAATCTCCCAAGAGCACAGTGTCATCAGCAAAGAGCAGCTGTGACAACTCCCACTTTGTGTGTGATTCTTTATCTTTTAACTCCACGCCTCTTGCCAAGACCCTCGCATTTACTTCTCTTACAACCCCATCTATAAATATATTAAACAACCACGGTGACATCACACATCCTTGTCTAAAGCCTACTTTTACTGGGAAAAAATTTCCCTCTTTCCTACATACTCTAACTTGAGCCTCACTATCCTCGTAAAAACTCTTCACTGCTTTCAGTAACCTACCTCCTACACCATACACTTGCAACATCTGCCACATTGCCCCCCTATCCACCCTGTCATACGCCTTTTCCAAATCCATAAATGCCACAAAGACCTCTTTAGCCTTATCTAAATACTGTTCACTTATATGTTTCACTGTAAACACCTGGTCCACACACCCCCTACCTTTCCTAAAGCCTCCTTGTTCATCTGCTATCCTATTCTCCGTCTTACTCTTAATTCTTTCAATTATAACTCTACCATACACTTTACCAGGTACACTCAACAGACTTATCCCCCTATAATTTTTGCACTCTCTTTTATCCCCTTTGCCTTTATACAAAGGAACTATGCATGCTCTCTGCCAATCCCTAGGTACCTTACCCTCTTCCATACATTTATTAAACAATTGCACCAACCACTCCAAAACTATATCCCCACCTGCTTTTAACATTTCTATCTTTATCCCATCAATCCCGGCTGCCTTACCCCCTTTCATTTTACCTACTGCCTCACGAACTTCCCTCACACTCACAACTGGCTCTTCCTCACTCCTACAAGATGTTATTCCTCCTTGCCCTATACACGAAATCACAGCTTCCCTATCTTCATCAACATTTAACAATTCCTCAAAATATATATATATATATATATATATATATATATATATATATATATATATATATATAAAATATATATATAATATATATATATATATTCATATTATATATATATATATATATATATATATATATATATATATATATATATATATATAAAGTTTGATTCTGTTACATTTTGTTCAACTATGTGCAGCTTTCTAGGCTTTTTGAAAATAAATAAATAGGCGGTTAAAAAAATTCATTTGAATAAAGAGAACATTAGAGTCCTGCTCAGTTCTAATGCTCTATTTATCTTGCTGTAATCTTTGTTGCAAGACTTTTTCATGTATACCCAAATTAAAATTTATTGCATTTTGTACCATGAATCTTGTTGACACAACCACCAGCAATTTTTGTGCCGGAGTTTCTATATGAAGATTTTTTAATATAACTTTTATTTCGAAATTCTTTAATATAGAGGGAATATCAAGTAAGTTATGGTTGTATGGCAGAACCAACATTTTCTTTGTTGAGTATAGTGCCTCGTCCCTTGTCCCTTGTCCCTTGTCCCTTGTCCCTTGTCCATTATAGGACAAGGGACACTTCTTCGAAGGGCTGGATGTTCCTATAGCCCATGCCTGTTTTGCTTCTATGTTTATTATTTCGATTTAATATGAATTAAACAAATTATATCATACGTTGTGGGGAGTGTGATGAAAAAGATGTAGGCAAAACGAGGCACTAGATTGAGAGTATACAATTAACCCTGAAAAAAAAAAACACAGGGACGTCATGAACACGTAACGAGAACATTGTATCAACACCCTTGGTCCAAGACTCTTCAATCTGCTATCAGCAGAAATCAGAAATATAGCTGAAACAAGTGTGGAAGTTTTCATGAGGAAACTGGATCGTTAAATCCACCAGCTGCCAGATGAACCAAGCTGTGGTTACTATGTGGACCAGCGGGATGCCAACACCAACAGCCTGATTGACCAGGCAATCAAACTGGGTTGCGAGAAAAGAAATAGTCTCTTAAACTCTCCCAGGTATATTATAGGTGTTTATGTGTGCGAAGCCACCTCTGTGCACCACCACCTCTGTGCACCACTACTTGTGGGCACCATCATCTGTGTGCACTGTTAAGAGCCATTTGTAAGGGGACTATTAGAGACATTAACAATCAATGGCATCTCGTTTGTGTGTAGTGAAGCGTGTATGAGAGAGAGAGAGAGAGGAGAGAGAGAGAGAGAGAGAGAGAGAGAGAGAGAGAGAGAGACAGAGAGAGAGAGAGAGAGAGAGAGAGAAGAGAGAGAGAGAGAAGAGACAGAGACAGAGACAGAGACAGAGACAGAGAGAGAGAGAGAGAGAGAGAGAGAGAGAGAGAGAGAGAAAAGACAGAGACAGAGACAGGAGACAGAGACAGAGACACAGGGAGAGAGAGAGAGGAGAGAGTGAGAGAGAGAGAGGAGAGAGAGAGAGAGAGAGAGAGAGAGAGAGAGAGAGAGAGAGAGAGAGAGAGAGAGAGAGAGATTAAGAATTCGTTATAACGATGTTTGGGTGGGATGTGTGACTGTGGGCGTGTGGGCATAGGTTGTGGGTGTGTTTGTGTGTGGGTGTGGGTCGGGTGAGGCTGAGAAACCCACATAGAAACCCCCCTAATACCCCTTTAGCGAAAGTTTCAAATTGGTTTAACAGCGTGGAAGTAGGAGGTAGTGAGGGGTGAGGGAAGAAGAGTGAGGGGAAGAAATGAGGAGAGAGAGAATGGGTGAATGAGGGAAGGCGACAATGACTAAGAAAGAGGGGAGGGACGTGTCATCTGAAGGGTAGGAGGGGAGGAGGAGGTCGTGAGGGGTTGTTGCGGTGAAAGGGATGGGGTAAGGGGAAAGGAGATAACTGGAAGATGAGGGGATGCAGTGAGAAAGGAGTACAAGGAGTAATATATGTATGGAAGATGAGAGAGGAAATAGGTTGTCTGGCAGAGGGACAGTGAGGGGGAAGTGGGTGATCTTGGAGGGGAGGAGAGGGAAGGATATGAGGTAGGGAGTGGGTGAGAGAGAAAGGGAATGAGAAGATGGAGAAGACGTGAAGGATAATTACGTAAGTGGGAGGGAGAAACAAGTTTGCCTTAACTTTGAAGAAGTTGATGGAGTGAGCCAGGCCAGGGAGGGAGAGATAGAGGGAGAAATCGAGAGGAAGTACATGACAGTGCATTAGATCACATGAAAGTACATGGTAGCACATAAGAGTAGCGTGGTGTAGGAAGGGAGGCTGTGAGAGGCAGCAGCAGCAGCGGTGCTGGTGTAGGGAGGGAGGCTGTGAGAGGCAGCAGCAGCAGCGGTGCTGGTGTTGTGGTCCCGGCTGTGTGCTTACAGGGTCCTGGGGGGATTAGGGAGGGGAATGAGCAATGCAAAGAGGAGGAGGAGAAGATGTGAGGAAGGAAGGGAGGGAGGCTGAGAAATGCCGGGAGAGGTAAGGAAGGGGATGAAGAAGGAAGTGTTAGAGATTAGAAGCAGAAAGAGAGAGAGAGGAGCAAAGAAAGCTTCGAGAGACAAAATTGCATAAGGCATGCAAGAGTCCTGGCCAGACAGAGAGCTACCATGAGAGGGCTACCAGGGCCATGTACCTACCTCCAAAATCGACTCCAGGTAAGCAATGAGACCAACTCCTGCTGTTTGGTAAAACAGCAGCCACTGCTAGTAACGCTGCTAGGGACCTCAGGAAATGCTGAAACAGTATTATTCAGAGCCGATTTAATGGGGACTCGTCACGGAGCTGCCGATTTTGACGAACCAGCTTTGAGAGGCTTAGCGAACACCGTTCGCAAATCCCAATTTAATGACCCGCGATTTTAGGAACACACACACACACACACACACACACACACACACACACACACACACACACACACAAACACACACACACATACACACACACACATACACACACACACATATGCAAAACAACCACTGTGAAAGAATAGTGAAATTCCAAGCTCTTTCGGGACTTCTCACATTAACATAGCTCCTTGATAATGTGTAAAGTTGGAATTTCACTATTCTTTCACGGTGGTTGTTTTGCATATTCTGATATCACCTCTTTACTGTGATCTTATTGCATATATATATATATATATATATATATATATATATATATATATATATATATATATATATATATATATATATATATATCAAGAATACCTCAGCGTATTGACTTGAAACTTACAAGATGTCTGAGTGTTCATAAAGTGAAGCTTTGGTCTGTTTAACACTGAGAATATAGTGTAGCCTCCTAGATGAAGTCACCTAGCACTATGTGTGCTAGATATTACTCACCTAACAGTACCTGTACGAGGTATAATTCACCTATATGATTTGTGGGATCATGACTGATAAATCTTCTACTCTGATTTGCGTTCTGATTTGTTTGGTTTTTAATAGTGATACGGTGATTTGTGGGTTGATTTTGTGTCGTGATTGCTATTAGTTTTCCCGTGAATTGTATGGTGATTTGGGCAATTGTGATTATTATTTACCGCGTCGTGATTCATGATTGGGATTGTTGATAGTTTTAAGGTGATTCGCGTGCCGATTTGTGTAATTGTGAGTGATTCTATGAGTGTTGATGCCGGGTTTAAGTTGAAATTGATGATTCTGATGAGGTAATTAATAATAGAAGTGGTATTAACAGCGAGAGAGTTGATTACATTGTCAGACTGCCGTAAAATGAGTTAATTTGTTACCCTTGCTTTATTAGTGTGGCGGAAAGGTGAGTTTAGGGAATGTTTGGTGTAGCGGGGGTTGTGGTGGTGGTGATTGTGGTTGTGGTGGTGGTTGCGGTGATCGTGATTGGGGTTGTGGTGGTGGTGATTGTGGTTGTGGTGGTGGTGATTGTGGTTATGGTGGTGGTGATTATGGTTGTGGTGGTGGTGGTTGTGGTGGAGGTGGTGGTTGTAGAGGTGGTGGTGGTGGTGGTTGTGGTGGTGGTGGTTGTGGTGGTGGTGGTGATGGTGGTTGTGGTAGTGGTGGTGGTGGTTGTGGTGATGGTGGTGGTGGTGGTGGTGATGGTTATGGTGGTGATTGCAGTTTTGGTGGTTGTGGTGGCTGTGGCTGTGGTGGTTTTGGTGGTGGTGGTCTACGTTGTCACCAGCTTGGTGTTAGGTGTTGCATAGGTATTAGGTGTTAGGTGGTCGACAGGTATTACATAGGTGGTAGACAGGCGTTAGACAGACCTGTAAAGTCCTCACCTGAGCGAGATATCATTGAGCGAAACATCGTTATTAAGTTCCTCTATTCTTTTGCGTGTCTATTTACAACCGGTAAAGACACGGCAGGACGTGTCACAACGTGTCACCCCGTGCCACTCCGTGTCCCGCTCATTTGCAAGTGAAATGCGTCGTAACTTGTTCATTTGCGTCCGACAGATGACGTTAAATTGTCGGAGCGCCGAGCTTGTCGAGACTGAGAATTAATTGTGAGGATGTTTTGTGTGTGATTTATACTGCGTCTCTAGACGCTGCTGCTGCTGTGTCTGAGGAGGATGTTGTTGCGTCTAGTGACGCTGCTGATGCTGTTGTTGCGTCTGAGGAGGATGTTGTTGCGTCTAGTGACGCTGCTGATGCTGTTGTTGCGTCTGAGGAGGATGTTGTTGCGTCTAGTGACGCTGCTGATGCTGTTGTTGTTGCGTCTAGTGACGCTGCTGATGCTGTTGTTGTTGCGTCTAGTGACGCTGCTGATGCTGTTGTTGTTGCGTCTAGTGACGCTGCTGATGCTGTTGTTGTTGCGTCTAGTGACGCTGCTGATGCTGTTGTTGTTGCGTCTAGTGACGCTGCTGATGCTGTTGTTGTTGCGTCTAGTGACGCTGCTGATGCTGTTGTTGCGTCTGAGGAGGATGTTGTTGCGTCTAGTGACGCTGCTGATGCTGTTGTTGTTGCGTCTAGTGGCGCTGCTGATGCTGTTGTTGTTGCGTCTAGTGACGCTGCTGATGCTGCTGTTGCGTTTGAGAAAGATGTTGTTGCGTCTAGTGACGCTGCTGCTGTTGTTGCGTCTGAGGAGGATGTTGTTGCGTCTAGTGACGCTGCTGATGCTGCTGCTGTTGCGTGTAGTGACGCTGCTAATGCTGTTGCATCTGAGGAAGATATAGTTGCGTCTAGTGACGCTGCTGCTGCTGTTGCGTCTGAGGAAGATATAGTTGCGTCTAGTGACGCTGCTGCTGCTGTTGCGTCTGAGGAAGATATAGTTGCGTCTGGTGACGCTGCTGCTGCTGCTGTTTTCGTTCCGTCTGAATATGCTATTGTTGTGGCTACTGTTGCTGTTATTATTGCGTCTAAGGATCATGATGTTGTTGTCTGAAGATATTGTTGCTTTTGTTGCGGCTGAAGATGTTGTTGTTATTTTTTTGTTTCGTCTAAAAATGCTTTTCCTGAGCCATGTGTTAGATCCGCAGCGGCTGTTGTTATTAGGGCCATGGCCCCAGTTGGCGCAAACAACAGCTGCAGCACCAGCAGCGGCGACAACAGCCAAAACAGTAACAATAACAAGAAGACTAACAGCAACAATAAAACATCGACAACAGCTCTAACAGCAATAACAAACAATAATTTCAGCAACAACAACAACGGCAGGAACAGCAACAAGAGCAACAACAACAGCAGCAAGAACAACAATAACAGCAACAATACAAACAACAACAAACAACAAGAACAGCAAAAACAACAACAATAATAATAATAATAATAATAATAATAGCAACAACAGTCACCAAGGACGCATCCTACATTTCTGACATGTATCCTAACGTCATGTATCACCAAGTCATGTATCCCCACGTCAATGTATCCCCAAGTCATGTATCCCCACGTCAATGCATCCCCACGTCATGTATCCTTACGTCATGTATCCCCACGTCATGTATCCCCACGTCATGTATCCCCACGTCATGTATCCCCACGTCATGTATCCACACGTCATGTATCCCACGTCATGTATCCCAACGCCATGTATCCCCACGTCATGTATCCCCACGTCATGTATCCCCACGCCATGTATCCCACGTCATGTATCCCCACGTCATGTATCCCCACGTGATGTATCCCCACGTGATGTATCCCCACGTGATGTATCCCCACGTCATGTATCCACACGTCATGTATCCCCACGTCATGTATCACAACGTCATGTATCCCCACGCCATGTATCCCCACGTCATGTATCCCTAGGTCATGTATCCCCACGCCATGTATCCCCACGTCATGTATCCCCACGTCATGCATCCCCACGTCATGTATCCCCACGTGATGTATCCCCACGTCATGTATCCCCACGTCATGTATCCCCACGTCATGTATCCCCACGTCATGTATCCCCACGTCATGTATCCCCACGTCATGTATCCCCACGTCATGTATCCCCACGTCATGTATCCCCACGTCATGTATCCCCACGCCATGTATCCCCACGTCATGTATCCCCACGCATTACGTAATCAGACGAAGAAAACCATTAGAAGAAAAAATAATTTATCTGAATAGTTATTTCTGGCGGAAGTTATTCACTCGTTGGTAAATAATTACTCTGGGATTATTTTCTACTGGTGTTATCTTTATTAAAATGTAATCTGCTAATGGAACTCCAGATGCTTTGACTCTCCCTCTTTTAGAGTTGAATTATTTTATTGGTAAAGATGTGATATATATATATATATATATATATATATATATATATATATATATATATATATATATATATATATGTGTGTGTGTGTGTGTGTGTGTGTGTGTGTGTGTGTGTGTGTGTGTGTGTGTGTGTGTGTGTGTGTGTGTGTGTGTGTGTGTGTGTGTGTGTGTAAGTTCACGTCTCAAATTATTTAAAAAAAATCGCCAATAATTCCTCTTGAAATCACGAAAAACTGCTGATCATTTATAGGTGTGTTTGGCTGGCCATTTAAACCAGGACGCTAACACTGTGTGTCCTCAATGTCCCTTTAATTTGCGAATGCGATTACACTTCGGTCCTGCTGCACTGAATTGGAAAATCAACTTCACATTGTAGAGAAAAATTAGCGGTTTTGTGTACCGATTTGTGTCCCTTGAGGTAATCTGTGATAGCTAATGAGAACAATATTTGTGTGTTTCGGTCTCGTTTCAGTGTTTCGGTCTCGTTTCGGTGTTTCGGTCTCGTTTCAGTGTTTCGGTCTCGTTTCAGTGGTTCAGTTTTGTGGTGAGTCTAATTAAATATTTTGAATCTTATTAATGTTTTTCAGCATGCTGCTGGCCTATACTGAAGCTTTTACTTCGTTATTTACGATGTAAGAGGCCTCTGAGTTACTAATATCTGCGTTACGAACGTCCTCACTTACGAATTCAGATTGCAACTTACGAACTTTGACTTGTACATACGAACGCTGGGATATTCACTTGGAACGTTTCCAAAAATTATTGGTTTTTTTTTAATCAAGTGTTGATTTAATATATAACAATTCCATCCCACTGCAAGCTGAAGGAAAATTAACCATAACTCAAGCTTTTTTCATAAGCTTGATGAGTGAGATTATTTAATTAAAACATTACTTCGCTTTTGATAACTTGTGTCGTGTAACTGATCAGACTATTGTTACTCTGTTATTGGAGAATTAGACACATGTGCAACATCTGGGTATCTTTATTTATAGACGTTTCGCCAACCAGTGGCTTTATCAATGCAATACAAGGAGAGAGTGTGAAGAATTACATACACAAGATGAGGTAGTTAGAAATCTTATGTTATCTGTCAAGAGATTGATCCTCAGTCTTCCATCAACTAATAAGATACTTGGCTTATTAAGCAAATTTCCCAAGTTGTTTCTTGCAACAGGTAAGACAATTGTAAATTTAAATCCAGATGTATTCCTATTAACCCCCCTTTTGGGGGCCTAGTTTCTTGGACTTTTGTGTATCTATATGTTTATGCACTACCGTCCACAAGATGTATATGAGGTACACAATAAACTAGCTGCCCCTGAGGCAAAATCTAATGTAATTAATTCTATAACCAACCACTGAGAGACGCATATCCTCTCTCCCTCACCACTCCACAGATTTACATATTGCTACGTTTAGATAATGCAAAATGTACCACTATTTTATGTTACGTCATACGGAAGTAAGAGTGACTTTAACAAGATAAATATCAAAGGAAGCAACGACCCAGAAAATTGGTAGCTCTTAGACACCGTAAAGTCTGAACCGTCAATATAATTTACTTAGAAAAAAAGAGTCGTGTGTGAGTATTTAATATTATTTACCATACACCATGCATAGCACAGAGGATTATTTAAGACTCGTGAAGGGGGATTAAGAGAAATATGGAGGGGATTAATTAAGAGAACGCTATAGAGGATTTAATTATGAGGAACCCAAGGATGGTTAATTTGGTAGGGTATGAAAGGAGTTAACTAGTGAGAGATTCTAGCCACACCATACTGTATAAATAGATGTATTTTACTATTCGCATACAATAAATTAATCTTATAGACTCTAGACTGCTCGGGGACGGGCACATGGAAGCACTCAGAATAGGTTAAGAGCCACTGCTCCAGCAAGCGCCAGTTCATGCGGGGTATGTTGGTCTACTGGACACCAGAAGCAGTTGATGTACATTATCACTGTACTGCCTCTTTCCTCCTCCTCCTCTTTTCTGTTTATATAGATTGTTTTGTATACTCGTGTCAATATTGTCTGGTCTCTTGTGAAGACGTCACTAATTTCTATATTTTACCTCTCGTTCCTGTTTACGCAGCTGATGACTCACTATTTTTATGCCAGTCATTCTTCCTGTCACCTCATTCTCTCCACCTCTTATCTCACCTTTCTCGTTTCCTCTTCCGACTGCTGGGCCCGTTCTTCTCCCAGAATTATTCTTTTCTGCCATTCTCATTTTCCATTGTCATTCTTGCCAACTTTTCTTTTTTCTTCCCGTGAATAACGTTGAGATTCATATCCATTTTTTTTTAACTTTTCTACCTAATCCGTTTATTATCCGGTCTGTCGACACCCTTCTCCTGTCTCCCATCTTCCTTTCTTCTTGTGGTGCTGTCTCCTTTGGTTTCCTTTTATCCTTATACATTTCAGTAACATCAGCACTGTGCACGACACTGGGAGTACAAGTACCAGCACAGGAGAGTGAAACGGAAACCTTGTACACTCTTTCTTACACTCTGGCAAGAAACTGATCTTTTCTTTCTGTCTCGTGAGCATGTAAGACGTCAGGAAAATCTTCCAAACTTCTGTTTACATTCAGTATACACTTACGCTGAATTTCCTGTGTCTTTCAATATATTTCTTGACATTAAGAGAACAGGTCTCAGACCGAGGCATAGAAGCGATGACCCACAGAGCTATTAACAGATATAACATATAACCCAACGACATGATGCCACCGAGCCTCTTTGATGGGGCCGTCCTCAACTCGCCAGAAACTATCCCTGCGTCTCTCCTCTACATCCATTCCTATCCTGCCTGCCCTCATCTTCATTCCTATCCTGCCTGCCCCCATCTGCATTCCTATCCTGCCTGCCCCATCTTCATTCCTATCCTGCGTGCCCCCATCTTCATTCCTATCCTGCCTACCTTCACCTTCATTCCTATCCTGCCTGCCCCATCTTCATTCCTGTCCTGCCTGCCCCATCTTCATTCCTATCCTGCCTGCCCTCACCTTCATTCCTATCCTGCCTGCCCCATCTTCATTCCTATCCTGCCTGCCCCACCTTCATTCCTATCCTGCCTGCCCCACCTTCATTCCTATCTTGCCTGCCCCCACCTTCATTCCTATCCTGCCTGCCCCACCTTCATTCCTATCCTGCCTGCCCACATCTTCATTCCTATCCTGCCTGCCCCCACCTTCATTCTTATCCTGCCTGCCCACACCTTCATTCCTATCCTGCCTGCCCCCACCTTCATTCCTATCCTGCCTGCCCACACCTTCATTCCCATCCTGCCTGCCCCATCTTCATTCCTATCCTGCCTGCCCCACCTTCATTCATATCCTGCCTGCCCCCACCTTCATTCCTATCCTGCCTGCCCCCACCTTCATTCCCATTCTGCCTGCCCACACCTTCATTCCTATCCTGCCTGCCCCCACCTTCATTCCTATCCTGCCTGCCCCCACCTTCATTCCCATCCTGCCTGCCCACACCTTCATTCCTATCCTGCCTGCCCCACCTTCATTCCTATCCTGCCTGCCCACACCTTCATTCCTATCCTGCCTGCCCCACCTTCATTCCTATCCTGCCTGCCCACACCTTCATTCCTATCCTGCCTGCCCCCACCTTCATTCTTATCCTGCCTGCCCCCACCTTCATTCTTATCCTGCCTGCCCCCACCTTCATTCCTATCCTGCCTGCTACTCAGCAACAGTTCCGTTAATCACCCTCTGCGTCAGGGGCTTTAAGACTGAGTCGAGGAGAGTCAAAGGGGAGTTTTATATTGTAATTAACGCTGCCTGACCTTTGTGTTGTATTCCCTTCGGGAGAGATATAAAGAGACACCATTCCTCACGCCTCTCCCTTGATGCTCGTTATTCTCTTATTTACTCCTCCCTTCTTCGAATTTCCTTCCTTATTGTGTTCTCTCTCTTTAATGGCTCTCTTTATCACGCTCTTTTTTTTTCGTTTGTTCTCTGTTATACAGGTTGTTCTTCAAGATACCACCTTCCCTACCTTGTTCTTCCTCAAGTCCTTTGCTCCCATGTTTTGTTTTTCCGTCCATTTATCTCCTTTTCCTACTCCTCCTCCTCCTCCTCCTCCTCCTCCTCCTCCTCCTCCTCCTCCACCTCCTCCTCCTCCTACTCCTCTTCCTGGTGATGGAGTGGAAAGGCGGAATGGCCACACTGGAGATAAGACCAAAAAATATCGACGAAAAACTTTTGGAAAGGTTCAGAGTTGACCCTCCCATCCCCCATCACTCCTCCCATCCCCCATCGCCCCTCCCATCCCCCATCACTCCTCCCATCCCCCATCGCCCCTCCCATCCCCCATCACTCCTCCCATCCCCCATCGCCCCTCCCATCCCCCATCACCCTCCCATTTTCCATCACCCCTCCCATCCCCCATCACCCCTTTCATCCCCCATCACTTCTCCCATCCCCATCACCCCTCCCATCCCCCATCACCCCTCCCATCCCCAATCACCCCTCTATCCACATTACCCCTTGCCTCCCCTTCATCCCTCCCATCCCCATCACTCTTTGCCTCCCTTCACCCCTTCCATCTCCCATCACCCCTCTATCCACAGCACCCCTCCCACACCATCACCTCTCCCATCCCCCATCACCCCTCTATCCACATTACCCCTCCCACACCCATCACCCCTTCCATCCCCATCACCCCTTGAATCCGCATCACCCCACCTCACCATAACCCCTCCTTCCTTTCCCATCCCCAACACCTCCCTCCCATTCCTATCACCTTCCTCCACCCAACCCCGTTCTATTGCCTTTCTACTTCTCTCAGTTCTACCTCTTATCTTTCAACCTGTCTACCATCTATTTCCTCCTATTCAACCTCTCTCTCTCTCTCTCCAGTATACCTTCCTTCTGCATCTTCCCCCATTCTACCCCCATTTCTTCATCCTTTCTGTACCCCATTCTATATCCCTTCTCTCTTCCTTCCATCTCTACCATCATTTCCTATTACCTCCTCCCTTCCTCTCCTCTCCCTGTCTTCCTGGCTTCCAATTTTTCATGTAAGAAGACTTTCCCTCTTTCTTCCGCCTTTTCCACGTCCTCAAATATTTCTCAATACCTTCCCTCGCCTTTATTCTCCTCTTAATTCACCTACCATATGTATATGTATATTGTATACATAAATATCTAAATATCTTTATATATATATATATATATATTATATATATATATATATATATATATATATAGATAGATAGATAGCTCTAGGCCTTTCATGTTGCAATCAACATATCATCAGGAGCTTTCAAGGTTGCAGATATAAAAGTGAGATGAAATGTTAAAGAGGACAGAAGAGAAGTGAAGATGATGCAGAGAGGCAGAGAGGGATGAAGAGAGAGAGAGAGAGAGAGAGAGAGAGAGAGAGAGGAGAGAGAGAGAGAGAGAGAGAGAGAGAGAGGAGATTGGATGACATATAGGAGAAATAAAACTAATGGAGAGGGAGAGATGGCTGATATATTTCTGGGGAGAAGAGGGAGATATAAGGATGGAGCTTATCCGGTGGGCCGGGTAGCTTGGTGGGCCGGGTGGGCGGGTGGGCCGGTGGGCCTGGGTGGGCCGGGTGAGCCGGGTGGGCCGGGTGGCCGGCCGCGGTGGACCTTATGGGCCGGAAGAAGAGTGTCCTGGCAAGGTCCAAGAAGAAAAAAGCTGTTATGGTCATTAAGGCGAATATAATAAACTGTGGGAGGAAGAGGAACAAAGAAGAGGAAGAAAGAAGAGGAAAGAAGAGGAAGAAAGAAGGGGAAGAAAGAAGAGGAAGAAAGAAGAGGAAAGAAGAGGAAGAAAGAAGAGGAAGAAAGAAGAGGAAGAAAGAAGAGAAAGAAGAGGAAGAAAGAAGAGGAAGAAAGAAGAGGAAAGAAGAGGAAAGAAGAGGAAGAAAGAAGAGGAAGAAAGAAGAGGAAGAAAGAAAAGGAAAGAAGAAAAGGGAAAGAAGAGGAAATAAAAGGAAGAAAGAAGAGGAAAGAAGAGGAACAAAGAAGAGGAAGAAAGAAGAGAAAGAAAGAAGAGGAAACAAGAGGAAGAAAGAAGAGGAAAGAAGAAAACAAGAGGAAGAAAGAAGAAGAGGGAAAAATAAGGGAAGAAGAGGCAGAGAATAAAAAAGGTTTGATAGAGAAAAGAAAACGCAAAGTTTCGATGATGGAACTTGTCAGTGGAACGCCTTCCTACTGAACAAAAGAAAATAATGGAAAAACAAGAAAAATGATTTTTGAGAATTTTACTTAAAATTTAAATATAATAAAAAAAATGGCCTTCAGTTCTTGTAGTTGGGTAGGAGTAGGTATGGCCCTGGATAGTTCCTCTCATGTTATTTATGTAGGTTATCCTGGGAAGATGGTAATCCGATGTTCTGGAATCTCCTACCACTTGGATGGAGCACAAGTAGAATAGGTAAGGGCCGGTAGTTGTAGAATAATGTTAATAAGTATTATTAACACACGTCTTGCCCTTTATCTGGCGTCTATCCTGGAAGACCACGCCAGGAACAGAGCTGACAAATAAGAGAAAATAAAACTGGTTACCCATAGTCATGATAATATAACATTTAAGAAAGAAAAAGAATGATAAAGGCCAAAATCATTACTGGTAACCAGCAAACACTAGAAAAGAACAAACAGTAATACTCCTGGTAGATCACCCTACCTGATTAGGAGAAGAGTGGAGGCGAAGTGACTCTCCAAACTTCAATCCACACCAGGTAAGGTCAATATTACCAGGAGTAGAAACTTTAACAAATCGGACACCAGGAACTAGTTTTGCCCCAGCCCGCCAGAGAGGGGGGGGTGTGTGCGCGCGCAACGTAACTCGCTAATGGTTCCTGGTTGCCCGAACAACCTTAACCCCACTTACACCTACTTTTCCCTCACAGAACTAAAGAAAGAAAAGAAGGAAGGAAGATAGAAATAAAGACAAACTGAAAGAAAGAAGAAAGAAAGGAAAGACGATAGAAAGAAGAAAGAAAGGAAAGACAATAGAAAGAAGAAAAACAAAAAGAAAACAAAGAAAGAAAAAACAGAAGAAAGAAAGGAAGATAGAAAAAACACAAATAAAAGAAAAAAGGAACGAAACAAGCAAAAAAAAAGAAAAAAATTAGGAATGAAAGAAAGAAAAAAGTATATATAAAAAAGAAAATAATATAGTACGAAAGAATGAAGGGAAATAAAGACAAAACGAAAGAAAGAAGGAAATTTAAAGAAAGAAAATTAATCCAAAATGAGAGAGAGAGAGAGAGAGAGAGAGAGAGAGAGAGAGAGAGAGAGAGAGAGAGAGAGAGAGAGAGAGAGAGAGAGAGAACCCTCTCTCTCACCAAGCTTTCGTTTGAGAGATATGCTGATGAGATAGAGAATGGAATTTTCTCATTAACGTTAAAAGAAGAGAACGGAGAGATGATGAATGATTCGGTGGGTGGGAGAGATAGTCTGAGTGGGAGAGATAGTCTGAGTGGGAGAGATAGTCTGAGTGGGTGAGATAGTCTGAGTGGGAGAGATAGTCTGAGTGGGTGAGATAGTCTGAGTGGGAGAGATAGTCTGAGTGGGTGAGATAGTCTGAGTGGGTGAGATAGTCTGAGTGGGTGAGATAGTCTGAGCGGGAGAGATAGTCTGAGTGGGTGAGATAGTCTGAGTGGGAGAGATAGTCTGAGTGGGTGAGATAGTCTGAGTGGGTGAGATAGTCTGAGTGGGTGAGATAGTCTGAGTGGGTGAGATAGTCTGAATGGGTGAGATAGTCTGAGTGGGTGAGATAGTCTGAGTGGGTGAGATAGTCTGAGTGGGTGAGATAGTCTGAGTGGGTGAGATAGTCTGAATGGGTGAGATAGTCTGAGTGGGAGAGATAGTCTGAGTGGGTGAGATAGTCTGAGTGGGTGAGATAGTTTGAGTGGGAGAGATAGTCTGAGTGGGTGAGATAGTCTGAGTGGGTGAGATAGTCTGAGCGGGAGAGATAGTCTGAGTGGGTGAGATAGTCTGAGTGGGTGAGATAGTCTGAGTGGGTGAGATAGTCTGAGTGGTGAGATAGTCTGAGTGGGTGAGATAGTCTGAATGGGTGAGATAGTCTGAGTGGGAGAGATAGTCTGAGTGGGTGAGATAGTCTGAGTGGGTGAGATAGTCTGAGCGGGAGAGATAGTCTGAGTGGGTGAGATAGTCTGAGTGGGTGAGATAGTCTGAGTGGGAGAGATAGTCTGAGTGGGTGAGATAGTCTGAGTGGGTGAGATAGTCTGAGCGGGAGAGATAGTCTGAGTGGGTGAGATAGTCTGAGTGGGTGAGATAGTCTGAGTGGGTGAGATAGTCTGAGTGGGTGAGATAGTCTGAGTGGGAGAGATAGTCTGAGTGGGTGAGATAGTCTGAGTGGGTGAGATAGTCTGAGCGGGAGAGATAGTCTGAGTGGGTGAGATAGTCTGAGTGGGTGAGATAGTCTGAGTGGGTGAGATAGTCTGAGTGGGTGAGATAGTCTGAAGTGGGGTGAGATAGTCTGAATGGGTGAGATAGTCTGAGTGGGTGAGATAGTCTGAGTGGGTGAGATAGTCTGAGTGGGAGAGATAGTCTGAGTGGGTGAGATAGTCTGAGTGGGTGAGATAGTCTGAGCGGGAGAGATAGTCTGAGTGGGTGAGATAGTCTGAGTGGGTGAGATAGTCTGAGTGGGTGAGATAGTCTGAGTGGGTGAGATAGTCTGAGTGGGTGAGATAGTCTGAGTGGGTGAGATAGTCTGAGTGGGTGAGATAGTCTGAGTGGGTGAGATAGTCTGAGTGGGTGAGATAGTCTGAGTGGGTGAGATAGTCTGAGTGGGTGAGATAGTCTGAATGGGTGAGATAGTCTGAGTGGGTGAGATAGTCTGAGTGGGTGAGATAGTCTGAGTGGGTGAGATAGTCTGAGTGGGTGAGATAGTCTGAGTGGGTGAGATAGTCTGAGTGGGGTGATAGTCTGAGTGGGTGAGATAGTCTGAATGGGTGAGATAGTCTGAGTGGGTGAGATAGTCTGAGTGGGTGAGATTTGTCTGAGTGGGAGAGATAGTCTGAGTGGGTGAGATAGTCTGAGTGGGAGAGATAGTCTGAGTGGGAGAGATAGTCTGAGTGGGTGAGATAGTCTGAGTGGGAGAGATAGTCTGAGTGGGAGAGATAGTCTGAGTGGGTGAGATAGTCTGAGTGGTGAGATAGTCTGAGTGGGTGAGATAGTCTGAGTGGGAGAGATAGTCTGAGTGGGTGAGATAGTCTGAGTGGGGGAGATAGTCTGAGTGGGAGAGATAGTCTGAGTGGGTGAGATAGTCTGAGTGGGTGAGATAGTCTGAGTGGGTGAGATAGTCTGAGTGGGAGAGATAGTCTGAGTGGGTGAGATAGTCTGAGTGGGAGAGATAGTCTGAGTGGGAGAGATAGTCTGAGTGGGTGAGATAGTCTGAGTGGGTGAGATAGTCTGAGTGGGTGAGATAGTCTGAGTGGGAGAGATAGTCTGAGTGGGAGAGATAGTCTGAGTGGGTGAGATAGTCTGAGTGGGAGAGATAGTCTGAGTGGGAGAGATAGTCTGAGTGGGTGAGATAGTCTGAGTGGGTGAGATAGTCTGAGTGGGTGAGATAGTCTGAGTGGAGAGATAGTCTGAGTGGGTGAGATAGTCTGAGTGGGAGAGATAGTCTGAGTGGGAGAGATAGTCTGAGTGGGTGAGATAGTCTGAGTGGGTGAGATAGTCTGAGTGGGTGAGATAGTCTGAGTGGGAGAGATAGTCTGAGTGGGAGAGATAGTCGACAAACTCTGCCTCTTGCTTTCATCATTCATTTTCTCTTTAACTCTTTACTATTTTCCTCTTACTTTTTCTTACATTCAAAAGAAATGACGTTGACGCATGTTTTTATGCTTTTCAAGTATTTTCATTACAAGGCCACTTGACGGGAGGTGCAGTCAACGTTTCAAGTCGGTCCTGGACCCTTAATGGTCCAGGACGGGTCCGAAACACTGGCACAACAATTGCCTCCAGTCTGCAGATTAACTGTGATTTCTTCCAGTCACAACACAGGGACTTTTATTCTTCCGTTTAGACGCTACTTTCTCTTATTCCGAACTTTCTTTGCCTGAAAGTTATATTTCAGGGGTTGCCTACATTTAAATTCTTTCCCTTAACTCCATCCTCTTTTTATTCCCATCGTTCGTTATCCAAATTTCGTAAACAATTGTACATTTAGCTGTTTTGGAACAGTCGTCAGACGAGTGGTTGTCTTCATGCCATTTTATCGGGTTGAAATATTCTCAATTAGCCAAATGAAGTGTTTACATTTAATCTAGAACTGAAGTTTCCCCGGGTTCCATTATTTTGAGAGCATCTTTGAATAGTAAGTACTACAGGATAGATATCCAAGTGCTGGGATCCGTATAGCAACGACTGGGACGTATATACCAGTAACTGGGAAATATATAAAAGTAACTGGGAGATATATAACAGTAACTGGGAGATATATAACAATAACTGGGAGATATATAACAGTAACTGGGAGATATATAACAGTAACTGGGAGATATATAACAGTAACTGGGAGATATATATAACAGTAACTGGGGAGATATATAACAGTAACTGGGAGATATATAACAGTAACTGGGAGATATATAAAAGTAACTGGGAGATATATAACAGTAACTGGGAGATATATAACAGTAACTGGGAGATATATAAAAGTAACTGGGAGATATATAACAGTAACTGGAAGATATAAAGTAGCTTGGGGATATATAGCAGTAACTGGGGCATATATAGCAGCAACAGAAATACGTGTAGTAGTAACTGGGAGATAGATGTCAAAAGATTGTTCACAATCTGCACACTGCCATAAAAACTTACTGGAGTGAAAAATATGGGGGAAAGAGAAGAAAAAGCCCTTTTAAAAAGAATGAAAGGCCACGAGTACAATTAGGAAGCACTGTGTCAACATGCGTGGTCCAAGACTCTTCAACCGGTGACCAGCATGTATCGGAAACATCGCCTGAACGTGAGTAAAATTTTTCAAAATGAAACCGCAGCCGACCTGTGTGTATGTGTGTGTATGTGTGTGTGTATGTGTGTGTGTGTGGTGTGTGTGTGTGTGTGTGTGTGTGTGTGTGTGTGTGTGTGTGTGTTTGTGTGTGTGTGTGTGTGTGTGTGTGTGTGTGTGTGTTTGTGTGTGTGTTTGTATGTGTGTGTGTGTGTGTGTGTTTGTGTGTGTGTGTGTGTTTGTGTGTGTGTGTGTTTGTGTGTGTGTGTGTGTTTGTGTGTGTGTGTGTGTGTGTGTGTGTGTGTGTGTGTGTGTGTGTGTGTGTGCGTGGGTGGGTGTGTGTGTGTGTGTGTGTGTGTGTGGGTGGGTGGGTGTTTTATAAGTCCCCAAACTGCAAAATTCTCTTAGTTGCTCACAAACTTCCAAATTAGATTTCTGCTGGAATCTTGCCCGCAATCTTATTGTTTGAGCTGAAGATCACTCAGAGGTCAAGTTCAGGCGAAAAGTTCATTTTCCCTCTCATATCTTACCGAGTAAAACGCGGGCCAGGCTAGCACATTCACCTCCTGCACAGGTCTCCTCCGAAAACGGCCTCAAAAAAAGTAAATTCTCATTATTATCTTTATTTATTAGTCTACTGTGTTTCAGGGCCACTTGTCTCCTTTTTATTTTCCAGAGTTCAACTTTTTGCAATGTGATCGAAAAACCATCAAACCTCATGAAATTTTGATGGTCCTGTACAGTGGTTGTATTACATGTGATCTTGTTGTATCTGCGTGGAGATGATCACTGAAGGACCCCGGATGTCAGGATAACTTTGAAGATGCAAGCCACATGATAACTTTGATAACAAATAATAAAATAATAATAATAATAATAATAATAATTACAACAACAACAACAACAACAACAACAACAACAACAACAACAACAACAACAACAATAATAATAATAACAATAATAATAATAATAATAATAATAATAATAATAATACAATAATAATAATAATAATTACAATACTACTACTACTAACAACAACAATAATAATAATAATAATAATAATAATAATAATTAATAATAATAATAATAACAGCAGCAATAACACCTACAAGAAAAAGCAACAACAGGAATAACAATAATAATAATAATTTAGTCAACTCTGTTTAATTAACAGGCGTAAAGAATTTTTCAAATATTTGCTTCAACATAGAGAAAAACTTTACTCCTGATTTCTAACTTTAAGTCAGATTCCTGAGTTGTGTGAGTCTGCAAATTCCTAGCATTAAACTTAGCACAGATTGCTGAGAGAGATCGCTAGGAATGCTTTTGTTTGGGTGTCTGGATAATGGTTGGTTAGGAGGGGTGATGGGGAGATAGTGGTTGTTTAGGATGGGTAATGGGGAGATAGTGAATGGTTAGAAGGGGTAATGGGGAGACAGTGAATGGTTAGGAGGGGTGATGGGGAGATAGTAGTTGTTTAGGATGGGTGATGGGGAGATAGTAGTTGTTTAGGATGGGTGATGGGGAGATAGTAGTTGTTTAGGATGGGTGATGGGGAGATAGTAGTTGTTTAGGATGGGTATCTGCCACTTGGAGTTCACCTATAGACAGTTTAGGGAGTCACTGACCCCTCGCTGGACGGTCCCAGACCAGGCTTTACCCCCGACCCCAGACTGACAACCTAGTCACCCAGACTGTGAGCTGGAATGAGTAGGAATGTGTGTCTGTGTGGTCATGAGGGTGGTGGTTGCGGACGATTGTGGTAGTATGAGAGTGGTGGTTGTAAAAATGGGTTGAAGTAATTGTAGTTGGTGCTAATGAAGGGAAGGGAATGGTTGTTGCTTACGAAAGAGGTTTAGAGGAGATTGTAAACGGTAAGGGATGGGGAAGGGAGGTTGTAGATAATCAAAGACGGGAGGTGTATGGAGGCTTGTCGATACTCTCTTGTCACCCGTGAATCGATCCCAGGTTCCTTTGGTTGTGAGCTGATGGCTCTACTGATGAGTTAAGGTACACTTTGTGCCAACTGTTGGTTAACTGGCATGTATTTAGTGTTTGAAAGGGGTTCAACTCCAGCTCCTGGGCAAGAGTGCTTCTGTGCCGGACAGGTATAGGATATAGAGAGGAAGAGATAGAGTTAGTGAGAGTGAAAGGCAAAATGGAAGTGAAAGTGAGAATGAGTGAGAGTGAGATATTGGGAAAGATTGAAACTGCAAGTGAGGGTGACTGTGTGAAAGTGAGATAATAAGAGTAAGAGAGTATGCGAGAGTGTGAGAGTAAGATAGAGAGTAAGAGTTAGTGTCAAAGTTCAATCCCTGCCATAATTTGTCTGATTAAATGTATATCTGCCTGGTTTTTTTCTGTCTTCAGTTAGTGCTGACATTCCTGTCTGCGTATTTCACCGAAGTGTGTTCACGAAGGTCTGAGACCTGAGTCTATTTCAAAAGCCGTGGTCCAGGAGTCTCCGTGTGTGTTTACAAAGGTCTAAGACCAGAGTCTGTGTTAACACCCGTGGTCTACGACATTACGTCCATCCACCAGCAAACACTCACACTGTCCACTGAGGAAAGATCTTGAGGTGTGTCAGCAACAACGCGTCTGAGTACGACAATGCTCAGCGAAGAGGGTGAACAAGTGACGAATAAAGAAGGAATAAAGGACGAATTAGAGGGTGAATAAAGGGTGGTGAGTGAGGTGTTCCCCCTTTTAGAGGAACATGGTTGGCTGCCTCTGACAGGTTAATTCTCCGGCCAATATGAGAAGAGGCGACCTACAGGCCTTCTCTCTCCCTACTCTCCCTCTCACCTCAATATTTTCTCCCTTTGTGAGTGGGAGTTATTACACTGATGGGAGAATATAGTTTTTATCTATTTAATATAAATATATATATATATATATATAATATATATATATATATATATATATATATATATATATATATATATATATATATACATATATATATATATATATATATATATATATATATATATATATATATATATATATATATATATATATATATATCAATTGAGTCATAAAAAGTATAGTTCTTTGAATCTCTCTCAATTACAAGTCTGACGATAGTTCTCATCACAGCTGAAAGTTGTCACAAGTCACAACAGACGCAGAGTCGTCTCTCAGAATTGGTTGATGCAGAGCGCTTACTGTGAGTCAAATACTGTGTGATCCCCTAAGTGTTTAACGTTTGCTGTGGATACAGTATTAAAATATTAACAATAATTACGATAATGATAATAATAATAATAATAATAATAATAATAATAATAATAATAATAATAATAATAATAATAGTAATTTTCTTTTTCCAGGTAGGTAACACAGAGGAGAGGAACTCAGACTTACAGAGGAAGAAACTGGGTAAGTGTGAGGGATAACAGTGAACTCAGATGGAAATAGAGACCAGTGATGGAAAAGAAGAATTGAATGTAATGTGGATAGAGAAGAGCGGATGGTTATGTGAATATGCGGGAGGGATAGTATCTGAGGATGTGGGGCTTGATAGAATACGAAGCCAGCGGGTGGATAGAATGCGAAGATGAGTGACGGATAGAATGTGATGGTTACCTGATTATGATTCCCGAGGTCACCGCCTCCGTGATGAATTTTTAAACTGTCTACCAATCCCCGTGATATCTTAGGGAGTGATTTCGGTGTGTATATTTTGACCAGCCCCTCCAGAATTTTCCACTTGTAAATTATAATGTGTCTTTCTCTTCTACGTTTTGGGAAGTACACTTCGAAGAATTTCAAACGTTCCTAATAATTTGCGTACCTGAATAAGGTTTTACGAGCCGTAAAGGTTCACTGTACATTCTCCATTTTTTGCAATTTCGCCTCCTTTAAAAGGGGCTGTCAGTGTACAGTATTATTACAGTCTAGAGAGAGAGAATAATTTTCATTCCTGGTTTGGTATCTCCTGTTTCGAAGGTTGAAGTTACCCAGCCTATCATTCTCATTGTAGTTGTGATAGTAACACTGTTGTGATCATGGAACTTAACTTCAGAAACTGTGAGGAATTAGACACATGTGTATCACCTGGGTGTCATTATTAGGAAGAAGTTTTTGCCAACCATTGAATTTATCAGTTTTTTTTTTTTTGGTAATCATAAAAGAGTGACTAGAAGGGAGGTGGAGGAAGGTAGAGGAGGAGAGGTGGGGTAACGGGTGAGGATGAAACAGAAGAAAAAAAATGGAAGGGTAATTGGGAGGAGGTAGAGATAAAAGAAAAGATGAGTTGGCTCCCATTCTTAATTGTAGGAAAACGGAGAGATGGTATGCGACGCGAATTATAAGATTGAGGTAATCAGTCCCTCAATCTTCATTTAAAGACACCCAGTTGATGTATATACATGTCCAGTGCCTCACCTTGTCAACACTGTAAGCCAGTACTGTCATGATCTGGCATTATCACTCTTAAATCCTCTCTCAATAATCTTGAGTGGTTGTTGTACAATGGGATGCAGTGACGACACATACTTCAAGGTGTGTACAAGTGGCTGAGTCAGGCCCCAGATGGGGCTGTTCCACAAGACCTCACAACCTTGAAACGGTATTCTCAATTTGCAATTCTGAAAGAACAATCCCGATGGAAATGACGAGCGGAGGTGGGAAATACGAGGTTTGTGGAGTAAATTGTGTATCACATCGTTGGCGGAGGAGGGGGGATGTAGGAGTGGAGGAGGAGAATGGAGAAGGGAGGAATGGAGACGAGGAAAGGAAAAGAAAAGATATCTGGAAAAGAGAGAGATAGGGAGAGGTTGTGTTTACAAGGAAATATTTTCTAGTATACTGTCTGCACTGCTTTTTTCCCTTAAGTGTGCGTATGTATGCGCACTTGTACATACCTTACTGTGTTTGCAGAGGTCGAGTCACAGCTCCTGACTTTTATAATCGCTTTTTCACTTTATCATTTTTATCGACTCTTTATCGTATTTCAGATATACCTGCGTGTATCCTATCCAGGAACTGATTTATGTTCATAAGGAATTCACAATACTCTGACTCTGGCTGGAACAATTCACAACAAACCCAAAATACTCTGACTGGAACAACTCACAAGAAATAGACAATACTCTAGCTGGAACACCTCACGAAAAAACCACAATACTTTAGCTGGAACAACTCACAACAAACCCACAATACTCTAGCTGGAACAACTCACAACACACCCACAATACTCTGGCTGGAACAACTCACAACAAACCCACAATACTCTAGCTGGAACAACTCACAACACACCCACAATACTCTGGCTGGAACAAGCCACAACACACCCACAGTACTCTGGCTGGAACAACTCATAAGAAACCCACAGTGCTCTGGGTGGAACACGTCACAACACATCCACAATACTCTGACTGGAACAAGTCACAATACACCCACAATACTCTGGCTGGAACAACTCGCAACAAACCCACATTACTCTGGCTGGAACAATTCACAACTAATCTACAATACCTGAAAGAGAGTACAAGACAGCATCTCCCACATGAAAGTATATATTCGGGGATATCTGAGAATTGTCTCTGTACATCCATGTCAGATTCAGGCTTTGATAGATATCGTTCTCTCACACATATCTTTCTATCGCGTCTATCATTTAATCTATCGTGTCTATCACATGTCGACTGCAGACGGCATGAGTTCAATAGGCTTGAGGGAGGAATAGAAAAAAGTTAAATGGGGACAGAGAGAGAGAGAGAGAGAGAGAGAGTCAAGAGAAGGCGGACCTCTTTGCTGAACACTTTGCTACCAAAAATGCAAGTTCCTGATCCAGCAAGGGACCCTCCTTGGCTAGCTGCAAGAACTGTGTCAAAACTGTCAGTGATGACAATAAGGCAGGAGGAGGTGCATTTCCTACTTAAATCGGTTGACCAAGAAAAGGCTGTGGGCCCAGGCAAGTTGAGCCCAAGATTGTTGAGAAGATGTGCAGACCAGCTAGCAGCACCTCTAACTCGCATCTTTCAGCACTGCCTAGTACAGTGTAAATGGCCCTCTCTATGGAAAGAGGCAAATGTAGTCCCTGTTCACAAAAAGAAGAGCAGAGCAGAAATCAGCAACTACAGACCAGTGTCACTCCTGTCAATCACTGGTAAGATCCTTGAGACAATAATCTCAAGACAAATGACAGAGTTTTTTGACTACCACTCACTACTTTGTGATCGTCAATATGGCTTCAGGAAAGGTTACTCTGCTGCTGATCTGTTATTAAACCTCTCCACTAAGTGGCACCAGTCACTGGATGAATCCAAAGTCAGCTGTGTGGTAGCACTGGACATTGCTGGCGCTTTCGACCGGGTGTGGCACCAGGGCCTCTTAGCAAAACTTCAAGCACTGGGAATTGCAGGCTCTACGCTATGTCTCCTCAGTGATTACCTTCATGGTAGATCTCTAAGTGTAGTTCTCAATGGAACGGAATCAGCAAGACATCCTATTGGGGCAAGTGTTCCACAAGGAAGCGTGCTGGGTCCATTGTTATGGAATGTCTATTTCAACGACCTTCTTCATCTCATCCCAGAATCACATGCATATGCAGACGACTGTACACTGACATTCACTTATCCAAGAGAAGAAATGCCAGCTGCTCTAAGCTACATCAATCACCAGCTGAGAGCTATATCAACTGGGGGAAATAGATGGCAAGTAACATTTGCACCTGAGAAAACGCAAATGATGATCGTCTCTAGGCACCATGATGGTAATGCTGGTGCAGTAGTAAGGGTGAATGGGAGGATGTTAGCACCTGGAGAAGAAGTTGATATCCTTGGGGTGAAATTTGACTCCAAACTAACCATGAAGAACCATGTTGTAAATCTTGCAAACAAGGCAGCCAGGAAGCTTACAGCACTTCGCCGTATCTTGCATCTGCTTGACAGTAGGGGTTGCAAGATCCTGTACGAGGCACAAGTTATCTCGCACCTTGAGTATGCTCCACTTTCTTGGTTTGCCTGCCCCCCCCTCTCATCTGCGACTGCTTGACAGAGTAGAGAACAGAGCAAGACGTCTCATCTCTCGCCTGGACCCATCCTGGATAGATCTGTCATTTCAGCAGAGCCTTCAACATAGGAGGGATGTGGGTGGCCTTACTGTTATGTACAAGGCCAATATTGTCAAAATACCACACTTGGATCCACTTCGAGGACAGCGTGAAACAAGCTTTTATGCCACAAGACGGGCAGAAAGCAGCAACTTCACTCTGGCTGTACCCTTCTCCAGAACATCACTCCATCTGAGATCATACATACCCAGGATGACTCGAGTATGGAACACATTCGTACAGGATAATGATGTCAACGAGATAAAGTCAGTTGATCAAATGAAAATGCTGGCCCACAGATGGCTCCAACTTCATCCTGTTTCCTACTTGTATGTCTCATAACAATAAAAATGCTTTCAAATGAGCTGATGTAGGTAACAGCTCTAAGCTTGCATTAAAGTTAGGAATCCTTAACCTGTAAATAGCTGTCAATAAAGCTAGGGATCCTTAACCTTGTCAAACCCTGTGTAAAAAAAAACAAAAAAAAACAAAAAAAAAAGAGAGAGAGAGAGAGAGAGAGAGAGAGAGGGGGGGGGGAGGGAGGGAGGGAGAGAGGGAGGGAGGGAGTGAGGGAGGGAGGGGAGGGAGGGAGGGATGGAGGGAGGGAGGGAGGGAGGGAGGTCAGAATGAGGGAGAGAGGGAGAAATCAGAGTTAGAGAGTTACAGTGTGAAGGTAAGCTTGAGCGTGAGGGAGAGTGAGGGAGAAGGGTGAGGGAGGGTGAGGGAAAGTGAGGGAGGGTGAGGGAGGGAGAGGGAGAGTGAGGGAGGGTGGGGAAGGCTAGAGACTCCCCACAATAAAATTGACATGGGAAGATTAATGGGATTGACGCTAAGGGACACCACAGATTACTACTCACATTTATATATATATATATATATATATATATATATATATATATATATATATATATATATATATATACATATATACATATATATATATATATATATATATATATATATATATATATATATATATATATATATATATATATATATATATATATATGGGAGAGTACATACAAGGTTTTACGCCTTGACACTAAGAGAATTAGATTTAATCTCCAGGCCTACTAAGACGTGGGCTGACTTCCGAAGGGAGGTACAGGGAGAAGATGGTGAAGAAGGGATGTCAGTGAGGCGGAATAAGGGAGGAGAAGGAAGGAACAAATTACCTTTAAGATAAGATGGAGACAAACAAGATTGAATGAGGGAAGAGGCGGAGAAAATGTGTTCATAGTGAGGGAGGGAAGGTAGGTAAGGAAAGGGTAGAGGAGGGAGGTAGGAAGGGTAGATAAGAAAGGAAGGGAAAGTAGATAAGAAAGGGATGGTAAGATCACGTCGAGTGTATGACCCAGAAAACACTTAACAATGTTCATGACCTCTCGCAAAGAGGAAGTAGAATACAGGAGGAAAAGTGAGAGGAGGAGAAGTAAACGGAGCATATATACGTGGAGGGATATATATCTTGGTTTATGTACACTAAGATCTTACCGTCATCCTAATAATCCCATTTTTGGTACTAAGTGTTCCTGACTGGAGGTGAACAGGTGACATGACCTGTTTTGTGACCTTCGTGTGCACGACAGACTTTAAACCCTATTAAACAAACAAGTAACCTCAATGTATATATACTGAGATAATACACATCTCTTAGTGTAAATACACAGAGAGATACACACCTATAGGGACATATTCACTGGGAGCTACACTTCTCTTAGTGTAAATACACAGATAGATACGCATCTATCAGTGAACATAAACAGAGATACACATTCCCTCAGTGTATATACACTGAGATGAACCTCTCAGTGTACATTCTCAGAGATACTCACCTCTCAGTGTAAATACACAGAGAGGCACTAGCTTGCGGCATCCCTGGCGGCAGTTGAGAGTTTAACAACCACTGGGAAGTGTAACGAGGCAGTTGGTTGAGTCTGGCAGCCATAACCAACACCTGGAGAGGGAGGTTAACGACGCAGCGGCCTCGTTAACTGCTGCCTACCCTCGTTAATGACAGATGAACCGCAGTCGTCCATCAGCCTCGTCTTAGGTTGGTTATTCCCTACAAAAGAGGGAGCCTTAATGCTCGTGAAAGGCTTTTCGTCCAAGGAATTGGAGATGAATCAACTACTACTTCGGGTCAGACATGATTACCTGCAGTTCTCTAGGCGCCTTAAGCCCCATTAATTTAAGGACTTCTCTAATATTAATAATGAAAATAAAAACAATAATAATAATAATAACAATAACAATAATAATAATAATAATAATAATAATAATAATAATAATAATAATAATAATAATAATAATAATAATAATAATAGTTAAAGGTGAAGTATAAATCCCGTAGAGTTTTATGAAGTCTTTCATTTTTTACGAGGTTTATCTGGAGTTTATCTGGAGAGAGTTCCGGGGGTCAACGCCCCCGCGGCCCGGTCTGTGACCAGGCCTCCTTAGGTCAGTGTCCCAGGATGCGACCCACACCAGTCGACTAACACCCAGGTACCCATTTTACTGATGGGGAACATAGACAACAGGTGGAAAGAAACACGTCCAATGTTTCTACTCTGGCTGGGAATCGAACCCAGGCCCTCACCGTGTGAAGCGAGAGCGTTAACCACCAGGCCGTACAAATCAACGTATTTCTTTTTTTTTTTTTTTTGTGGTCACTGGGAGTGTTCAATCGTTACAAAAAAGTACTTTTAGCCAGATTTAGTAAACACATTATTCAAGTTATATCTCTAATTTAGTCTTACTGATGCGCTACTGAATCGCTGTGAGGTGACAGTTCAATCTTATATAGATTTGTGATTAGATTTTTTTTTCAAGATGGACGCCCCTTTTCATTCATTGAAAGTTACTGGCTGGTACTGAAGGTTTTACCTACGTCAACCTGATCATTATCCTTTGATATTCTTACTATCCTTACTTCTGTAATTCTAAATTGATTTTATTCTTTGGAAATTATATATATATATATATATATATATATATATATATATATATATATATATATATATATATATATATATATATATATATACATATATATATATTGAATGTGCGTGGATGTAGTGCGGATGACAAGAAACAGATGATTGCTGTTGTTATGAATGAAAAGAAGTTGGATGTCCTGGCCCTAAGTGAAACAAAGCTGAAGGGGGTAGGGGAGTTTCGGTGGGGGGAAATAAATGGGATTAAATCTGGAGTATCTGAGAGAGTTAGAACAAAGGAAGGGGTAGCAGTAATGTTGAAGGATCAGTTATGGAAGGAGAAAAGAGAATATGAATGTGTAAATTCAAGAATTATATGGATTAAAGTAAAGGTTGGATGCGAAAAGTGGGTCATAATAAGCGTGTATGCACCTGGAGAAGAGAGGAATGCAGAGGAGAGAGAGAGATTTTGGGAGATGTTAAGTGAATGTATAGGAGCCTTTGAACCAACCCGTATCTGCGAACATGTGGTCACTTCAGACCAGGGTTTTGGGAGGTGGTCTTGTGTGGTTATAGGGTGGGGTGGGGGTTGAGGATGAGAGGGTGGGCGGATGTGAACTGTGTGGGTTACTATGATTTGTGTGGTCGTAGATGTGTGACTTGAGAATGGAAGGTGGGTCCGTGATTTGTGTTGTTGTAGTATTGAGACAGGTTCCTTGGGAACTCTATGCTGTTTCCTTGAACTGTGTGGTGGTGTGTTGTGTTTTGTGTGGTCGTGAGTTCTTGTGATTTGTGCGGTCATGTGTTCTTTTGATTTGTGTGGCCGTGTGTTTTTGTGATTTATGTGGTCATGTGTTCATGTGATTTATGTGGTCGTGTGTTCTTGTGATTTATGTGGTCGTGTGTTCATGTGATTTATGTGGTCGTGTGTTCTTTTGATTTGTGTGGTCATATTTAGAAGTGTTTCTCAAGGTTACAGAAGCTGATGGCCAAGGAAGCTGCATTTATGTGAGTTGTGCCCTGAATTGCTTAAGGTTCGGAGAAAGCACAAATCAGGAATACTTTACATACGGAAAACTTCTCTCCCAGAAAAAAATTCTTCTTGTCTAAATAGTTTTTCTTAAACAAGTCACGTAGATAATAGTGTTTTTCTTCATTTTTATTGGAAAAAATAGATACATCAGCAGTGTGTCGTGTGGTATCTATTGTGCCAGAAGTGAATTGAAGTGTGCTCAAACCCTGCTTATCTTCCCATTCTTGTTCCTTTTTTCTTCTTTTTCTTTCTCACCGTCTTCCTCTTCTTTGCCATCTCCTTCTTTCTTCTGCTCGCTCTTCTCCTACTTCTTTCTCCAGAACATGGTCAGGAAGCATGGTATCAAGACATCAAGACGGGATAATGTAGCAGTTCTAGGGGATTTTAACTTTAGTCAAATTGACAGAAATTCTTTGTTTGGGAGTCTAGAATCAAACGATTTCGTAGAGGTAAACAAGGACTGTGTTTTTTTCATAACAGTCTGTGACAGAACCACCTAGGAAACACCGCCTCCTTCACTAGTTCTACTGAACCAGGACAGCCTCGTTAATATCTGGGGGTTACGAGAAAGCTTAGCACGAGCGACCACAAATCGACCACGTTTAACATTAAATGGCAGTAATTCCATTTAATGTTAAATGTAAGATATCTTTCATACGAAAGATCGAGAGCTCAGAACCTCATTTTCTTGAAAACGCAGAAATATACAAGTGGAAGCTGGTAATAAATAAAGGGGATGTGAAAATGGAAAGAATTCGAAATAATAGATTCATATTGGATAGGTTTAGGCTTAAAAAAAGGTGTAGAAAAATAGTGGTTCGGTAATAGGGTAGTCGATGCGTGGAACAACCTGCTAAGTAGGGTCGTTAAAGCTAAATGGTTAGGCAGCTTTAAAAATAAGTTAGAGAAATGCATGAGTTAGATGGGCTGGCGCTGAGAACCTGCCAAGTTTGTGACAGAAGGTTCACTCAGGGTTCCTTTATTATTATGATTCTTTGCTCCGCCTCTTCCTTGCCCCTTTCCTTTTCCATTTTCTCTCGTTTCTCCTCTCCTTCTTCCGCATCTTTCTTTTACTTCCTCATTTTTTCCTTATCAGTGCTTCTCTCTGTCTTCCTCCACTTCCCTATCTTCCTCCTGTACATCTTCCTGTTCCCTCTCTTTTTCCTCCTCCTCCTCTCTTTATTCCTCTCCTTTCTCATACCTTCTTTCTCTTCCTCCTCATCCCTCTGTTTTTTTTCCTTGTAATTTTTCTCTCGTTATTGTAATAAACTTTTCCAATAAAGATGCTGCGAGGGCGTTTTTGAGACCCTTGATATTGAAGATCCAAAAGAACTTATATCCAGGTTGTAGGTCTCAGGTCTCAGGTCTCAGGTCTCAGGTCTCAGGTTCCAGGTCCAGGATATCAGGTGCCAGGTGGTGATTGTGTGGTTCCAGGTCTTAGTAACCTCACATGGTCCATCCTCAGGAAATGAGGATGTTATTCAGACACCGTTTCAGCATCCCGGATGCTGCTCAGCATCTCAACAGGTGTTATCTCAGATGCTGCTGCTGCTTGATCGTGCTCACTCGCGGTGGCAACAAAGAAAGTGGGTGCGTTGTTGGCAAAATTGCCTCAGTGGAATTTTGAAAACCTTCGGGTTATCGTCTGGGGTTGGAAATTACTCAGCTATGAACTGGGAGCAATTTCGGTGATGGTGAGGCTGGCCTGTTTTACAAAGACTTTTCTCTATTACCTCAACTTGTGTGTAATAATATTATATATATTTTATATTATATTATTATATTATATATATATATATATATATTTTATATATATATATATATATATATATTTATGTTTTAGCAGGCAGTGGCAACTCTTGTCTCTTCTATGATTCGACCCCTTGAATACACAATTAGGTCAGTATTGACATTTGGTGGGTATGCAATACTAGAACTAGCAACATGGTGAATTACCTTTGCACTGCAACACAGCAACTATGTAAAATGTGAAATATATCAGCGGTGCTCTGCGGGAGGTCATTTACATGTATATGAGAAGTAAGTTGTAAATACACCACCCTACTGATATTGACTTCTTTTATCAGTGGCTCTTGCTCTCTCTCTCTCTCTCTCTCTCTCTCTCTCTCTCTCTCTCTCTCTCTCTCTCTCTATCTATCTATCTATCTATCTATCTATCTATCTATCTATCTATTTATCTATCTATCTATCTATCTATCTATTTATCTATCTATCTATCTATCTATCTATTTATCTATCTATCTATCTATCTATCTATCTATCTATCTATCTATCTATCTATCTATCTATCTCTGTCTCAAAACATGAGTGGTTCCTTGTCTTGTCCCCCTCTTCCTCCCTCCCTCCCTCCCTCTTATCATTAGCATTCTCTTCTTATCTTACCCCTCATTTTCCTTCTCGGTTTCGCATTCCTCCTCTCCTTACTCACAATTGCTTCCTCTTTGCCTCATCTCTTTCACACCACATTCCTTCCACTTCCTGCCCAAAATATTATTATTTTAGGTCGTCGTTACTCTAATTCCTATTCTCTTTCCATTTTCTAACCATTATTTCTCCTTCTTATGCCTCACATATTAAAATGCCCAGTACATATCTCTATATCTATACATATATATATATATATATATATATATATATATATATATTTTATATATATATATATATATATATATATATATATATATATATATATATATATTCTTTTAAATTTAAAACATTCTAAACACAACATTCCCATATTAAACATTACAAACACAAAACTCACCTTAGTGCAACATTCGCTTTAACATGTTTATGAGCTGGCGAGTTCAGTCACCTATGTTAAGTTAATGTTAGAAATATGTTGATCGTAGAATTTCGTGATGTTTATTCAATAAGGAAAATGTTTACAGTTTATGTTGGCAATATATGTTTATTTATATTTATGGCCTTATATTTTTTTGTATGTTATCTGTTACCTGTTGATGGTTGACGGCTGCTGGGGGTCGTCGCCCCCGCGGGCCGGTCCCAGACCAGGCTTGTTGAAGTAGGTGCTGTTATGTTACGTAATGTTACGGGAATAACAGCCGGGAAGAAAATTACAGGAGAGTATGAACGTATATCATGATTATTATTATTAATCATCATTACTGTCACTCATAGTCATCATCATTGTCATGAATTATCTTCATCATCAGTTATCATCATCAATATGAATAACTGCCAATCATTACTGTAAATCACTAAGAAGAATATCTATCAGACTTCAATTATTATTATTATTATCATTATTATTATTATTATTATTATCATCATTATTATTATTATTATCAATAGTAGTAGTAGCAATAGTGGTAGAAGTAGTAGCAGTAGTAGAAGCACTACTACTATTACTAGTAGAAGAAGTAATAGTAGTTACAGCAGTAGTAGTAATAGTAACAGACTTACTATAGTTGTTACTTTTATTATCATCATCATTAATTATAATGAATTAATATCAGCTGTGTTATGGCTAACTTAGGTTTTCCACTTCTCTTTCTATAGGTAAGTTTGAGTGAAATTCTTATGAAACTACAACAAGAACTGCTAGAACTGCAGCAGGAGAACACTTGAAGAACAAAAGAAGAACAAAGCATGAACATCCACCTGTTCCAACTCTAGAAAGTTAAATTTTATATATATATATATATATATATATATATATATATATATATATATATATATATATATATATATATATATATATATATTATATATATATATTGTGTGTGTGTGTGTATGTGTGTGTGTGTGTGTGTGTGTGTGTGTTTGTGTGTGTGTGTTGTGTGTATTACGCAGCTAGTGCTAGAAACTTCAAATATTTTGGCTGGAAATCGTAATCTCTTCCCTCAACAATGTTTGTGAGTTATATTTACGATATTAATGGAATTAGGGAACGTGAGTATTTTCAAAATTTTATTGTTTAGATATTGATGTATGTTACCTATTTCTGAATTCGGGTTTTAGTGAAAGAGAGAGAGACAGAGACAGTGACAGTGACAGTGACAGTGACAGAGACAGTGACAGAGACAGTGACAGAGACAGTGACAGAGGGAGAGCGGGAGAGAGAGTGAGAGAGAGAGAGAAAGTGAGAGAGAGAGAGAGAGAGAGAGAGAGAGAGAGGAGAGAGAGAGAGAGAGAGGAGAGAGAGAGAGAGAGACAGAGAGACAGACAGAGAGAGACGAGAGAGAGAGAGAGAGAGAGAGAGAGGAGAGAGAGAGAGAGAGAGAGAGAGAGAGACAGACAGAGACAGAGACAGAGAGAGAGAGAGAGAGAGAAAGAGAGGAGAGAGAGAGGAGAGAGAGAGGAGAGAGAGAGAGAGAAAGGCTGTGGGCAAAGACAAGTTGAGCCCAAGATGGTTGAGAAGATGTGCAGACCAGCTAGCAGCCACCTCTAACTTCGCATCTTTCAGCACTGCTAGTACAGTGTAATGGCCCCTCTCCATGGAATGAGGCAAATGTAGTCCTGTACACAAAAAGAAGAGCAGAGCAGAAAAAAACAGCCAAATACAGACCAGTGTCACTCCTGTCATCACTTTTGGTAAGATCCTTGAGACAATAATCTCAAGACAAATGACAGATTTTTTTGACTACCATCATACTTTGTGATCGTCAATATGGCTTCAGGAAGGTTTACTTCTGCTGCGATCTGTTGTTAAACCTCTCCACTAAGTGCACCAGTCACTGGATGAATCCAAAGCAGCTGTGTGGTAGCACTGGAATTGCTGGAGCTTTCGACCGGGTGTGGTCACCAGTGCCTCTTAGCAAGAACTTCAAGCATCTGGGAATGGCAGCTTCTACGCTATGTCTCCTCAGTGGGATTACCTTCATGGTAGATCTCTAAGTGTAGTCTCAATGAGAACTGGATTCGCAAGGCATCCTATTGGGCATGCCGTTCCCCCAGGGAAGCGTGCTGGGTCACTGTTATGTGAATGTCTTCTTCAACGACCTTCTTCATCTCATCACCAGAATCACATGCATATGCAGACGAACTGACACTGACATTCACTTATCCAAGAGAATAGAAATGCCAGCTGCTCTAAGCTACATCACTCACCAGCTGAGAGTATATCAGCTTGGGGAAATTAGATGGCAAGTAACAATTTGCACCTGAGAAAAACGCAAATGATGATCGTCTTAGGCACCATGATGGTAATGCTGGTGCAGTAGCAAGGATGAATGGCGGTGTTGGCACCTGGAGAAGAAGTTGATTATCCTTGGGTGAAATTTGACTCCAAAATAACCATGAAGAAAACCATGATTGTAAATCTGTCAAACAAGGCAGCAGGAAGCTTACAGCACTTCGCCGTATCTCGGCATTGCTTGACAGTAGGGTTGCAAGAATCCTGTACGAGGCACAAGTACGCTCACACACCTTGAGTATGCTCCACTTTCTTGGTTTGCCTTGCCCCCCCCTCTCCTCTGCGACTGTTGACAAGAGTAGAGAACAGAGCAAGACGTCTCACTCTCGCCTGGACCCATCCTGTGATAGATCTGTCATTTCAGCAGAGCCTTCAAACATAGGAGGGATGTGAGAGTGGTGGCCTTATGTTATGTTACAGACCACTATTGTCAAAATACCACACTTGGGTCCACTTCGAGGACAGCGTGAAACAAGTTTTATGCACACAAGAGGCAGAAAGCAGCAACTTCACTCTGGCTGTACCCTTCTCCAGAAAAACATCACTCCTTCTGGATCATACATACCAGGATGACTCCGAGTATGGAACACATTCGACAGCATAATGATGTCAACGAGGATAACGTCAGTTGATCAAATGAAATGCTGGCCCAAGATGGCTCCAACTTTCATCCTGTTTCCTACTTGATATGTCTCATAACAATAAAAAATGCTTCAAATGAGCTGATGTAAGGTAACAGCTCTTAGCTTGCCATTTAAAGTTTAGGAATCCTTAACCTGTAAATAGCATGTCAATAAAGCTAGGGATCCTTAACCTGGTCTCAAAACCCTGTGTAAAAAAAAAAAAAAAAAAAAAAAGAGAGAGAGTTGAGAGATGAGAAAAGAGTGGGAGTGGAATAGATACGAGAGCTGAGAGAGAGAGAGAGAGAGAGACGAGGAATGAGAGAGAGAGAGAGAGAGAGAGAGAGAGAGACGAGAGAAAACAGAAAGAGGGAGGGTGAGGTGGGTGGCCTCTTACTGTTATGTACAAGGCCCCAATATTGTCAAACATACCACACTTGGATCCACTTCGGGACAGCGTGTTTGAAACAAGCTTTTATTCCACAAGACGGGCTGGAAAAGAAAGAATCAGAGCAATTTCACTCTGGCTGTACCTTCTCCAGAACATCCTCCATCTGAAGAATCTTCATACCCAACGTTAGGATGACTCGAGTTGGAAACACATTCGTTACAGCATAATGATGTCAACGAGATAACGTCAGTTGATCAAATGAAAATGCTGGCCCACAGATGGCTCCAACTTCATCCTGTTCCCTACTTGTATGTTCATAACAATTAAAAATGCTTTTCATATGGCTTGAAGTAGGGTAACAGCTCCTTAGCTTCGTCAATAAAGTTTAGGAATCCTTAACCTGTAAATAGCTGGTCAATAAAGCTTAGGGGATCCTTAACTTGTTCAAACCCTGTTGTAAAAAAAAAAAAAAAAAAAAAAAAAAAAAAAAAAATAAAAAAAAAAGAGGTGAGGAGAGAGAGAGACGAGAGAGAGAGAGGGAGAGAGAGAGAGAGATGAGAGAGAGAGAGAGAGAAGAGAGGAGAGACGAGGAGAAAGAGAGAGGAGAAGTACAGTAGCATTTTATTAAAAAGTTTGTGTGAACCGAATTTTGATGAGCATTATTAAATTTGTTTTCGTGAATGTACATTTATTTGATGATGTTGGTTATTATTTAGTTTATTCTTTTGTTTTTAGTGGTAACGATTATTTGTGCTGTGCGTGTGCAGTGTGCGTGTTGTGTGTGTTGTGTGTGTGGTGATGTTGTGTGCTGTGTGTGTGTGTGTGTTGTGTGTGTGTAATGTGTGTGTGTCTGTGTGTGTGTGTGTGTGTGTGTGTGTTTGTATGTGTGTGTGTGTGTGTGTGTGTGTGTGTGTGTGTGTGTGTTGTATGTGTGTGTGTGGTGTGTGTGGTGTGTGTGTGTGTGTGTGTGTGTTGTGTTGTGTGTACTCACCTAATTGTTTACTCCTAATTGTGTTTGCAGGGGTCGGAGACTCAGCTCTGCCCCGCTCTGCACGATCGCTATGGATCCTCTTCTCTCTCTGGCTTCCTGGAGCTTTGTCATACCTCTTCATTAAAAACTATGTATGTTTCTGCCTCCACTACTTCACTTGCTAGGCTATTCACTTGTGACAACTCTATGGACTGAAGAAATACTTCCTAAGTCCCTGTGACTCGTCTTCGGAGTTCTTCAGCTTCAGTGTGGACCCCTTGTCCCTGTGTCCCTCTCTGGAACCTCCTATCTCTGTCCACCTTGTCTATTCCCCGCAGTATCTTGTATGGTCGTTATCATGTCTCCCCTGAACCCTTCAGTCAATTGACAGTTGTGTCAGTTCGATTTCCCTTAACCTTTCCTCGTACGACATTCCCTGGGAAGCTCTGGGACCCTAGCCACTTGTTGCAAAACTTTGTACTTTCCTCTAACTTTCTTGACGTGTTGACCAGGCTTTGTGTTGGGTTCCAGACTGGTGCTGCATAACTCCAGTATGGGTCTAAATACCACAGTGTACGAGTCTTGAACGATTCCTTATTAGGTATCCGGACGTCATTCTTCAGGTTTGCTCCGGCGCCCCGTATGTATGCTGCAGCGGTTTATTTGGTTGATGTGTTTGCCCTCCGGTGATGTGCTCGCGTGTTATGGTACCCCAAGGTCTTTCTCCCTGAGTGAGGTCTGTTGTCTTTGTCCACCTAGCCTATATTCTGTCCTGCGGTCTTCTTTGCCCATCCCCAATCTTCATGACTTTTGCATTTGGCTGGATTGGAATTCGAGGAGCAAGTTACTGGACCACATGTCCAGCCTCTCCAGGTCTCTTTGCAGTCCTGCCTCATCCTCGTCAGATTTATTTCTTTCATCAACTTCACGACATCTGCGAACAGGGACACTTCAGAGTCTTTTCCTTCCATCATGTCGTTTCAACATATATCAAAAATGCATGGTCCTAGAAACGACCCCTGTGGAGACCCCGCTCGTACAGGCGCCCTGTGATACTCTTCACGTACCATGACTTCGTTGATGCTTCCTGTGAGGTATTTCCCTATCCATTGCAGTGCCCTTCCTTTTACGTGTTGCCTGATCTCCAGCTTCTGACTAATCTCTTGGGGGGAACTGTTGTCAAAGGCCCCTTCCCTGCTAGTCTAGGAAAAAATGCAATCTACCCAACCCTCTCTCTCGTGTCTTACTTCTGTTCCTTGTCATAAACGCCAGGAGGTTTGTGATACCAAGATTTGCCTTCATGAAACATGCTGGTTTATTTATAATCTTGTTCCTTTCCAGGTTGGTTCGTCCACTCTCCTCTGATAATTTCTCCATGACTTTGCACACAATTCATGTCAGAGACACAGTGTCTGTAGTTTAGTGCCTCGTTCTGTTTCCTTTCTTAAATAGGGACTACATTAGCTGTCTTCCATTATCAGGTAGTTGCCCAGTTTCAAGGGA
>NC_069461.1:20635676-20640676 GCF_026875155.1 Cherax quadricarinatus
AGAGTCTATTCCTTCCATCATATCGTTCGCATATATCAAAAATAGCACTGGCCCTAGAACTGACCCTGTGGGACCCCGCTCGTCACAGGCGCCCAATGTGATACCATCTTCACGTACCATGACTCGTTGCTGCCCTCCCTGTCAGGTATTCCCTGATCCTTGCGTGCCCTCCTGTTACATGCGCCTGATCCTCCAGCTTCTGCACTAATCTCTTGTGGGGAAACTGTGTCAAAGGCCTTTCTGCAGTCTAGGAAAACCCAATCAACCCACCCTCTCTCTCGTGTCTTACTTCTGTTACCTTGTCAAAAACTCCAGGAGGTTTGTGATATAAAATTTGCCTTCCATGAAACCCCTGCTGGTTTTCATTTATAATCTTGTTCCGTTCCAGGTGTTTTGACCACTCTCCTCCTGATAATCTTCTCCATGACTTTGCACCACAATACAAGTCAGAGACCCCAGGTCTGTAGTTTTTGCGCCTCGTTTCTGTTTCCTTTCTTAAATATGGGGACTACATTTGCTGTCTTCTATTTCTCAGGTAGTTGCCCAGTTTCAAGGGATGTGTTGAAAATTGTGGTTAGGGGCACGCACAGCATCTCTGCTCCTTCTCTACGGACCCATGGGGAGAATGTTGTCCGGTCCCATCGCCTTTGAGGTATTCAAGGGCACTTAAGCAGCTTCTTCATCTCCTCCTCGGTTGTTCGTTTTGCCATCCAACACTTGGTGGTATATTCCCTCTTGATGTTCCCTTCTGTGCTGACTTCTCACAGCCCTTCCTGTCTCTACTGTAAAAACTTCCTTAAATCTCCTGTTTAGCTCCTCACATACCTCCTGGTCATTTCTTGTGAGTTTTTTCCCCCTTCTGTCATTAATCTGATCACCTGGGCTTTGACTGTTGTCTTCCTCCCGATGTGGCTATACAACAGTTTCGGGTCAGTCTTGATTTTCCCATGCTGTCATTTTTTACTGTCGCTGGGCTCCCTCCTTACCTGTGCGTACTCGTTCCTGGCTCTGCGACTGATCTCCCTATTTTCGCGTGTTCTCTGCCTTCTATACTTTTTCCATTCTCTATTGCACTTTGTTTTTGCCTCCTTACACGTCGGGTAAACTAGGGCTCGTTCTGGTCTTCCCGTTGTTTCTGTTGCCCATGGGAATAAAACTCCACTGCCTCCTTGCATTTTGTTGTTACATATTCCATCATTTCATTTACTGGCTTTCCTGTCAGTTCTCTGTCCCACGGGACCTCCTGCAGGAAGTTCCTCAACCCTATGTAGTCCCCTCTTTTATAGTCAGGCTTTTCCCATTCAACTCATGTTACTCTCTCCACTTGCAGCTCTACTATATATTCAAAGCACAGAACCACGTGGTCGCTAGCTCCTAGGGGACTCTCATACTTGATGTCCTCAATGTCTGAGCTGCCCAGGGTGAACACAAGGTCCAATCTTGCTGGTTCATCCTCCCTCTCACTCTGGTAGTGTCCTTAACATGTTGGTGCATGAGGTTTTCCAGCACCACGTCCCAACATCCTGGCTCCCATGTTTCGGGACCCCCATGTGGCTCCAGGTTTTCCCAGTCAATCTCCCTGTGGTTGAAATCCCCCATAACCAGCAACTTTGCTCTGCTGGAGTGAGCTCTTCTTGCCACCTCAGCAAGTGTGTCCACCATTGCTCTGTTGCTCTCTTCATATTCCTCTCTTGGCCTCCTGCAGTTCTGTGGTGGATTATACATCACTGCAATGACCACCTTGTGTTCCCCAGACTGAAGTGTACCTACTATGTAGTCTCTTTCTCCCATCTCATCTATGCCTTCCATTTTCTCGAATTTCCATCTGTTTTTTACTAGCAGAGCAACCCCACCTCCCCCTCTGCCCCTTCTATCTTTCCTCATGATCTGGTATCCTGGTGGGAAGATTGCATCTGTTACTGTCCCCGTGAGTTTTGTTTCTGTAACTGCTATGATGTCTGGGGACTTCTCATTGATTCTTTCTTGCCATTCCTCTTTTATTCGTTAATCCATCTGCATTTATGTACCAAACCTTCAACTTCTGTTCTAATACTGTAACTGTGGTGCGGGGGGTGGGAACAGAGGGATCGGTGTGTGATGGTTGGTTTGGATTGTTCAGTTGCCTTGGGGGTGTCGTGGCTAGGGTCCTTCTGCAGGTGTTTCTGGGGGGTGTGCTTGTCCTTCCACTTGTTCCTGGGTTATTCTGCTCTCCTCTTTCATTTCCTTCCATTTCTCCTTTCGTTTCTGAACTCTCTCTTTCATCGTCTTCCTTTCGTCCTGTGTTCTGTCTCGATCGAGGTACACACTCATGAACTCCTGCCTGCCTCTCAGCCATGCTTTCTCCTGCAGGATTATGGTTTGGGTTGATTCTGGCTTGAAAATTACTTTAAGAGGCCGATTCCTTTTCTTTGTGAACCACCCGTTTCTCCGAAAATTTGCCACCTGGGTCATGTCCCCCTCGCCTATAACCTTCATGATACCTTCAATCGCTTTTTTCTCCTCCTGCTTTCTTTCCTCATAAGTTTCCCCTTTAGCTTCGTCTAGCCCATAGACAAACACGGATCTCTCCCTTTCCACCTCCCACTGTGACTCCCATTGCGTCCTCTGATGTGTTTTAGTTCCTTCCCGTGGAGTGTTCCTTCCTTCAGTCCCTTCCCTAGCTATGGCCACTATGCTTCTTGGTTTCTCCTTCCTGCTCACCTGTTCCTGGCCCCCACAGGTGTCTGGTAAGGTCCCTGCACATGTCCTAGTTCCTTCAATGTCTTCCAACCTCACATTTTGTCCTAGTGTGCTCCCTGTCTTTGTTTTGGCCCCATGTGGGTTTGACAGGACCTCTGCATACAGTTTAGTTTCCATGCTTCCTTCAGACCTGTTGTCTGTGTTTGATGTAGCCATTGCCGATGCTGCTTCTGTAATATCTTTGTCTCTGTGCTGTTTCAGATGTCTCAGCTCCTCTTCTAATCTCTTTATCTTGTTTTCTGCTGTTGTGGCATGTTGCTTCCACCTTCTGGATTCTGCTTCTAACCTCTCTTCCATCTTCCTTGCCAGCTCTTCTAGTCTCCTTCCCCAGTCTTCCTCCCTTTTTTTGAGCTCTGCTTCCCAGTCCTTTCCCCAGATTCGTCCTTCGAGCCCCTTGTTCTCATCCTAGTTCTAGGTTCCCCTGTTGCTCCACAGAAGGAAGGGGGAGGGGTGGTTAGGGGGAGGGGAATAGATGGTTGGGGGGAGAGGGGATGAATGGTTATGGGGAGGGGGAGGATGTTTATTGGAGGGGGAGAGGTAGTTAGGGGAGGGGTTTAGATGGTTTGAGGGAGGTGTTAGATGGTTTGGGGAGGGGTAGGTGGCTAGAGTGAGGTGGTTAGGGAAGGGGAGAGGTGGTTAGGGGAGGGGGGGAGTAACGTGCTTGAGAGAGAGAGAGGGGATGGATGGTGTTATAAGGGAGGGGGGAGGGTGGTTATTGAAGGGTGGGGAGGTTTGTTGGGGGGAGGGGGGGTTAGATGGTATGGGGGAGAGGTTAGATGGTTTGGGGGGAGGGGTAGGTGGCTTAGGTGGGGGTGGTTTAGGGGAGGGGGAGAGGTGGTTTTGGGGAGGGGAGAGGTGGTTAGGGGAGGGGGGTACGTGTTTGTGTCAAGTGTATATGTGCTTGTGTATGTGTGTGTACTCACCTATTTGTACTCACTATATGTGTGTGTTCGTGTGTGTGGGGGAGGTGTGAGGGGGAGATACTGCTAATACATACCAGTTTAATTCTGGGTTATAAAAAGCGGAACTTGCTACTAGGGTTAAAGCTTCTATGAGTGTCTACCTTTGTGTGTGTGTGCGTGTGTGTGAGGGAGGGATGGTTAGTGGGGGGTAGGTTGTGTGGTTGAAAGATCCTTTATACCTCTCTGTCGTGTAGGCTCAAATTTAGTCTCAGCTATCTTTCCAAGTAATGCTACTCTCTCCACTTATTGCCCTTTCTGGATTTAAGTATCAATTATTGCTGGTTATTATCCTATTCCTTGTTCACATTGAGAGAGGACTTCCTAGCTTCCTAAGTATTCTTACTGCTAATAACTACCAGTAGAAACACTGCCTTACCCCTACGTTACTCCTCACTAGTCTGCTGTCCTCCTCACACTCTCCTCAACACTATCTTCACTTTAACTATGCTATTTATACACTAATTCTGGTAATAGCTTGCAGGAGTGAGTGACCAGTATCTAACAGTGATGCAAGGCCAGACGCCAGGATGCAACATGCAAACCACAATAGGTGAGTGAGTACTTGCTCTGCACGGTGCGGTGACAAGTTGCCAGATGCTGATGACGTAGTCGTCGTACTTAGGCCTTCTTCCACTATTTTGGAGATCCTTCACCCGTGATGTTTATAACCATATATGCTCATACATCCCGCGTTCATCACACGATATCACTTTTCACTTATGATAGTGGTATAAACCTTGGTAATAAATACCGACAAGTTGGTTTAGAAAGACACGTAAGCAAACACTATAACATATTTATTAGAAAACGTTTCGGTCCTGGGACCTTGATCACTTCTAACATACAGAGGTAGAAAGACATTATATATATAGGCGGAGAGAGAGGTGTGACGCACGTGACCTGAGGAATGTCATAAGAACATAAGAATGGAGGAACACTGTAGAAGGCCTACTGGCCCATGCGAGGCAGGTCCTTATCAAAACAACCTCTACCTCTGTATGTTAGAAGTGATCAAGGTCCCAGGACCGAAACGTTTTCTAATAAATATGTCATAGTGTTTGCTTACGTGTCTCTCTAAACCAACTTATGATAGTATACACTTATATACACTTCACTTTATATGTATAATGGCACACAACTTGTTGTGACGTCACTGCCTCAGTAGGCCTACGACTGCCACCTTCCCTTGTATTATATTTTATTTTTCCTTTCTCTTTTTTTTTTTTACCTTTTTCCCTCTCACTGTATGGTGCCCCACATTACACTTGTTAACCAAACGCTGGTAATTCTTGAACTCCC